>JARQOC010000008.1:48274897-48343572 GCA_033576535.1 Allobates femoralis | reverse complement strand
AATTGGTCAAACCTACCAACTGTCTAATATGTATGGAGGCCAAGTGCTTAGAGGGAGACAAGGAAAAATAGTTTAGAAGTACACTTTACAGGCATTGATTAAGCAAAATTCTAAGGAGCTTTTTGCTGCAGAAACAGTTAATAACTTTGAAAAAGGTTTAGAAATAAATAACATCAACCATTATGATTGGTGCAAAACAATTCATAGGCCCCATGATGGCACTTTGTTGCCACAGGATGGGATCCGTGAAAGCCATCTGTCACCTAACAGTATCCGTGGCTCTACATTTGATTACTCAGACTGGTGTGCATCACATCACAACAATGATGATGAACTAGGCTGGCTAATCAAAAGAAGAGCTGCTGATGCCATCAGGTGACAGGTGGTTCTCACTGCTCCGGTCTACTGGCCAGAGACATGTTCATGTGAATTAATTTGCACCGTCTTTAATCAATTTATGGAAATTGTTGAAACTTTGGCCTAAGTATCTAAAAAAATTGTTGTTAATAGTTGAAGAACTTGACATTTAAAGTATAATCATCATTTTAATTTTATAAATCAATAAAAATATACAACTTTGGGGGGGCGTGGCCAAGCCTATGGAGAGATAGGACGCAGCTCGCCTTAGCTCCTCCCCGTCCGCCGTGATAACTGCCGCCACAATACAGATATCGCCGCTATTTCTTAATGGGCAAACCCAAGAAGGGCCTGGGAAGCACCGGAGCTGACGACCTCGGCTCCCTACCCGGAATTGACCGTTATCTCCGCTCCGGTCCGAGTACCCCCCGGCTCTCCACACCATCTAAAATGGCGCCGCCGCCGAAAGAGAAGGGTGCGACGGGGCGGGACAGGCGGGAATCCAGCAACAGATTCGCCTGCCTTCAGGAGGACAGAGAGGACGGAGACCTCCACACGATACTACAGCCCAGGACCTCCGGAGAAGACATCAGCAGGTACCTCCGTGATCTCCCCACAAAAAGAGACCTAGAGCGCTTCGCATGCCGCATAGAAGCCTCTTTTAAAGCCGAGATGCAGGCACTTAGGTCAGAGTTTGTTGCGCGAGTAGAAGAGGTGGAGGAGGCTCAAGACTCGATGCTAAATGAGCTGCAAGCCCAGAGATCCCTGCTGACTTCACATTCTTCCATGCTGGAAGACCTACTATACCAGCAGGAAGACAGTGAGAACCGTAACCGCAGGAACAATGTGAGAATCAGAGGCCTGCCCGAATCAGTCACTCCATTGGATTTACCAGCAACAGTCCAGGCCCTATTCAAACAGATCCTAGGAGATGCATCAGGTCCGGACATAGAAATAGACAGGGTACATAGAGCCCTTTCAGCGAGGCCACCTCCAGCAGCAAGGTCCAGAGACGTGATATGCAGGATACACTTTTATTCGATCAAAGAGGCCATCATGAGGGAAGCTAGAAGACAAGGTGATATCCCTTACTTGGACACTCATGTAATCTTGCTATCGGATCTGGCAGGCCGCACACTTCAAAAAAGAAGAGGATTGCGCCCCCTACTGCTAGTTTTACGCGAGAAGGACATAAAATACAGATGGGGGTTTCCCTTCCAACTAGTTGCATCCAGGGATGGGAAAACGGCCACCTTTAAACGCCTTGATGACCTGACCCCCTTCTGCCGAGTCCTGGATATCCCAGAAATTCCACTACCGGATTGGCCCAAGATCCCACATCTCCCACCACCTCCGGCAAGATGGCAGAGAGCCCAGGGCCGTGGCTCTCCCAGCTCAGCAACAACCTGAAGAGATGACCGGTGCTCCGGTCCGCCTTTCTTTTTCTACACAAGAAACTCTTGGGCGAAAGCATGGTCCTGATGCAACCAAGAAGACCAACAGTTTATAGTCTTCCTGCTGTTTTTGTTTGCAGTTTCTTATTTGACTTGATAATATGCACCTGGCTACAAGTTGTACGACTAACACCACAATCGCCAATAGACTATTTTGCCCTATTGATGTAATGGGCAGACACCGGTGACCTACCTGGATTTCTCCCCCTCTTTGTTCTCCCCTTTTCTTACGTGCTTTTCCCCTCCTAAAACGTATGATTCCCCTACTACTTTGCCACACTGAACATAGTCTCCCTTCTCCATTCACTCTCACCCCATCCCTTCAATACACCCCTCTCCCCCTCCATTGTTTTCACATTAATGGTCATCCCTCTACACTTCATATCCTTACACCCCCATCTCTTTATCACACCCCTATACATTCTATCCCATCCGTCCAACTCCCTCCAACCCACACACTCTACCCTTCTATGACTATCAACATACTTACTACCAACACCTATCACCTTTATTTCTCTGCCTGCTATTTTCCCTCTGACGCAGTCACCCCTAGGCCTGCATTAGCTCCTTTCCTCTTCCCTTTCTTCCTTACCGGATAGGTCACTGGTCGTTAAATATAATTGTTTGGCGTATAATAATATAGTTTTCATACCCTGCTGTGGCGGCAGGGAGGACGCGGGGAGCGACTGCTCCCATGGACTTCCACTCATACCCTCAGTGCTGGATGCGTGATGCTATCCAATCCTGCACAATACGGAACACCCCCAGGTGTATCCGAGACCCTTTCTCTTTATTTCTTTCTTTTCCTACCTTTCCTACTCCCTTCTTCTGTTCCTGCTCCTATACTATACCTTACCCACCTTCCCCTATCCTCGCCCCTAATGCTGACGAACGAGACCATGAATATACGAGAACTCCAACCTCACACACCTAATGGCTGAGACACTCAAATACTGCTCCTTCAATGCAAAGGGGCTTAACGTCCCAGAGAAACGCAGACAAATCCTGACTTTTATGCACTCTTGTAAAACCCAAATACTCTTACTACAAGAGACTCACTTTAGAACCGACCACTTTCCAGCATGCGAGACCAGAAACTTCCCGCTATGGTTCCACAGCACTACTCCAGGGTCAAAGTCTAAGGGAGTCTCTATTGCGTTTCATAGATCTTGTTCCCCTGAAATAATAGACAAACTGATAGACCCAATGGGCAGATACATATTCTTGAAAATATCATGGTTATCATCTATGTATGTAATAGCTAATGTGTATTATCCTAATAGGAATCAGAGGAAGTTCGGGTCTGCAGTCCGGAGGGGTCTGGAGGCGTTTGCTGGTGCGATCCCCATCATTCTGGGTGGCGACTTCAATTTCCCTGTGGATCCAAAAATTGACACATCGTGGGGTAAGTCTCACCATTCTGTGCCATGTCTCCATCACCTGACGAAGCCATGGGACGGCCTCCGTTTGATAGACATCTGGCGTATTATACATCCCACCACTAAAGATTACACATTTTACTCACCAGTCCATAACACATACAGTAGGATCGATAGATTCCACGTTACTCACTCTCTTCTAGACAAACAACTACATGCCTCAATCGGCAACATACTGTGGTCTGACCATGCCCCGATCTTCCTTACCATGACACCGACTAATACGGCGCGCAGATCGGATCATGGCGACTAAATGATAACCTATTGACCGACACTTTGTGTCATGCAGACATCACCACATCAATTAAACATTTTATTGAAGATCACACACACGACACTACCTCATCCCCGATAAAATGGGAAACATTGAAGTGCGTCTTACGAGGGATATTCATATCCCACGGTACGCACCTTATGAAAAGAAGGGTGAAAGACACACAAGATTTACTCCGAGACATCACAGATCTTGAAACCAAACATCGACTCACTCCCACGCCAATACTATATGCACAATTGACGACACTCCGTACTAAATTACTATCCATCTACGACCAAAAAGACCGTGCATTTCGGGATAAACTCCAAGCACGCTACTACCATATGGGCAATAAAAGTGGTAGGCTACTGGCCAAGGCCTTACACCCTAAACCTCCCCAGACGTATATCACTCGCATAAAAAATAAAGAAGGCAAACTGATGCATAGACCCAAAGATATACTAGATACCTTCAGACACTTCTATGCTTCCTTATATCAACTGCAGGGGCACTATGACAAGATGCCTCAACACCACATTTTAAAACTATTTGAGAATTATATGAAAAAGAGTGGCCTCCCGACCCTCAGCAAAGAGGACAGCGAGAAACTGTCAGGCGATTTTACATTGCCTGAAATAGAAGAAGGCATAGCGAACTTAAAAGTTGGGAAAAGCCCAGGACCCGATGGGTACACAGCTAGATTCTATAAACGTTTCTCGGACCTCCTTGGGCCCATGTTCCTACAAGTATGTAATGACGTCTCGAAGGGCGGATCCTTCCCCGCGCAGGCCCTCCTGGCTCATGTTGTAGTACTTCCTAAACTAGGGAAGGATGTCACACTCTGTGGCAGCTATAGACCGATATCCTTAATGAACCTGGATACTAAGTTATATGCCAAGATCATAGCAGATAGATTGAGCTCTCTTCTCCCAGGAGTGGTGGATATGGACCAGGTGGGTTTTGTGCGGGAACGAGAGGCCAGGGACAACACCATACGTTCTCTGGCTCTCATAGATGCGGCCAAGACACGAGGCGTACCCATGTGCATCCTGTCGATAGATGCCGAAAAAGCATTTGACAGGGTGCACTGGGGGTTCATGTTTGCTGCCTTGAAACATCTAGGTTTGAATGATGTGATGCTTCATCGCATAGGGGCTTTATATACATGCCCGGCAGCCAGGCTTCGGATCAATGGGTCCCTGTCAGAACCCTTTGTTATTAAAAATGGCACACGTCAGGGATGCCCATTATCCCCATTGCTGTACGTGATATGCATGGAGACCCTGGCGTGTTCCCTTCGGGGAAACCCCTCGATCCGAGGCCTCGATTTAGGGCGACGTACCCACAAACTGGCACTTTTTGCCGACGATTTGTTGCTTTATATAACAAATCCCTTGATAAGTCTCCCGAATATCCTATCAGAACTAACTACATATGGTCGCCTCAGCAACTTTAAAATTAATACATCCAAGTCGGAAATACTAAACGTTTCTTTACACAGGCTAGTAGTTGATCTACTAGAACAGGAGTTCTCCTTCACCTGGAGACGGGTCTCTCTAGATTACTTGGGGATGAAACTCCCAGCTGACCTAGATAAACTATTTGACCTGAATTACCCAGCAATGCTGGACAGAATAGAAAAAGATCTTAATAAATGGAATAAACTGTCACTGACATGGCTAGGAAGGATCCACACACTGCGCATGGATATACTTCCTAGGTTACTATACATCTTCCAAACCGCCCCTCTCAACCTACCTGCGGCCTTCTTCTCCCGATTAAAAACTCTTTTTACTCGCTTCATATGGTCCCATACTCCCCCACGATTGTCGTATAATCTCCTATGTCGGGCCCCTAAAAGGGGGGGAGTGGGTTTGCCTAATATGCTCCACTATCACTGGGCGAATATGAGTAAATGTATCCTTGACCTATTCGACCAAGGTGAAAAGAAGAGATGGGTAGAAGTGGAATTGTCGAGACCTGATGGCTGGCCCCTTTCGCAGCTGTGGATCCCCCAACACTCCAAAGGTCGTTTTGCCTCCTTTTTAAGCTGCTTTCACACAGCGTTTTTATGCTGTCCGAGGGATCAGACTTTTTGCTGCTCCCCTCGGACAGCATCGGATCCAAACTGATGTCTGCAATCGGATGCCAAATAGGCATCCGATCCCGATATTTTGCAGCATCAGTCTGGATCCTGTCCCTGCTCCTCCTGTCATCTCGTCCCCCTTCTCTCTCCCTCCTGTCACCTTTGTCCCCCCGTGTCTCCCCTCCTTGTCCCCCTCTGTCTACCCTCTTTGCACCCCCTCTTTGTCCCCCTGTGTCTCCCCTGTGTCTCCCCCTGTGTCTCCCCTCTTTGTCCCCCTGTGTCTCCCCTCTTTGTCCCCCTGTGTCTCCCCTCTTTGTCCCCCTGTGTCTCCCCTCTTTGTCCCCCTGTGTCTCCCCTCTTTGTCCCCCTGTGTCTCCCCTCTTTGTCCCCCTGTGTCTCCCCTCTTTGTCCCCCTGTGTCTCCCCTCTTTGTCCCCCTGTGTCTCCCCTCTATCTCCCCCCTCTTTGCTCCCCTGTTTGCAGACCTTAAAAAATAAAAAAATCTTCATTCTCACCTCTCCACGACACCCGCGGTGCTTCCAGCTTCTTCTGATCAACAGGACCTGGCGTGATGTCACAGTCACATGACCGGTTACCGCGGTAACTGGCCATGTGACTCAACTGTGACGTCAGGCCAGGTCCTAGAAGCACAGAGCGCTGGAGGCATCGCTGGATCGTGGAGAGGTGAGAATGAAGTTTTTTTTTTTTTAACCCTTTATTTTCAGGAGATATCACTTCTGCAATGTATGAATATACATTGCAGAAGTGATATTAGATGGCACAGAGCGGTGTTAGTGTACTGAGCATGCTCAGTGCACTAACATCGGGTCCGAGGAGACATGAGCTGTTTCCTCGGATCCTCGCTCCATAGGCCCCATGTTATTTGGCGCGGATCAGGTCGGATCCAATTCGGTCCGATCTGACCCGCTGTGCCAAAAATCGCAGCAGGCTGCGATTTTGGGCACAGCAAAAAATCGGCCAGAATCGGATCCGACCAAAATCGGATGCCAATAAGGCCAAATCCGATGTGATCCGTGCCCATAGGATAACATGGGGCCAAAATCTGATCCGTGGCTGTCCGTTTTACAACGGACAGCCACGGATCACAGAAAAACGCTGTGTGAAAGCACCCTTAATAATGCAGATTGCCTCCTCATTTACTCTACAGAACAAAACAATGCGTATGACCACACATCCTGGCCCGATGACTCCCATCTATAGCAACCCTATATTTGAAATAGACAATAATAGGACCTCATTCTTGGGGATCCTGAAAACCTCCCACCCCACCATCAAAGACTATCTAGACATAAATGGACTACGTTCGTAAGATAGCTTGTTCCCCTCAACCCAACCACCAGGAGACATATGGCTTCTTTACGCCAGAATACAAAGCTTCATACATTCATTGCCACTAAACTCATTGATGTGCCAACTAACACCCTTTGAGCACATGTGTTCCACAGGAACTAAACCACCACACGCCATCTCGACGCTTTACAACATCCTTAGGGATATATCAGACACAAATGCTCCTGATCTGCCACGCTACAGAAGTGCATGGGAAAAGGAACTGGGAAGAGACTTGTCCGACCTCCAGTGGGAGAAGGCTTATATTCTCACCAACAAGGCGTCGACATCAGCTCTATCACAGGAGCGCAACGTCAAGGTGATGGCGAGATGGTACAGGTGCCCGGCGATGGTGAAAAGGATTTGCCCAGAGGCATCCGACAAGTGTTGGAGATGCCAGGAGGCAATTGGTACCTATACACACATTTGGTGGAGTTGCCACCTAATTTCACCATTTTGGCAAGCAGTCCAAGACTTATACATCAAAGTCTCGGGCCACCATATAGATCTCACTGAAGAAATAGCACTGCTAAACATGACCTCCATGTCCCAAACCCAATTTAGGAAAGGTCTATTACGCCATTTCTTGACAGCTGCTAGACGCCTTATACCCAGATGGTGGGGCCGCACCAGACCTCCCTCACGTAGTGAGCTGGTAGCTGAGATGAATGTCATATGCCGGATGGAGGACCTTCTCTCGCAATCAGTTCACACAGACTCAGCTATACAACGTTATTGTGATCAATGGGCTTCATGGCTATTGTTTAGGGACTCACAGGAATCAGAGGAATGGGTACTCCAATAAGGTTGAAGTTTGTCCAATCTTGGAAACATGTTTGGAAATGTAAGGTCTGAATTCGCAGCATACCCCAACCCCAACCTCCCCTCTCTATCTTTTCTTCTCACACCCCTTCTATCTTCCTCATTCTATACAGAACTGTGTAAGTTTCCCATTATTGAGGAATATAGATAATGACGATACTAAAACAATACCCCGGATACTTGAAGAGGTCATTGCCTTCTATATGTCTATTGTTTGGGGTTCACGTTAATATGTTTAATATGCTTTATTCTATGAATCAACATGTTCAACGTTATATCATACTGCTTGATGTTCAGTGATTGTGTTGCCACATGTTGTGGCGACACAACTTTTGTACCAACGTTGATATGTTTAATAAAAACAAATTTAACAAAAAAATATACAACTTTGTAACATCTTATCAGACAAATCTGCTTTTTCCTCTCTTTCATTCTCAAATTTCTCAATTATCGGGTACAATCAGTCTTTAGTGAAAACAGAGTGGTATACTACTGAGATAGGAGATGACCGTTGGTTTCTATAAGATTCTATGGGGAAAAGATGGGAGAGGATAAAGGAAGAACTCTGTATCTGGCTCCTCCTTCCTACCTTACCCTCCCTCCTATAATACAATCTTCTCAGTAACAACTGTCATCTCCTGTCTCAGTAATATACCACTCTGTCATCACTGAAGACAGATTGTACCCGATAATTGAGAATTTTGAGAATGAAAGATCAGTCCAGGAGGAAAAAAAAGAAAAGATGTCAGATAAAAGATATTGCAAAGTTGCTTAGTTATAAAACTTAAAATGACGGTTGCACTTCAAAGGTTACCAACCACCAGGTTTTTCACATATAAAGTAAAGGAACTGGTATACTGCCTCTAGGATACTGAATAAAAACCTAATCAGTTTCTATATTTGATCTTTCATTGCGGTAAAACGTATCATCAAAGGTCCTGAAATCACAGCAATCAATCAGGGGTGGGAATATGTGGGTCGGGTCTTCTTGTATTGTCCCTCCCCTGTGTCTCCTGCTTGTTGCCTCTAGGCAATTAGCACTCCCACCACTTCATTCACACAGGTGCATGTGAAGCATAGTGTCAGAGCAGCCTATTGGTCACGCCCTGCTATTAGATCAGGCAGGCTGCTCCGCACTGATTATATGCCTCACAAATGACAGATGCCCCCCAGAGGGCCCAGCATCAAACTGCAGATAAACAAAGGTGCAAGAAAACACTAAAGATAAAAATGTGAGGTGTTAGTAGATATTTTGGGCCAAAATACATAAGCTCGTAACCCACCGTCAAGGGCCCTCACGCTTACGAGTCCTAACCATATGTTTGCTGCCATATGTTTGTTTAACATTTTGAGATTCATCTGCAGTTTGATACTGGGCTAGTATAGAGTGTACTGCTTCTGCCTTACAGGGAGAGTGCAAGGACCAATATAGGGCAATCCGCCCCGGAGTGGAGGTGCCATATCGTACATTAGGGTGCCGACCCCCGCTGATAGGTAGGGGATAGGAGGGAGATTAGTATACAGGGCTTAATTCTTCCTTCCCCCCTCTCTACTGTGCACTATAAATTTTAACGATTTTTTTCCAGTGTTGTTACAAATTTAATAAAATGTAAGGGTTTTTTATGTAATAAACCTTTTTTTATAGGCCAAAGGAACTTTTGGGGCTCCCTAGGCTCAGAAAAAAACACACTAAAAGGACAAAAATTCAGAAAAAAAACAAAATCACCAAAAAAATGGCCAAGGTCCAATATCCATTGCACTTAGCAGGACGCTGCAGGCCCCACTGAGAGGCAACACAAGTGCCTGATACTGATGCAGCAATCACCTTCAACCAGTCAAGCCATGGGGGAGATGGTTGGTGGTATTTATAGGCAGAAGGTTACCATAAGGCGTCAGTCACACAGGTATGTGCGATGCAGAGTGTCTGTATACAGCCTATTGGTCATGCCCATACTATTAGATCAGGCGAGTTGCCAGCACTATGTACATGCATCACATATGGGACAGACGCCCCCCAGAGGGCTCACCTGCATCATGGTGAGTTTTTTTGGGCTCTCTAGGCTCCAGGGCCCGGGTGTGATTACAACCCCAGCACCTGTTGTAGTTACGCCCCTGTTTCTTATCCATTTATTCAAACTCCTCCTCATCCTGCTAATAGCGCCCTCCTCTGCAGTTTTCTGGCCATGCTGCCACCCCATTTGCCCCTGTTATCCTGAAAAAAGTGTTTGGATAATTACGAATATCCTACAAAAACGCCACCCAGAAGGTGGCTCTATATAAGTAAAATACACTGAAATAACATAAAATATGTGGTAAGTAACTACCTCAAAATGTTTTGTCATTTTAGATGTTTGGGGTTCATTATAGCATAATAAAGGCTCAGGGGGCAACTTCTTAGACTCGACAGCTACGCATCTTCTCCCAATAAACTAATATAATTTACTCACTTGTTATGCATAAAGTTTATTTTTTTAGGTAGACCCCTCTCTGCTAAATGAAGGGGGTTATTATGATTATTTTCTTTTTTTGCTGGCGGAAGCAAAGTTTCCATAGTCTTATCTAGAGAAGTCCAGATGTTTAAAACTGATGTCAAAGTACAGAAGAGAAAACGTTCAAGGATTTTGGCACTGATGGGGTCCATGTTTAACCTCTTGTGTGACACTGCCGAGCTGTTGAGTGAAGGCAATTTGTAACGATTTGGTTATTGTCTTACAAGTGTTTTCTTCCTTTATGATCTTAAAATTCCCTTTTCGAACATCCTCGATGTTCAGGTCTCCTTCACTTGCTATATTTGTCATTCAGTAGATTCGGATTTATAATGTGTCCTTGAAGGTTTTTGTTTTACAGGGGATTTTCCAACTTGCAGCGGAAAATGGCTATTCCTCATTATTCAGGTGCGACACATATTGGAGTAGGTTACAAAAAGTTCAATATTTCCCAAATATGAATATAGCGTATTGTGCACTATGTGACTTGAGGATGTTTAGGCATTCATCTGTGTTGGACGTCATCTGTTAAATCTAGGTTGCATGTAATGTAAATTATAAAATATGTAATGTTTATGATACTTCCATAGAGGTGCACTATAACTAAAGTATTGGGATATTTACACATTGCACTTACAGGAGCTTTTCTTACCTCCCATTCGAAATCTGCAGACATTAAGGGTGCGTGCACACGATCAGGATACACAGCGTCTTTGCGCTGCGTCCAAAACGCTGCGTCATACAGTAGTAGCATAGTGGATGGGATTTCTAGAAATCCCATCCTCACTATGCATAACTTGCCCGCAGCGTCTTTGGAGCTGCGGTGCGGGTTGCCGGCAGTCCGCTCCTCCGCAGCATGTTCATTTCAAGCTGCGGAGTCGGAAGCGACTGCCACAGAGAGACTGCAGGGAGAAGCCGCCCCGCACCCGCTGCACATGGTGAGTACGGGGCGGCTGTGGTCTCTCTGCGGCCACCCACGGCTTCCCTTAGGTCCGATGGAGCTGCGTCCAACACGCAGCTCTTCCGGACCATGTGCACATACCCTTACATGGAGTTGGACCCCACTTTGCAGCTGTATCAGCTTTCACTCTTCTGGAAAGACTTCCTACAAGACTTCGTAGATGTCTGTTGAAATTTTTGCCCATTTTTCCAGAAGAGCTTTTGTGAGGTCTGATGTTTTTTTTGTCATAATTATGTTTATTAAGACATTTTCAAGAAACACATGACAAGAAATGCAAGTAACATATCTTCAATTAACCGAAAACTTTCCATTGCGAGTCAGCTACCATACTTCCAATTAGCTGCCTGCTATATTGCATTTCACATAACAATATTTCAAATAAAGAGAGAGGTGAGGGTGGGGAATATAGAAAGGGTTAGCAAGAGGGAGAAGAGGGGAGGTACATGAGAGGAAGGGGAATTAGAAAAGGGTCAGGGTAGGGGGGGGCATAGTAGGGCAAGTTGTTAAGAAAGTTGTTAAGGTGGGCGGGTGGACTAACGAGGGGAGAGAGGGGAGAAATGGGCTCGAAGTGTGAACACAGGCTAGTAAGGTGCGAGTGGGTTGGAGGGAGAGAAATAGTGGGTTGATGATGTGAAGGGAAGACAAAGAGGTCAGAGTACATTAAGCGTAGGTCCGTCAGGCCCTACCGCAGGGGAAGGGAACCGCCAGCGGGTGTGTCGCCCAGCACTCCCAAGCAGCACGGGTATAGCGTTTGTGTCCAAGTTCCAAAGCCAAACTGTGCTCATATGTGAACATATTGTTCAGTCTAGATGTGAGGTCACACATTGCTGGGGGGGTGAGGTCTGATGTTTGGTAGAGTCCGGGCTTCCAATCTCTTTTTTAGTTCAACGCAAAGGTGTTAGATGGGGTTGAGATCTGAACTCATCTCCACCCATGACTTTGCCACCTTTTTCAAAGAGAAGATTGACAAACTTAGACAAAGCTTCGATCCACAATCCTCTCGGCCCCCACCATCACTCAACCCCCCTCACCCAAACGTAGTTTCTTCCCCATGACAGATCACCTCTCCTCCCTTCTAGCACGATCACACCTCACCACTTGTGCCCTCGTCCCACTCCCCTCCCACCTCATCCCTAACCTCAGCACAGTCCTCATCCCTGCCCTAACCCATCTCTTCAACATATCACTTAAATCCGGTGTCTTCCCCTCATCCTTCAAACACACTCTAATTACACCCATCCTCAAAAAACCCTCTCTCGAACATTCAACAGTCTCCAACTATCACCCCATATCTCTCCTCCCCTATGCCTCAAAATTACTTGAACAACATGTCTATTCCGAACTGTCCTCCCACCTCTCCTCCTACTCCCTCTTTGACCACCTACAATCCGGTTTCCAACCCTACCACTTCACTGAAACAACCCTAACCAAAGTCACCAACGACCTACTGACTACCAAGAGGAAGCGACATTACTCCGTCCTCCTCCTTCTCAACCTTTCTGCCACCTTCAACACAGTCGACCACTCCCTCCCACGTCAAATTTTAGAATCTCTTGGCATCACTGACCTAGCTCTCTCCTGGATCTCCTCTTACCTAACGGACCGGACTTTCAGCGTCACCCACTCCCACACCTCCTCCTCGCATTATACCCCCTATCTGTTGGAGTTCCCCAAGGCTCGGTCTTGGGACAACTACTCTTCTCCATTTGCCCCCTCAGCCTAGGCCAACTCATTGAGTTCCACGGACTCCAATACCACCTCTACGCCAACGACACCCAGTTCTACCTGTCCTGCCCCAACATCTCCTCCCTACTATCCAAAATTCCGCCATGCCTGTCCGTCATCTCATCCTTCTTTTCCGCTCGCTTCCTCAAGCTCAACATGGATAAGATTGAGTTCATCGTGTTCCCCCTAGTTGCTCTCCCCCCCTTCCCGACCTATCCGTCACTGTCAGCGACTGCACACTCTCACTCGTCCCTTACGCCAAGTGCTGAGGGGTGATCCTCAACTCTTCCCTCTCCTTCAAGCCCCACATTGAAACCCTCGCCACTGCCTGCCGACTCCAGTTCAGAAACATTGCCCGAAGCAGCTCTTTCCTTGACCAAGACACTGCTAAAACACTTGTCCACGCCCTCATCTTCTCCCGTCTCGACTACTGCAACCTCCTGCTCACCGGCCTCCCTGCCACCTCTCTCGCAGCTCTCCAAACCATCCTCAATTCTGCTGCCCAACTCATCCACTTGTCTCCCCCCTCTGCCGAACCCTTCACTGGCTCCCCACTTCCCAGAGATCCCGGTTCAAAACACGAACCCTGACATACAAGGCCATACATAACCTGTCCCCTCCTTACACCTCCTCCCTTCACGCAACCTCTCAAGAGCTCCTTCTCTTTTCCCCTTGCATTACCTCCTCACACAACCGCATACAAGACTTCTCTCGTGCATCTGCCATACTTTGGAACTGTCTCAGAGGAGTACTGCACCCAATGCATGGATATGGTATTCCCGTCTGCAGTAACCAGGTTGGCAAGTCCAGTCACCCACACACAACACACCTGGTCCCAGGGACAGTGGGTGAACCCAGTCATGGGATGGCTCAGGCAGTCAGTGGGACGGCGGGGAGAGAAATGTGGTGGATGGGAAGATAGCAGGAAGCGGTCAGGAAGAGAGAAGAGACAAATGGGAAAGAATACAGGAAGTAAGAGGTCAGTTCAGTGGTTCAGCAGAAGAAGAAGGTTGGCGGAGTGAGCTGCAGAGAAGGGTCCAGAGGACTTGAGCAGAGATGAGGCTCATCCCAGGTCCTGAGGCAACAGACTACAGAGAGAGACAGAGGGAGCCCTAAGGGCGCGGGCAGTGAGCAATCCACCCATGTGCCCGAATCTGAAGTAAAGCGGGGGGGCAGGGCAATCACCACTGACCTGGCCCTGAAGGTGGCGAGGAAACTCCAAGCTCCAACCACAGAACCAGTAGCCACGAGATCTAGAGGAGCTGTGGCCTACTCCCGACACATCTGCTGAGAAGTCAGCCATACTAGGGTCAGTGTACTTGGCTGACTGCCTGAGAAGGCCCATGGCTGCTGGATTGGGGCACTGTGTGCGGAGGTGCGTGCAGGAGTGAGGCGAGCAGGCAGCGCTGAGGAAGAACAGCCCGAGAGGGAAGCCATCCTGGTTGCTAAGGACTACCCGGACTGTCATTGAACCTAAGCTGTAACCTTTGGTGCAAACAGAGAAAGGAAAGTAAACCGGGTTTGGAACTCAGAACTGTGTGTGAGACTATTCATTTCCTGCCTGAGGAGCGGTGAACTGAAACACCGCGCCGGCAGCAGGAGCCTGCCTGTGAGATGCCCCGATCCTTCTCTGCAGCCAGATCAGCCGCGCTGGTCCACCAAAACCCTAACAACTCCTACTCTGGATGCCCTGGGGATCCACTCCACACGTGGAGAGTGACACCAACATAGCTGCGATCCCATCATCCCCAGAGGTCCCGGGTCTTCAGCGGCGGCCACTAATAGCCGCATACCATGGGTGACATCACGACAACCACCTCCATATCCCTACAAATTCCTTTATTCCATCATCCTCCTTACCCTTTTTATTGACCGCTCCGGGGCCATGGACCGGGTCACGCCTCCGTGACATCCCAAAGACCCCGATCTCTCCCAGATGACATCGCCAGAAGAGAGAGAGAGAAGGCCTGGTTCCGAGTAATCCCAACTTATACAGTCGAGTATTAGATACAAGCAGAAGGGGAAAGGGGGAAACAATGACCCTGTTCCTTCCCTGGCTTGCCCTGCCTGTCAACGGAGTTTTCAGTTGTGATTGTGAAGAAGGGTGAGAGGGGGATTATCAGGACCCTACCCTGGGCGACATGGGGGACAAGACTGGGCCCCACAACATAGTCATTCACTCCTGATGAACCCATCTTCACATCTCTGATGGGGGAAATGCGTTGAGTGTCGCACTTCAGGATAAGATGAGTATATTTGTGGTCTATAGATGACTGAAGTGTAACAAATGTCTTGCATGTCATAGGTCCTGTTGACCTTAACTGATTTAGGGAAGAGGGGCTACAATTTGTATCCTAGCTCCAGGCCATCCATCTGTTTAGGAATTGTCTGAATTTATTGTATGGTGAATAACTGTATGGGTAGAGGTGGGGATATATGTGGTGATACTACATGTACCAGGTGGAGAGGGGTATCCTTATACATTACCCGGGACCCAGTGACCCACCACAGCACAAAACGACTCCCCACGGGAATATATAGGATTTATAGGAAATATCACCATATTTTTGGGTGGAGAATTCCGAATGTGGTATTTTTTATCGCCACTGAGTCTAAGGAATGGACCCGGACTTGCTGGGATTAACCCTTTAAGCATGTTTTCATGGACACACTAAGTATATTAATTAACGGGGAGTCCAGAAAGATTGATATGACCCACTCCTAATCACCATAAGGGACAGCAGGGATAGCCGTTGTGGAACGGAGACACCTTTTAGGGGTTTTTTACATGTTGAAAACTCCGTTGACAGGCAGGGCAAGCCAGGGAAGGAACAGGGTCATTGTTTCCCCCTTTCCCCTTCTGCTTGTATCTAATGCTCGACTGTATAAGTTGGGACTGATCGTTCCCATTATTTTTAGAAGAAACCATTAAAGTTATATTTTAGAAGTAATACCTTTGTTGAAAATTTGAATATATTAGGATTACTTATATCTGTTATTTGGTGAGCTACTGGTTCCGAGTAACCCCACGGCCCCCACGGGGCACGTCATATTATATGCTGAAGCATTAAGATTTCCCTTCACTGGAACCTGGGAAAGCCTCTGAAAAACAACCCCATAACATTATCAATCCTACATCAAATTTTACAGCTTGCAAACAGCAGTCAGGCAGGAACATTCTTCTGGCGTTTGACAAACCCAGACTCCTCCACCAGATGGCGTATAGAGATCTGTGATCTGTCATTCTACAGCACACGTTTTCTATACAGGTCATTGCTTACACCACACAGTCCAACACTTGCCTTGTGCTGGTGATGTAGGCTGCATGTAGCTGCTCACTATGAACCATCCCCTAGCTCTTGGTGATGTTGTGCTGATGTTAACTGCAGAATCCTAACCTCCTCTGGCATTAGTCAGCACATTGCTCCTCGATTAAGGATTCCATGTCAAAGTCACAGTTCTAGGCAATAAGAAGAGCTATGGATCATATGTCTCCTTCTTCTTTTCCAGGAATACAGATGGGCTGGGGACTCAACAGTATACCCTGTTATCGCCCATACAACCCGAAGCTACATTGGTCGCATAGTGTAGTGTAGAGCTGATGTTAACTGCCAGAATCCATAACGCTCCTCATGTGTATTGAATTGTCAGCACATTGCTCCTCTAGATTGAACGTTTAGATATATACACAATGTGCCAGTAAAGTCACATGGTTCTGGTCAATAGACGACAATGGAGCTATGGAGTCAATATGTAGCGATGCTATTCAATTCTTTCCCATGTATCGATAATACGATGGGCTGTAGTGACTTTCCACAGTAGTAAGCGCTGCCTACTGTTTGCCCAACAATCCATACATTGTCCATAGCTTAGGATAGAGGGTTACCAAAATAATGGCTTCATTTTTTGATTGCATCCTAATGATTTAAAACTTTTATGAACAAAAAATAGTGCCCGTACTCTAGATCATGTGTCTGACACAATGGTATAGTATGTACATAGGATGCAAATTCTATCCACATTGATCCTAATGATGCTTGTTGAGGCTTTAGTGTGGGCACTAAATGAAAAAAGTTCCTAATAAAATAGAGAAGTTGCATGCCATGTTTAGGTCAAGGAGGTTGCATTTAAGCTTGATATTTTTTGTCTACACAGTAAGTATGAAAATATTGCCCTTTTGTTGGAATGAATCAGCTACGTTACTATAGGTTTTAATTTGGTTAACCAAACTGGTTTGCACCAGACCTGGTAGTTCAATATAGAAGTGTAGTATATCTTACCCGTGCATAATTCATGTATGGATCTTTGCTGTAAATTGCAACAATATATTGCAGCCCATAGCTGCAGAACTTCACTAAGGTGCTTGCTCATTTGGGCATGGAGATGGAGTATGCATTCTAGCTCCTGAGCCAACAGGCACATACCCTAAGTTTAAAGTCACTTGGGTTAAACTTGGTGGTTTCTTTAAGGGTACCGTTACACCTGCCGACGCCGCCGGAGATGTCGGCGGCAACTGGCGGGAGCGCGCACGTTTTTGGCGCCCCGCTAGTGTCGCCGTCCCCCATTTACATGGGGCGACACCTCCGGCGGCGCCCTGGCGAGCTGACAGGTGGCATCGCCGCCAGGGTGTCTGAAAACCCCAGCGACGATGCAGGACAATGGGAGCTTGTGGCTCCCATTGCCTGTCAGGTCGCTGGAGGCTGGTTACATGGGGTGATGTGTGCACATCGCCCCATATCGGCCGCCTGGTTTCACATCACTGATGTGAAACCAGGCGACCTCTCGGAGGCGCCGACATCGCCCCTTTACATTAGGCGATGTAGGGGCGATGTCGCAAGGTGTGACGGGGCCTCAACAATCAGGTATTAGGTTTGGAAGCAACAAATGGAGATATGTTGGAATGGTGACTTGCCACTTAACCAGATTTATCAGTTGGCTCCGGAGGTGACCACTCAAGTAGGGTTTTGCTTTCCAAAGCTGGAGTGGGGTTTTAAATCCAAATCCCCTGGCGCATGTGTTACACTCACCCTCTGGCATCATCACCTTTTTTCAGCATCACTGCAGTCCAGTGCCGCTATCTTGTTTTTATGATTACTAAATGGTCAGAGGTAAGAAGTTATGTGGCAAACGCTTGTTATAAGTTTTTGAGATTCAGAACGAGGCTCTCAGAGTTGTATAGAGTTGTGACCTTCAGTGCCTCCACGAAACACTGGAGCTGCTGGCAGATCAGAAACTGCCAGAAACCGATAGGAGCACTGATGAAAACGCTGGACAGTGAGTATAAAGGTACTGTTACACGGTAAGATATCGTGAACGATATTGCTTAAACGTCACAGGTTTGGAGTCGTTCAAATGACATCGCTAGGACGTCGTTGCGTGTAACACCGATATATGACTACGATAAATCGTTGGATCGTTGATCGCAGATCTGAGAACATATTCTCAAATCAGACGATCCTCGATCAGCCAACCTGCTGCATTGGTCTGGGTGACACCGCGATAACGACGTCGTTCACGACTTCACCCATTCACATCAGTGAACAAGTATTGATTGCCGAGTTGTGTGAACGATACCTGCTTGCTGGATGATTGGTGCATCATCCACAATATCTACACGTGTGACATCTTACCAACGATGTCAAAACGATGTCGGAAACCCCTGTGCACTCTCTTCCTTGTTGTGTGCTGTATTTTGGTATCTAGTGTTGTGTTTCTTGAGCTGTGTTCACTATGTGGTGTCCCCCTGTGTGCTGTGTGTGTTTACACTATATGGTCTTTTGTAAGGCCGGCTTCACACCACGATTTTTTGGATCCGATCCGGTTTTGGTCCTCATGTATCCATATGGGGCTGGATGGCACTTATTTGCCATCCGGTTTTGTGTCTGTCCAGGAGGATTCGATTCTGTTCGTTTTTGCCCCGGACACAAAATCAGAGCATGCATTTTTTGTGAACGGGGCAAAAGAACAAACAAAACCGGATCCTCCCGAATCCGGGGCAACCCAGTGCCAATAACATGGGAGTCTATGGGCGCAGGGTGCTGAAAGAGTGGCGGCTCTGAAATTTAAGCCGCGCTCCTTCAGCACCTGGACAGCGCAGCTGAAATAGCCGCCGCTGTAGTTCAGCACATGGAGAGCTCCATGGCTGAAATTTCAGCACTGCGGCTAGCTCCCCTCCAGCCACTATGCTCAAATTCCAGCACTGGACTGGCTGTTACTGTGCATGCGTGGGAATAGCAGTGACAGCAGCCGGAAGTCCCAACTCACAATTGTGTCTGTAGATTGATGGTTTGCATGCCTTAGCATTTGAAAGTACAACTGTTTCTTTATTTTTCACATTATAAATAAAAGGAAAGAAATAGCGCACAGATCTGAATGTGGCTGCTTCACTAAAATGGGTGCATGCGGTCAATATTGCACTCACCTATTATAGATCTTGTTGTCTTGCTTCTTGAACCTTAAGGATCACAATAGTCAGTTGTTCTTTACTGTTGGCCTGCTGCACGTTCCTGGTAGCTATTGAAAACCCCTTCTGAGTTGTCACTCATAGGAATGTAATGGACATTGATTTTTCTCCAGGCCAAATGCGCCCAATAATCAATAATCCAGATCATTATAAATTCCTGTACAATCTTTATTTCACCATACAACGCGTTTCGACATAAAAACAGTCTTCACATGTTGGCCCCCTGAGGAAGGCGCAAGGTGTAGCTCCAAAATGCGTTGGATAAAGCCAGGATTTTGACCATCATCGCTAACAAATTGGGTTCCTTCCACTGTATGAGCAGCGCGGATCCAGAAAAACACTGTCCCTTGCAGGTTCATCGCTTGTTTCCACTGCATGACAGTGGAGTGTGAATCCACCAGCAGCCATACCACACTTATACAGTGGTTGTGGGTCACACAACCATACCAGGTGAGCAGCTTCATTTCATTGCTCTATTGGAGTTGTCCCAAGGATAACACCCTATTGCGCTCTCCTTCCTTCCTCACAGTTTCTACATGTGTCAGACCTTAAGCGATCTCATATTGATGATGTATGTGCCAGGACAGCAGATTTAACTTCTAATTTTAGCAGTGAAGACATGTAGGTTGAAGAATTTTCTTTTTTTTATTTTTTTGGTTTAGTGTCAAGAAACCAAAACAAAAGAAATCCATACAAACCACAACATACCCAAATATGCACACACAAACCATTCTTAAATAGTCACACATGTACACTAACACCTTAATGCAGCCACATAAAAATAACAGTGCTATAAATGTTATTGTATAAAATGGCAGAGAGGATTCCATTGGGTCACTCAAGTCGTGGAGGGCTGCAGTGATGGGAGAAAGTTCCACAAAGTCAACTATCTCCCTACTGCATCTCTGGAGCTCAGCCACAGTGATCTTTACCTCTCTCATCAAGGCTCTTCTCCCACGATTGCTCAGTTTGGATGTATGGCCAGGTCTAGGAAGGCTTCTAGTGGCCCCAAACTTCTTCTATTTAAGGATAATGGAGGCCATTGTGCTCTTAGGAGCCTTGAGAATTGCAGAAATTCTTTTAGAATCTTGGCCAGATCTGTGCCTTGCACACAATTCAGTTTCAGTTCCTTTGACCCCATGATTCTCATTTTGTCTGACATGCACTGTGAGGTCTTATATAGACAGGTGTGTGTGTGTGTCGAGCCAACGATGTCAAAATGATGTCGCCCCCACGAGATCGTTGCCGACTTCGTGCCGTGTAATGGTACCTTGAGAGTGACTTGTCTTGGGAGAACATAGCAATCAGAGGTCCAAAACTGGACATGTCAAATCAACCTCACCCCGACAATCAATTGGCCGGTGCCTTAATACACATTAGACGGTTGGCCGATTCCCAACATTGTGGGCTCAGAGATTGGATGCCTATTGCATATATTGCAAACCAAAAAATCACCTCAGTCAACTTACACTAAGAACCTGTAACAATAGTGGTTTGTATGCAATAAAAAATGTCTTTCATTCCATCTTCATGTAATTCACTAGTCGTCACATTGTAGAAGGGGTAAAGTTGACACCTTTTTGAGCAGAAGTTGGTCGTAGGCCGTAGGTGTGCAGGCTCATGCCTGAACCCCATGAAAAATGGGATTCAAACATACAGAATGTGCCATTATCTATAGCCATTATAGCCAATGGCCCCTTTGGTGAATACATGTGAATTCTGTTTTGTGGGGAAAGAAAATTTTTATTTTTAGTAATTGCTATTGCCAAAATTAGTCTAATGAATATGGAGGACTTTATTTAGGCTTGAGTAAGGAATTCAATTTTTTGACCTTGTAAATAACTTTTAAAGGCAATGAGTAGTAATGGTAATGTAATTTGTGGAATATTTTAAATTAAAAATAACACCTGAATTAATATGAATTCTATTGGAATGAGAGTTGCTAATACTAATAAGATCTTTGTGCAAAGGCCCAGTTGCATCTATTGGCATTTAGATAAGTCGCAAATGCATAGATTGAGATAATTGGGTGGCACGATGGTTCAGTGGCTAGCACTGCAGCCTTGCAGCACTAGGGTCCTGGGTTCAATTCCCACCAAGGACAACATCTGCAAGGAATTTCTATGGTCTCCCATGTTTGCGTAAGTTTCCTCCAGGCACTCTGGTTTCCTCCCAACATTTGTGGATGGTATGTAAAGTGCTGTTAAATTAATAGCGCTATATAAATGAATAAATATGATAATTATAATTGATTGTAATGAATAAAGGCCTACATACACCTTAGAGGACAGAATGAGCTTTCAGTTGAGAGCAGTCTCTCATCACTCCCTCATACCCTTGAACAATTGGCCAAGCATTCATGTGTTTTTTAGAGGTAAGCCAGAGTAAGCCAATTCTGGATACATCTCACAGCAGCTTATCGACTTGGACATAAAAAGGATCAGGCATTTAAATGGAACCTGCCCAATCCTCATTTCCCCTCACATCATTAATGAGGGGTTGCCATCTTGTCTGAGCTATTGATACACGGTAGATATGAGTGGACCTGTTGAAATTCAGGTTCAGGTGGAGGAGCCGGACTTTTACACTAGACTGGGGGGCCAAAACTTGACCTGAACCTCACCTGAAGACACTGATTGGGTAGTTTGGATCTTCGCCCACATACAGCCAGCCATAAGAAAACCACATTTTGGGGTTTAAGGGCAGGGATGTAATTTTTTTTATTTTTACGCCACGCTACAGCTGAAAAACTGCTTTTAACCCCAGTGAGAGCCAATCAAACATGGCATGCACCACACACTGGGCTGATCACCATACAAACACGAGCACAGCGACGCTGCCTCCAGTGATTTGGATACGTAAAGCACCAGAACTCAGAACCCAACCAGGTTCGCACATCTCTAATAAAGAGGACCCGCCAGCTCTTTTGACAATTCTCTTACCTGTATTCCCCATACAACAGTTATAGAGTCCCATGTCTTGGAGCTCTGTGTAGTCATTCACCTGGAGGTCCTCCTAAAAAAAATTTATGAAAAATGACAACTGGATGTTGCAAGTCTCCTTGTGAAAGGAGTGTTTTCCTATAAGATGTAGGGCATTGTGCCTATGCTGCATATTTGGTGCAGAAAATTCTGCATGTATATCCTGAAGCCAGCAAAGTCTAAAGCTGCTTTCACATCAGCGGTAGTTTGTAATTTGCGGCAGATCCGGCAGATGTCGCCGCACTTGCTGGATCTGCCGCATAACAGCTGACTTGCGGAACCAATCCGGCAAGCCCCATTCATTCTCTATGGGCTTGCGGTCAAGTGCGGCAAGTGTGATTTTGCTGGATCCACCGGCACTTGTGGCACTGCTAGTAGCATTTTTTTTTGCACAGCCACAAGTGTCAGATCTGCCGGATCTGGCAAACTGCACTTGCCGCATCTGACCGCAAGCCCCATAGAGAATGAATGCGGCTTGCCGGATCGGTGCCCCAGGTCCGCTGTTACGCGGCAGATCTGGCAGGTGCAGCGACATCTGCCGGATCTGATGCAAATTACATTTACTACGGATGTGAAAGCAGCCTAAGGCTGGGGTCACACACACAGATATCTGGGCAGATATTGTTCACAGATCTCTGGTTGCAGTGAAATCATGGACAGATTGCTCCATTTGTAAACAGCCACAAAATGGAACCATGTGTCCATGATTTCACTGCAACCAGAGATCTGTGAACAATATCTGCCCAGATATCTGTGTGTGTGACCCCAGCCTTAGAGAGTTCAGAAGTGCTGTGTGTTTTCTCCCTTACGTATTTGGTGCAGATTTTGGATGCATAAAAATCTGCAGCATGTCAATTATTGCTCCTTATTTCATGTTTTTCAGCCCTCCAGTCATTGACTTCATTATAAAATATGCAAGAAGAAAAAACACACCAAGTACATGCAAAAAAATGCATAAAAAAGCAGTGTTGGCACAAGGCCTAATACTGAGTGGACAATACGAGTGTGTGTTGGGACACATCTGCAGCTGGTAATCAGTTATCAATTTATTTGTAAATTTCTGGTAGGAATAATAGATGAATTCTACCACTTTATAAGCAAAGATATTGGCTCTGAAACGCGTTGGAATAAAAGGCACCATTTTATCAGACTGCATTGTTCCTGGTCTTCATTCCAGCAGCGCGGATCCTTGGGCACTTCATCCATTTCGTTTCTCAGAGTCAGGAAGTTTGACAGATCCTGGTCCGTACCGAGACTTACGCTTCACAGTGACTACATGGAAATATCTTTCTAGGCATGCGCAGTGGTGTATGCAGAACACGGGATCATTCTATCATCATTTTAAGGATACTTCATAGGAAAAGAAGAACACCCCATGAGGTCATTGCTCCATGTTGGGTGAAACGTCTTTCTTGACTCCACATCCTGGATCATCAATGTTCCATCCATGTTCCCAGGTGTTACTTTTTATTGCAAGCTTGCTGATGATAATGAGATGAGTTCTGAAAAGTGATTTCTACAGAACAGGCAGTGTCAGCCATTTGGGGGGTTTAGTGGCCAAGGTAAACACTGCAAGATTTCCCCAATTTTTTGTGTGACTTTACAAATAAGTAAAACTCCATGTCTGCCTTTAAGAGGTTTAGTATATCAATAAGTAAGAAGCTTGCCTTGGTTACAACTGAATCTCACTCAGTTATAGGGCGGGGCCTTTCACAGTTGCGTTTTTTTCCTGATTTGGAAGATCAGGAAAAACCCGATTCTTACAGTATTTTGCACATTCACTTTAATTTTGTCAGGTAGAATCTTGTGGCTTCATGTTTTCTCCTGAAATCATTAAAGAGGATGGGCAAAAAAAAATAAATCCTGTAAGAATCAGGTTTTTGCCTGATCTTCCAAATCAGGAAAAAGGCTGCTTTTCACATTAGGATTTTTGGTCATCCGATTGTATCCGTTTTAAAATAGATACAATCGGATCCCATGTCCCCCTATTGGCATCTGATTTTGGCATCATCCGATCCGATTTAATCACGGGCACAAAATCATAGCCTGCTACGATTTTGTATCCGTGACTCAAATCGGACAGCATCGGATCAGTGCTGATCCGAGTGCCCACAAAATGGGAGCATATGGACATTGTATCCGAGTTCACCTTGGATCCAATGTCGGCTCCGTGTTCCCTGCCTCTCTCTGTCTTTCCCTGCTCCTGCCTTCTCCATCTTCTTCCCCCCGCTATTCTATTATGTCCCTCCCGCTATTCTACTCTGTCCCCCCGCTCCTCTATCCTCATCTAAACACTATCCTGTACCCTATTCTCTTCCAGAGGATACATCATCTGCCACCGGCTCCCACGATGCGACACCATCGTGGCTAAAGGACCTGTGATGATGGCTATTTGCCATCCAATTGCAGGGATCTGTGTGGATCCGTGCCTGTCCGTGGGATCCTCCTTCAAAGTCGGATCCCACGGACAGGCAGTAATCGTAATGTGAAAGCAGCCTAAAAAGTAAGCTATTGTGTACAACTATTTGGTTCCTACCATATAGTACGTAATCAAATTTCTTGGCCGCATATAGTTTTAGCTGTTTGTCTACAGCCTTGAGCTATCTGCTCTCCCATATCGGAGTCCAAAGAGCTTTATCTCTTGAGGGCTCAGCCTCATTATTCAGGCACACTCTTGACGTGTGCCTGTTGTGAGTGTGGTCCCTCTCTTCCTGCATATCATGCTAGTTATCTGTCGCCATCTATCCACATTGTCCCTGAACTCCAGAGACCCTGTGCTGATAATTCCATGTTACACAATAAATTTAAGAGCATTTTAAGTGACAGTGACCTTGTTACCTAACATTCCTTGTGTATCAAGCTTGTTCCATCTCAGACTCTGCTAGAAATTGAAATTAGGAGATTTCTAAGAAATAAAAGTAGTCAAAAAATTCCAGTTCGGAAGAACTCTGCCATCACTTTATTTCTGGAATTCCTTTGAGGTAACAATGTAACACAATGTAAATTCTTTAATTGTATGTATTTGATTTTCAAGGATGTAAATAATAAAAATCTAAAAACAAATATTGATACTCAGAAAAAAGTTTCCGAATACCACATCAAGACAACGAACAGCGGTATGTGTGGTATTCTATCAACGTGTCATGAAATGTAGCACATTGGTCTACCAAAGGACTGCAGGTCAGTCTGTGTTAGCGCATCTTGTGAAGCAGAATTATCAATATTAGTGAGAGGCTTCCATCCAATGTGATTTTATATTAATGTATTAAAGGGGTTGCCCACTTGTCAAACAAACCCTTCTTAATCACTATGTATGTTAAAATAGCAATGCTTATATTCACCACTGGTGCCAGCGCCGTTCTAGTGGTTTGCGACTCGCTATGCCTTGGCTCACTTTATGAGGTTATGTAATGCAAGCCTTGTGCGCAATGAGCATTGGCTCCACTCTCCCTGCTTTCAGAGGAATCAAACTTCAAGAGGAAGCCAGAACTACGGCTACCCGTTCAAGTTTTATGGATATTTAATATGTTCCAATTTGGGGAGCGTGAAGCCAGCACTAGTTGGGTGCAGAGCTTGCCCCTAGAGTGAGAGTGGCAACACCGCTGGAATGGCTCTGATTTATAAGGCAAGTATAAGTGGTGTTATTTCAATGGGGCAAACATGGTGATTGAGAAGGGGTTGTCAGAGGAGAAGCAGCGCCTCCAAAATGACACAGAAATTGTGGGAGGGGTGAGGGCTTAGAATCCAGACAAGATATCATGAATATTGGGTAGTTGAATTTCAAAAGCCATTTTATTACTTACAAGGAGGCACAAATGTGCCTTTGCGTTTGCAACACTTTCAAAGGCCACCAAAACCACCTCCATGTTTTTACTTATCCCTTTACATAATGCTTACAAACCCCCTTTTGTGACGTATTGATTTTTAAATGTGTCGAAAATCAGTTTTATACTCAGGCATGCTATTTACTAATTAGTGGGTAACTAGTTGTGGGGTTGTTTTCTCAAGAAGATTAACTTCCTAATCATGTTGTCATGCCCCTGTGTAACTTGACTTGCAGCATTACCATGAACTCTTTGAAAATCTCTTTCATCTTGGCAATGTGAAGTGAAGCTGAGTGTTCGCTCCCTGGCTTCATCGGTATCCATGCCCATGTATAAAGCAGTGATGCAGGCCTCAGTCAGAAATTACCACCATCTATGAAAATCTCAAGGCTGGCCAAGTCCTGTGTCACACTGCTACCTACTTGGGCATATTCAGTACACCGATAAACATACATACACCTGGCCTCACTGTCAAGGAAGTAGAGATTTCCAAAGAGCTAGTGGCGATGTCGCTCTTGCATGTCATATCACTCACACCCAATAGGGCTTGAAAACATGAATAGTGTGATGATTAGTCTGGAGAAGCCAACCTCCACATGAATTTTCACCCACTAATTAGCATATTGCCACCACAGCTATAAAATTAATTTTAGACACATTCAAAAATCAATAAGCCACAAAAAGATGCTTGTTAAGATGTTTTATAATGGGATCAATGGTAGAGGTTTGGTGTGCTGGGGAAGCTGACAGATTCCCTTTAAGCAGATCATCAGCACTTCGTCAATGCCGCCTTAAGGCTGTATGTAGTGTAGTTTCTGGCTAGGGGTTTATCTCTTGTTAAGTTGCATCGCTCGTTAGGGAGTTAGACATTGCCTTATAAGGTAGTTAATAGATATCTCTCCAAAATTGTACTTGTGAGCTATACTTTCTCAGTTGTAACAGGAGTACCCTCTTGGACACCATTCTTCAACTGGACAGTGGAGTCAAATGACAATTTGCCCTTAGAGTAATAACACCACCACCATAACCCTGTCAATGGTGTATTCTCACCACTTTTCTCCTACACAAAATGGTAAGCTTGGCTCTCAAAGCATATATGCCCCTTAACATGCCTTCTATTACACATTCATCCGAGAGAAACGAAACAATGTTTTCTCTCGGTAATTCTAGTTGCTTCAGTTCTTTATCTCATTCCATTTTTTCCACTGGATCAGGCAGACTGAACATTTTGGTTTTTTATCCACTGACTTAACAATATATCAGTTAAAAACAGAAGAACATTGGATAGAAAACTGAAGTGCTACGTTTTCCTAGTTTCTTCCGTATCTCAGGGATTCTCAAAGATTTAATGGCTAAGACTAATCAGAACATGGATGTGCTCCGAGTTTGCTGGACTGGAGATACGGATCCATTTTTTAAACTGTGTGTGGCTCAATGAAACTATCGGCCCATCTGCTGTTTGAGGAAAAAAAAAAAGACAGCAAACAGATGTGTGAATGTAGCCTAAGGCAGAGTGTTCTTTTAGTTCTATATAAACTCATTCTTACCTCCCCATACCTGTCCCGATACTCCACGTCTACTCTTCGAATTAGCTTGTTCGTCCTATGTGGGGATTAGACTTCAGTGGCACACACTGGGAAACCAGTGGGAAGATGATTAAATTGAAGGATCAGGTGGAGAATGTCAGTGACGGGACTGGTATGTGGACAACCAGGCATAATAGCTATATTGTTTTAACCCATTACCATCAGATATGATATCCAACAAATTTATCTGATGCAATGGAAGTCTTCAAACAGAGGCTGGATAGATTCTGTGTGGGATGATTTAGTGAATCCTGCTTTGAGCAAGGGGTTGGAGTAGATGACCGAGGAGCTCCGTTCTAACTGTATTATTCTATAAAATCAAAGCTTTCCCATTAAGTTAACCAACTCTGCCTAAAACCAAATTTAGGAGATTCACAAAACTCTAGCTAAATTGTCTCGATTCTATGTCTTTGTATAAGGGGATCTGCCAGTGTTTTGATACATATCTAAAGAATATGGCCAGCTTCTGTAATCCACTGACTAAAAATGTAAAGGACTAGAAGAAAATGAATCTGTGTGCTCTGCAAGATTTCTAGAAATCTTTGTAGTTCCTAGGTGAGGTGGAAGCACCATTCACAGGTTGGACACAGGACCCACAAACCACTGCTTCTCTTCAAATGGTCAAAGTGTTAGAAGTTTTTTATTTTTGAATTTTAGGTACATTGCCTTGAACAAAGTGGTATAAAATAAGAAATACCTGTTAAATCCCCTACTACTCTGACCTCACATACGTACTGCAACAAAGACAGCATTTACATCATTCATATGACCATTGCAATCAATCATTAACTTCATTGATAATAGGCGTATAGCAGCTAAACTGTACACAGTTGCTTGGAAACTTGCATTTGGGGAAGAGATCAGAAAAACTAATGTCTTTGATTAGCTAAATGAAAAGAGAAAAAAACAGGAGGCGCCCATGAATAGAACCTGGTGGTCTAGTGGGTGACTAGTTTGGGTACTGACTGCTCACTCACCTCTAGAGGTTGCACCCCTGCACAACTCCGGTGACTGCCAGGAGGTGAGGAGGATCGGCCTCGAGCAGTGAACCGAACAGTGGATGTCGCTCTCCAAAGTTACCCAGCATTTCCAGGTTCTGGGTCACATGATCAGCGGGAGGTGGAGTGATGATCGCGTCAAAGCAGGTCCTTCGGCTTGATGTGGTAATTAAGTTCTGAGCTGCTCCTACCACTCTCCCAGTGGGGGAGGTGTATACATGGAAGGAATAGTTATTAGCGGGTCTCTGGAGCACTGGAACAAAGGGGACAGAAATTAATAGTGTGTTTGTAAGCACAAACCTTTAATAGAGTTTTCTGAGTGCCCCAACGTGTTTTGATAGCCAAGTGCTATCTTCCGCAGGACCTGAGGAAGATAGCACTTGGCTATCAAAACACGTTGTGGCGATCAAAGAACTTTATTAAAGGTTTGTGCTTACAAACAGGTTATTAATTTCTGTCCCCTTTATTCCAGCGCTCTGGAGATCGCTAATAACTATTCCTTTGATGAGCTAAATTACCTTTTTAGGTTTATTGACTAATCATTGCATCTGTCATTTAATCTTAAAGTGGTGTTCCCTTAATAGGCATAACATATTGCTAAAATAAGTAACATTTTTCCATTGAGTGAGGGTTCGAATACTCAATCATTAGAATAAACATACAGTATGTTAAAAAAAGATTTGTGAAGTTGGTTGGAAGTCAGATGGAAAGTGAAATATTCAGTTCTCTGTGCTCATTTTGAGTAGTGTGTCTCTAGATGCAGAAATTGCTGTTTTGGATTCAGGGAGCCCTGTGAAGTCATTGATGTAACATGGATACCTGCTTATCGGGGAATGGAACTTTGAAGTTTTTTGGCTATGTGGCTAAAAACTTACAGGGGTTTCAACCCTGTTCAACCCTGGTATAATGATGTGATCTGAGCACAGGATGCGATTCTCTGGCTTCATTTGACCCCACCTCAACAGAGTAGCTCTTTCACTTCCAGTCTGCTTTGTCCCATCTGTTGACATCAATCTGACTGACATGAGTAGCCAGCTGCCAATATGCCTGAGAGCAGCAATGGTGCCCTGTCAACAGAGCAGAAGAGAAGAATCTGCTCTGTTGAATAACGTCACCAGAAGCAGAACCACCGCTAGAAGGAAAGGTCAGTGACTGCTCTGATCTGAGACCCATCCAGCAGGACAGAACAGGCAGATACTGTAGGTAGGTAGCAACTACCTGAAGGTAAGTTCTTGGCCCAGATTTCTTTACACAATATAAATTAAAATAAAGATCTATCGGCAGGGTGCCTAGACTGCTACCTCTTCTCTCTCTACTGCTGTAAAATGGTCATAGTAAGGGCTAGGGGGCTGAAAAAGGAAGCAAAATTGGGATAAGAGCATGCCAACTATACATATCATGTTTCCACGAAGATATGACAGCCAGACTGCTTTACCTGCCCGCTGATTAAACAAAATTAACATTCACTTCTTCCCCAACCCACCATCTTTGATTAGCTGTGGTCAGACACTTAAACACGCCTCACGCTGTTTAAATAAATAAATATTCACCAGTTCCCATACCCTCCCTCTGTGGCGGTGTCTGAGCTTGGTTGCAGTCAGTCAACTGTATTAGTGTAAAAATAAATACATTTAAAAAAATATTGCCCCCCCACCTATTTTTGATAAGCAAATATAATAATATTTATTCACTTATATAGCACTATTAATTCCACAGCCCTTTACATACCATCAGCAAAGCAAAGGAAAAACAGAGAGCTGGAGCCTGCAACACTCAGCTGTTTGCGTAACCTTGGCTGGTTATCAAAAATAGAGGGGATCCCATGTTGTTTTTTTAAATTAAATACTGTGTTTTTCGGACTGTAAGATGCACTTTTTCCAAATTTTTGGGGAAAGTGCGGGGTGCAAATTAGAGTCCAAATATATGGACTGTGGGGCTGTGTTGAGGGGAGTAGCAGCTCTGGAGCTGGCTGGGAGGAGGCTGGCATGGGCTGTAGAGCCAGCAAGAGGTAATGTGCCCCCGAGCTCTTTTAATATGCACTTTCCCGGTCCATCACCTCTCAGTGCTGAATCCTGTGCTGAGAGTTGGGCTGAGGGATGCAGTGCATGTTAAATTAGATGAAGTATACACCCCCCTATCACTGTATAAGGTCCCCTATGCTGCCGTACACAAGAGAATAATAATGTTATTTACCTCTCCGGCGCTCCTCTAAGTCTCTCCCTGCTTGCAGCCCTTCGCGTCCCGATTCCTCCTGTGTGCTGGCATCCGATCAGGTGATCTGGGCGCACAGTGATGACCAGAATGGGGGGCCATATTCCAGATGGGGAGCCATATCCAGGATGTAGGGGCTATATCCCAGGATGGGGGCCATATCCCAGGATGGGGGGTTGTATCCCAGGATGGGGTGTGTTGTATCCCAGGATGGGGAGCAATATCCAGGATGGGGGGCTATATCCCAGGATGGGTAGCCATATCATTGATGGGAGGGGGGGCTATATCCAGGATGCGGGATGCTAGATACCAAAATGTGGGGCCATATCAAGGATGGGGGGCTATATCCCAGGATGGGGGCTATATTCCAAGATGGGGAGCCATATCCAGAATGGGGATTATACACCAGGATGAGGGGGCCATATATTACCAGGAAAAGGCCCAGGATGGCGACATTACCCACATAAGTGTCAGCAGCAGATCCGCCCATGAGTGCATTATAACCACATTCTTTGCTATTCTCCTCCTCTAAAATCTTGGCTGCATCTTATAGTCTGAAAAATAAAGTCATTGGAAAAAAAAATACTGTGTGGGTTCCACCCTATTTGGGACCATTTTTCATAATAAAATAATGAACTAGGAAGAGCATGGGGAAGTCTTTATTCAAATAAAGTATTTTACCATGTGTGTGTGTATTTTTTTTTTAACCATTCACTTGTCACGTTAATAATGGAGGTGCCTGATAGATGCCCATCTGTTCCTAAACCCTGTGCTTGATGTCAGCTGTCAATTCACAACTCACATCAACTTCTTGAACTATTACCCTTAGTGCCAAAAGCAACATGACAATTGGGAGGAGTCAGGTAAAGCGCTAGAATTGGCGCATCTAATGGATACGCTTTTTCTGGAGTGGCTACGGGCTGAATATTTTAAGGCTGGAAAGAGTCTGATATCCCTGGCCCTTCCCACTCTGATAATACCAGCCCTCGGGTGTCTGCTTTACCTTGGCGGGTTATCAAAAAAAAGGTGGGAGCCAATGCAGGTTTTTAAATTTATTTATATAACTTAAAAAACTGAATGAGATCCTCTATATTTTTGATAACCAGCCAAGGTAAAGCTGACAGCTAAGGGTTGCAGCTTGTGACTGTCTGCTTTACCTGCGCTTGTTATCAAAGATTGGATCTGATATTTAATATAAGGATGTCAGGGATGAATATCATGACTTGTACCTTGTATTGTGTAAATGTTCCGCAAACAGTGAATCATTCTATATCTAAAACTTGCACTCTGTTGAGCCTCAGCCCTTGGTTTTGCCGGTATTTTGCATGAAAAGGGTAACAATTCTAGTAAGAAGTGGTTTTCAGAGCTTGTTGCCTGAGCCATCGGTGGGAGGGTGGGGGGAGAGGGAAGTGCATTAGGGGTCCTGTTTACTTAGTCTCTGACCCATTCTTTTATTTAGGTGTGGTGAAGCGCCATTGGCTTCATCTGCATAGGGCACCAAAATACCTTGTCCCAGCCCAGTGACATTATAAACCCTACAGTAAAAATACAAAGAACCACAGAGAAGAATGTTATATGAATTCACATTTATTGATTTAAAAATCTCTAACACTTGCTAGACATGCTCTTTAAAATACATTGGTCACATTTCCAAAAAGGTAGTGGAGTTACAGATACATAAAGCTACAGCAGGAATTGTGCTGTACTACAATAAAAATGAAAAAAATAAAATTGCAGGTTACGAGGGTAAGTTTTGCAGTAGGGTCTGTCTTCAATAGGTACAATCCAAAGATGACACATTCTTGCTTTTAAGGTTTTATATATAAATACATAGAATTATCACAAATATACCATATGGAAAAGTACAGGAAAGCAATACTTTGTGGGAAATGCCCTGCCTTCCTGTTATTTGGGGAAAAAATAGCTTTGCACAATGAATCCATGCCATTGTGACTTAAGTACTATATGCACAGAGTAGATAAGAAGACACTACGGTCGAAGTGAGATCACTCAAGTGAAGATTTAGGGGAATTCCTTTAATAAATCCCCTGTAGCTTCATAAGCGCTGCAACTCTCATATCTATTCAAAAAGGAGGTAGATTTCGGAGTAAGAGTGGTCTGTATCTCTACATGAGGTAGATAGTGAAATGTTGAACTTTGGTTTCATTTAAAACTCTTTGCGACATTGATATTCTGCATTAATTTACAGGACTTTTGGAAAAAGAGCTACGTTTTTGAATGCAGCTCGACTTTACAAATCAGACATATTTGGTAAAACAATCAAAATCTGTTGAAACTACATAAATAATGAAAAAATTAACGCTAAATTAATTTGGGTTCCTAAACGCCACTGGTAAAATTGGTAACATCCACTAATTTTAACACTGTTATAAAAAAAAATGGCTATACCCATTGTTCCAAATTATTACGTAATTTAAGTGTCAAAAATTAAATTTTTAGTTTTTCAAATAATTATCTCATATTGTGTATGTATTGTGCTATTGTAGGTATTGTGTCTCAGTGCTCAATCGCAAACACCTGTGATAATTAGTTTAGAAGGTGAGCCCAATTAAACGGAAACTACTTAAGGATGTTCCACCTTACTTATAACCTGTGGTCTGTGAAGTAATGTGGAAAAGAAAAAGGATCTCCAAAAGAGATCTCAGCCAAGTGTTAAATAGTGCAATGCTGTGGACAAGCTACGAAAGCCTACAGTGTGAAGACGTTTGTGGCTGATACAAAGCAAAGAGGAGTTGTGCAGATAAAGGCATAAGGAGGAAGGTTTCTGCAGGACTAATTCATCGGATTAAGAGAGCAGATGCTAAAATACCATTACAAAGCTGCAAATAGGTATTTAAAGCTGATGATACCTCTGGAATCCCGCAAACCTCAAGGTGGTGGATCCTCCAGAAACTGCTCACAAGCAGAAACGGGTCCAGTGGGCCCAGACATACATAAAGACAAATTTTAAAAGTGTTCTTTAAGTGCAGTGCAACCCTGGATAGTGGAGATGGATGGGGTAGTGGAAGGCTTGGTGGATGGCTATCATGTCCCAAAAAAGTTGCGACGTCAGCAAAGAAGTGGCGACGTTATGCTTTGGGTAGTGATCATGGGGAGAGAGCTGGTGGACCCCATTAGGTCCCTGAAGTGGCAAAATTTCCTCCGCAAAGTTTATACAGTTACTTACTAACCACTACTTCCATGGTACAAAAAGAACTATTCCATCTGTAGCAAAGTCTTCAGGCATGGCAATGTACAAGGATTACCTCCGAGTTACTGACACAAAAGAAGAGAAACGCATGGTGTGGTGATCAGCATCTCCTAATCTCAACGCTACTGAGAACATTTGGAGTATCCTCAAGCAAAAGATTTATGAGGGTGGGACGTAGTTTACATCAAAACAGTAGCTCTAGGAGGCTATTCTGACATCCTGCCAAGACAATAAAAAAAAAATTATCGCAAAAGTTCAATGGAAGCAATAATTGTGAAGGTGACAACAAAGAAGAGATCCTATATTAACATGTAACTTGGCCTGTTAAGATGTTTTTGATTGAGAAGTTTTGGATTTCAGCAAGTGTGATCTCCTAATTTAATAAATGACCATGTTCACTTCTTTACAACCTATAAAGCGTTTGCAAACTCTATTGTGCATAAATCGGTATGATGTATTTCAAATTAGTTCAGCTTTGTTACAGTATTAGAGGGAGGTTTGCTCAATGAAATTAAATTTGTCCCCTAACTGTTTATGATTTGAACATAACGCTGACTCATCTGCATCAACCATTTAGGGAAATCAAAGGAAAATATAATTTGCGTAATAATTTGGAACACAGTGTAATATTTTGAACATATGGATGAGGCAGTAATCTTAAAGAAATCCCTCCCCCATGGGAATTGTATCAGGTTCATTTTAAAAAGACCATGCACAATGAGATGGCTCCTTGGATGGGTGTCTATCATTTGTGTGATCTCTCTGTCCTCATTCTTAAAGGGAACAAACCAGCAGGATTTTCATATATAAAGTAGAGCTAGTGTCATACTGGTGCTAGAATGTTGAATCCAATCATACCCTTAGTTGCGAGATTGGATTTTTGATCGCAGAAAAATGTGTAACTTAAGTTCCAGAAATGCACTGATTGTTTGAGTGCCGTTTGCATCGAGGCGGGACTTTGTGGATTACATACGTCTGGCGCATGCGCAGAAGCGTCTAGAAGTATTAAAGGAACTCTTCAATAAGATGGTGTAAAAGTCATGGCCTGCGCATAGCGCTATCTCCGGCGCCATCGTACTGTACAGGCTGTCCTCCTGGATGCTTGTGACGTGGGTGGTGCACGCGCACCTTGCATTCTCTCTTCTCGGTAACACCTCAGCTCGAGCCTCTGAGAAATACAAAGCCGGACATCGTCTTTAACAAGATGGTACCGGAGACAGTGCTGTGCGCAGTCGTCAACTTTGATGCCATTTCAGTAAAGAGTTCCTGAAATACTTCTAGGTGCTAGTGTGCATGTGCTGGAAATATATATAATAGCAGCAACGGGAATATCTGAAAATGTTTCTGGTTCATTCCCTTTAGACTATATGGTCTTCAATTATTAGATATGCTAATTTATGAAATAATAGTAATAAAAGAACTCTTCCTACATGCTGGTGAATTATTGATATCGCAAAAATTTAAAAAGTCCTTAAATCGTGATTTTCTATACATATATAATAGGTTTGATCCTACTCAACAGTATAAAAGTGCACCTGATGATTTTGGAAAAGCTCATGGTATTTAGTACTGTAATTTACTCCTCCATTTTGAAGAACATGGGAACTTTAGGAAGAAGTTCTCAAATCTATTGAATTCCTGAAAACCATTCAATCAATCATTTGGTACCTATCATAAAACCTAATTAAAAGTTTGTCTACAATTGGAAACCCAACTGAGAAAACCAGTTGAATTTTGAATGCAAAGATCCCTTTAAAAATTGTGTCTCTTGGCCAGTTTATTACAATATTAGGCACAACTGCAATATCACATGCATCTGGAGTATGAGGTTTTGTTACATGGTCTTTGAAAGTGTAAGTGACCGACTCAGCCGTTAAGCATACCCGTATTACCAGTTAAAAAATAAAAATAAAGGCTTTTCGGCAAGTGCAGTCACTAATGGAGGGGAAGTATGCTTGCAGTTATACGGTTATGGGTGCTCTGAGGAGACATTTGTGCAGCAGCTGCAATCCAGCTAGGAAGTCCCCAAAGCTAAATACTGAATGGGTCTATGACTTATACTATTGGTCTATAAAGCATGTTAAGCCAATATTGGACCACTCTCCTCTTGGTTTTAGAAAGTAAAAAAGTTGACCATTAGCTTAGTATGAGCCATCACGGACTAATCTCCAGCCTCTTGCATTCATTTTTTTAGGCAGACAGTGTAGTGTGGTTTATTTTGCATAGATAAAGACAGTAAAGTCAACATGATAAAGAGGGATGATGGAGACTATATGAATAATGAGAAGTTTATGAAAAACTGATATCCTGAGGGCTTTAAAGACCAGCACCTCTTATCTGTTTTCCACTCCTGGCTTTGAGTAAAGGTCCTCATACATATTAGATAAAAGTTGTCCAACCATCTAATGTGTACAGGATCTTCCCTTCTCTCTCCAATACCAGTAGATGATGTTGTGAAGAGAATTGGCCATTTTGAACTTTGAAGCCTGATCTTTATGAATTTGGGAGAGATAAGCCATTACTAGAGGAGTCCCCCTTTGACCCTTTTTACGTGCATGGGAAACTTTAAGCATAATACTGTCCAAAACACAAGTATGAATGAGGAATCTTTCTTTTACCCCTAGAGTGTTACTTTAATTCCTCCAAAATCAAATTTGTCCAACTGGGAAAACGTATGCTGCTCAAAAAACATAAATGGAGAACTGGGATTTTTTTTATTATTCTATATTTTGCTGTCCTTATATTGACCATGAGTGATCCTCTCTTTAAGCCATGGGATCTTTTCTTTTTCTATCTTGACCCTTCATGCATTCCAAATCTTTGTCCATTACATATGCATAAACTAAAAATTAAAAAATTATCAAAAGGGGAAACTTTAAAAGCAAGTAACATTGTATAAAAAAAAAATTGAAGAACTCTTAAATCATTAAATCATAAAAATACCCTCAAATCCTTCCCCCAAGCCCAACAAAAATCACGTAAGATAAAAGCACAAAAACACAAAAGGCAAAATAAACAAAAATTAAAAATATCACCAAATCAAACAACAAGACAGTTCTACAGGTAAGAAAGGCTATGGACATACAGATTCAGTCTATTCAGGGAATCGGGTTGTTTTATTTCCTCCAATTGTACATTGCATAATGGACTGCAGAATACAACTGAAGCTGCTTCTAATGGCATAGAGTAAAGACCTCAGTCAGGGGACCCCACTGATGTTGGAAGTAAGACATAACCTCTCAAATGAATTACAGAGGTCGATTAGTGCTCTTGTTTCGACCACTGGTGGGCCCTCCCAACTACTTGACTCATTATCATGATTTTATGACCAGCCTATTTAAAAAATCACGATAAAATATATGACTTGTATGATGTACACCTTCATTTGGCATGAATGTGACTATATCAGTGCCCTCACAATCCAAGAAAGGAAGGTAAGAGAAATTGACCTAATGACGTTACTTTCGTAGAACCAACCATAATGCCTAAGCTTAGCATCAGGAACGTTGTGTTTTTACCCTGTTTAAAGTCACAAGACCTGGGTACTTGTGATAATGAAACGTGAGACACTGCCTTTGTGACACAACTACATTGGTGAAGACTATGGAGATAACCATCTTACTAACCAAATGGATCTCCAAAGATTAAAAAAGCAATGGCATAAAAGGTGCTATAGCAAATGCTACATCTATAGGATTTGGAAACCTTAAGATGCTAATTAAATGTTGTATTGTGCTCAGCACCATGGGATAACATCCATTTATCATTCTACAAGGTGGCCCATTTATATGGATGCACCTAAATAAAACGGGAATGGTTGGTGATACCAACTTCCTGTTTATGGCACATTAGTAAATGGGAGGGGGATAACTTTTCCAGATGTGTGGTGACCATGGCGGCTATTTTGAAGTTGGCCATTTTGGATCCAACTTTATTTTTTTCAATGGGAAGAGGATCATGTGACAAACCAGAGTGCTGCCCATTGTGGTGGATTGTCAATGCAACCCTCTTCTCCCACTCTTGACACATTGATAGCAACACTGCAGAGGAAATGCTAGCCAGGCTTCCAGTATCCGTTGTTTCAGATGTTGCATATCTCGTATCTTCACAGCATAGACAATTGATGGTATGGTGTGGTATATGGGGTATAAAGACAGTGAGGCCATTCTCCATTATTGGAAACCTCAATGCCACTAGATATCTGAACAATTTCCTAGAAAGTGGATTGGTTGTTGTGGGCCAGTTGAATGGCCACCAATGTCTCCCGATCTGACCCCCTTAGACTTTTGTCTTTGGGGTCATCTGAAGGCAATGGTCTATGCTGTGAAGATACAAGATGTGCAACACCTGAAACAATGGATACTGGAAGCCTGTGCTAGGAGTTCATCTGCAGTGTTGCTATCAGTGTGTCAAGAGTGGGAGAACAGGGTTGCATTGACAATTCAACACAATGGGCAACACTTTGAACACATTCTATAAATAGTTATAAACTTGTAAATAACTCTTAAAAGAATAAAGTTACGTTAAAACTAAGCACACCGTTTTTCTTATGAAATTCTCAATATGTTTGGTGTGTCACATGACCCTCTTCCCATTGAAAAAAATAAAGTTGGATCAAAAATGGCCGATTTCAAAATGGCCACCATGGTCATCACCCATCTGGAAAAGTTTTCCCCCTCCCATATACTAATGTGCCTGAACCAGGAAGTTGATATCACCAATCATTCTCATTTTATTTAGTTGTATCCATATAAATGGCCCACTCTGTACATGTAAAATTGGAGGATAACAAAAATGCTGAGAAAAACAACCCCCTCAAAAAAATTCACATTTTATGATATTACTACTAAATATTTGTGAAAATGTTATATATGAAAATCTTTTTAAACAGTGTCTGTCTTTTGGAATCGATTTTGTAATTATATTTCAAGACATTGATGAGCTTCATTTAGAAACTTAGCGAATTAATTGAAAATTTAGACCCTTTGAGTTGGGGCTCATTTAGACATCTGATTTTTCTATGTACGAGAAAAAAATGACCGATTTTTTTTGCATCAGACTTTGATCGGAGTGTGTTTTGCATGTTATGAATTTTTCCCGAAAGTGGGGAAAATTGAAAAAGTTTCTCTACCTTCTCCTTTGTAAACATCTGTGAAGAACAGCCTTCCCTTAGTCGCATCTGAGCGCAGTCCAATGTTTTTCACAGACCCATTGACTTGCATTGCAGATTTTGATCCGACCCTTGCATCAAAATTGGACATGTCTACGATTTTTCCATTAACTGCATAGTCCACGGAAAATTATGGACATATGAGTAGACCCATAGTCTATCATTAGGACAAGTGTCCATGAGAATCGCGAATAGTACTCTTACCCAAAAATTGGACAGGTCTCTAGGATTTGACACTGACTGCACAGTTCATGAAAAATCCTGGACATGAGTAGACCCATAGACTATCACTAGTACAAGTGTTGTCCATGAGAATGACAAATATTACTCATACCCAAAAATCGGACAGGTCTCTACGGTTTTTCCACTAACTGCACAGTTCACCAAAAATCCTGGATATATGAGCGGACCCATAGACTATCACCAGTACAAGTGTTGTCCATGAGCATCGTGAATAGTACTCGTACACAAAACTAGGCCAGGTCTCTACGATTTTACGTTGACTACACGGTCTTCAAAATCCTGGACATGTGAGTGGACCCATAGACTATCACCAGTACAAGTGTTGCCCATAAGAATCGTGAATAGTACTCGTACACAAAACTAGGCCAGGTCTCTAGGATTTGACACTGACTGCACAGTTCATGAAAAATCCCGGACATATGAGTGGACCCATAGACTATCACTAGTACAAGTGTTGTCCATGAGAATAGCGAATAGTACTCGTACGCAAAACTCGGTCAGGTCTCTATGATTTTACATTGACTACACGGTCTTCAAAAATCCTGGACATGTGATCTGCTCCACAGACTATCACTAGTATGAGCATGGTCTGTGAGAAGCAGGAAGAGTACTCATACCCAAAAATCGGACGCCTGAATGAGGCACTACCGTGAGCCTAAGCAAGAGTAAGCTTGAAATTTTGTATATTTAAATTCAACCTGATTACCTTATTGCTCGTTTGTGTATTCCTTAAAAGGAAAAGTCTTGATTAAAGACCAGATATCTAGAAGGATCTACACAATTTACCATATTTTTGCTCAAAGCCAGACACTGTAAAATATTTAACATTCATTAAAATCAGGTATAAACTAAATTGCACAAGTTAATCTCAGCATTTTTTTTTTGGCATTCTTCAGTTCAAACAAAATCTATCAATAATTAAAAAAATAAAAAAAAAACACAAAAACATTTAAATCGAGGTAGTTTTCTTAGCTCCAACTAATTCAAATAATTTCTCACCCACTCCCAAGAAGAGAAAAAAAAAAAGTATAAAAATAATAAAAAAGACACAATAAATGGCAACACTGTAACATTTGTGTCCCCTCCCCTAAGAGGAGGAGAATTCCTCCCCTTAAAAGGCTTCCAAAATTTTTTAGGTCTGTAAACAACAACAAAATGCAGTAACTGCATTTATGTTTGTGCACCTGTGTTGAAGATAATACATTCAACTCTGTCAAAAAATAAATAGATAAGAAAGAGTAAAAAAAAAAATAAAAAGCAAACTTTTTTTTTTTCCTCCCATACAGGGATATGCAATTGTCTTTCTTTTCCTATTCAACTGATGCAGAACAGCCCTGGTTTCCAACTGTCTGCAGATCAGCTCTTTTAATTAATCCTTGCTCAATACTAGCACACCCGTCTTGCATGAGGAGAGAAACGCTTTGAAAAGTAGAGGTAATTGCTCCATAGGTACATTCAGCAATTTTCCTGGTTAAAAGTTAAAAAAAAAAAAAAAATTATCAGAATGAATTAAGACACAAAAAATTAAATTAAATTTAATTTAAAATTTAATTTAAGTATATGAGCGGGAAAAAATGACAAAAGAAAAAATAAAATGTACAAAGGTTAATATAAATGTACTGAAAACAGAGAAGCACCAGAGACCAGTCATATACCTCAATCTGCTTTCGTTGACACCATGAGACTTTAGGGTTCCTATTAAGATGGTGCTCAACTATCCGGAAATATAGCTCTGAATGTATCCAAGAAACAATAAGAAGAAAGAAGAGGTGGCACTCACCATAAAATTAACCTTCTCTATTTCATCCAAAGTTTAAAGCCATAGAAAGGGGAATGCCGGAGATTTCCAGATGATGGCAGCTGTTTCGTGCATTTCTATGGTTCCTATGGGAGAAGCACAGAGTGCACAAAACGGCTGCCGTTGTCTGACCGTCTCCCACATCCCCCTTACTATGAATTTAATAGAGAAAAATGATTTTGTAGAGTACGCCACCTCTTCTTTCTTCTTATTGTTACTTGTTAATACCATGTAAAAACAAAAACAATAAAAAGATCTAGTTTTTTTTATTTAGAACCAAGCAATTTTTCTTTTTCATTGTCACATTCCAGGATCCTTTGTATTTTTATGTATTCGTCAACATAGATGTATAAGGGCATGTTTATTTCAGGATGAGCTGGATTAGTCAGTGGCAGGATTTTTGGATTTCCAACATTTATTAAAGTAATTCTTTCTAGGGATAAAAAGAAAAGGTGTTTTTTTGTTTTGAGATTTTAAATTTTCCACTATTCATGTACTGCACAATTAAAGTGTTCCTTTTATTATGTTGGTCATTACAATTTTTACAAAACCAAATTTTTAGTTTTATGTTTTTACTACTTTTGTACAATAAATATACCGCTTGATTAAAGATTACTTTTGTGTAGATTTTTTCATTTTTCCATCAATTGTTCTTATGTTTTGTGTGACCAGATGGCATTTTCAGTGGCATTATTTTTTGATGTGTTTGTTTTTTTGATCCCCCTTTATTTTTTTTAATGGTAGAATATACCAAAGAAATAATTCTGATTTTTTTTTTTTAATTTGAATCAACATTCACTTTATTTTGCAGGACAATACCATAACAATATTCACTTAATTTTTTTTCTTTATTTATTTTTAAAAGGAATCTGTAAGCAGTATTTGCTACCTCATATAAGAGAAGCAAGTTGTAGGCAAAGAGACCCTGAATCTAACAATGTATCATTTAGATTACAGGGTGCAGAGGTTCTGAAACAATCATGGCTTTTAGATTTGGCCAACCAGCAGTGCTGAGAAACCTGCCCCGCCCACACCAGGCTTTCTATACAATGTCTATATTAAATGAGCTGCTTATCACAGGAAGGGGTGCGTCAGACTTCCAGTCCGAGCAATGATAATCTCCTGGTGCTAAAACAATCATTGCAAGTAAACGGCACGGATCTTCATAATTACTATTATTTTTTAATAGAAGTTTATTTTTTTTCCAGAAGAAGCTGTCATTTCCATTGATGCCATTTTCAGGTACAAAACGTTTTCCTCATTGTGCAGGAAAAATAATGAGGTGTTATTATAGCGCATGTTGTATCAATTCCTGTAATCTCAAATGTGTGTTGTTTTTAAGATAGACTTTTTTTTTCTCCCCCGGATTAAGTAATGTTTTTATTGCAATTTTGTGCTGGGATTACTAATACACTGCCTAAGAGTGATGTATATTCTGTCAGTGCTTTACTAACAGTTAGCCTATCAGGCCCCACCTGCAGAAGGATCTGATTGAGTGTACGGATTGTCATGCTTTCCTCACAATTGTGCTGACAGGGTACTGGTAGCTTACCGGCTTGACAAAGTTATACCTGTAGTAATGCTTTTAATTCACATACAAAACATGTATCGAATACAAACGAGGGGACTTTGGTGAATTCTTGGTGTTTACCGGAAATCAGTGAACAATTACGCCTCCTCATTTTGAATACTCAACATTGTCATACTGAGCGAGAGCCTTTTTATTGCTGATTCCCGTTGGCGGTACAGTCCCAAGCAGCAGTTACAGACCGGAGCCAACGATGAGAACCGGCCATGACACTATGTGAGAACGGCTGCAGTGTCCATGAGAAAGCGTAGGTGCTTACACCATACAGGGCAAGTGTTACACCGCTGGCATCTACCTTTAATATCAATGATCAGAGTCAATCGCTTATGATCAGCCACTTAAAGGGGTTCTCCTATGAATTAAGTTGATTTTAAAGTTGTTTGATCTTACAATAATAATTTCCACAATTGGATGTTTAAAAATGTTCCTGTGCTGAGATAATATTATGTATGTGACCCTGCTATGTACTGTGTAATGGATGTGTCTGACCGTACAGATACATGGTCTGATCATACCACATCACCTGTGCTGAGATAATCTTATATATGTGTCCCTGCTATGTACTGTTAATGGATGTGTCTGACCATACAGGGACATGCTCTGATCATAGCACATTTCCTGTGCTGAGATAATCTTATATATGTGTCCCTGCTATGTACGGTGTAATGGATGTGTCTGACCATACAGGGACATGGTCTGATCATACCACATCTCCTGTGCTGAGATAATCTTATATATGTGTCCCTGCTATGTACTGTGTAATGGATGTGTCTGACCGTACAGGGACATGGTCCATTATAATGACACATCCATTACACAGTACATAGCAGGGACACATATATAAGATCTCAGCACAGGAGATATGGTATGATCAGACCATGTTCCTGTACGGTCAGACACATCCATTACACAGTACATAGCAGGGACACATATATAAGATTATCTCAGCCCAGGAGATGTATTATGATCAGACCATGTCCCTTTATGGTCAGACACAGGCATTACACAGTACATAGCATGGACACATACAGGGATTGGACAAAATAATGGAAACACCTAACGTTTTGGCATCATAATCTTCGAACATGTTATAATCATGCAAACCGCGACATATGTTAATGTTTTGTAGTTGATTATTTGTGTTAGGTGATATGTGTATGTAAATTAACTGTTTATTTTGCCAAATTGTAAGAACTATTGAAACAGAAAGTGCCCGAATGCTTGGCGGCGTGTCAAGAGGTACTGTCTCCAAAGTAATGACTGCGTTTGAAAGAGAAGGAAAAACGTCCACAGCAAAGCAAAGGTCCGGCCGAAAGTCAAAGTTGACGGAGAGAGACCATCGGACTCTAAAGCGAATTGTGAGAGAGGATCGCAAGACCACGGCTCCTAAAATCACTGCTGAGCTCAATGAACACCTACAGAACCCAGTTTCCATGAAAACTGTTCGTCGGGAGCTGCACAAATCTGGATTCTACGGAAGAGCTGCAATTAGAAAACCACTGCTCTCAATGACAAATGTTTCCAAGCGTTTAGAGTGGTGTAGAAACCTCCAGAATTGGTCCCTTGAGCAGTGGAAACATGTGATATTCTCAGACTAATCATCGTTTACCCCATTTTCCCACCTCCGGCCGAGTGTACGTTTGGAGGCAGACGAAAGAAGCATTCCATCCAGACTGCCTTCTCCCAACCGTAAAACATGGTGGAGGTTCTGTGATGATCTGAGGTGCTATTTCGTGGAGATCCGCCGGGCCAATGACATCACCGTGTATGAATCCACACCTCGGAGAATTGAGGCTGTAATCACCGCAAAAGATGGACCTACACCATATTAAACTAACTTTGGTTGATTTTTCCAGGTGTTTCCATTATTTTGTCCAACCCCTGTATATAACATTATCTCAGCACAGGAACATTTTTTTAATCTCATGGAATTAGGGAAATTATTATTATTATTCCAAGATCTATTGATTAAAATTAATTTTGTTCATGGAAAAAACCCTTTAAATGCCATGACAATCTCTAACAATGAATTAAGTGGGGCGATCCCAGTGGGGTGTCTGTTACAGCATCTATTGCTCCACTGTTAAAAGGGGAAAATTGAAACACCAGAATTGTATTTTTTATTTTACCATATCTCTTCCACAAAAACGGAACCAAAATGTACATCTTTCCATGTGAGCACGGTTTACGAATGTCCTAATTCAGTCCTGGCCTTCACGACGGACAGAACTTGACAAGTTGCTGGATACTTACCAGCAATACAGCGAATCTCAGGCAAACACAACATTAGGTCCTGGAATCTGCTGGGTTGATGAGGATACCTAAATTCTGTGAAGTCCTGGCACACGTACCAGTATCTCTTATTCAACTGTTCAAGCTGAGAGATACTGCTAAGACCATTGATATCTATTGAAGAAAAACAAAAAGTTGAAAACTGAATGCTGAGGAAGGACCCAATGTCAAAAGAAATTCTAGGTTTGAATGTCCGGCATTTGCTTGGTTAAAGTATGAGATCTGAGAATGAGGTCATCCAAAAAAATGGTGGTAAAAAAATACAACAACCCGAAATAGGTTAAAATGATCACATTTTACTACCCAAATAATACATTTTGTAGAAAGTATAGAAACTACTTTCTTAAGATAACAATTCAAAACCATTCTTTTAACATTTATAAAGTTTAGAATATTTTTTGAATCCTAATGTGTTATTATACAAAAAAAAAAGCTTTCCTTTTTGGGGTACAAAACAAAACTAAGGCTGGTTTCACACTACCGTTTTTCGGTATCCGTGTGAATCCAGCTGAAACTGGATGCACTTACATTGGTTTTCAGCCCCATTGACTTTCAATGGAGCAATAGGTGCATCCATTTGTTTGCGCTAACCCCTAATCCTTGGTGTCACCGATTTTTTCACTGAGACCAAAAACGCATTTTGGAGAGATTTTAGTCTCCATTTCAAAATTGTGAACACCCGGGGCACTGCAGGCTAAATTATGGAACCCGGGTCCCGCTGAATCCAGACTCCAGATTTGGGTTTGGGTTTTTAGACTGAGCATGCCCAAACCAGTTTTAAATGACACGCCCACTAGGGGTTGTCATTTACAACCAGATCCAGCTTAAAAAGGTACACAAGCTGAGGGTACCGGGATGCTCCTGCAATGGTATTATCACTGATCCGTGAGATGGACAACTAATAATCTGATGTGGGTGCATCCAGTTGCATCACATTTTATAACTGTGGTGGAATCCAGGGGGATGCAGGTTTACCCACAAAAACCCCAGATAAAAAAAAAACGGTAGTGTGAAACTAGCCTATGGCTAGGGTCACATTTGCGTTGTGACCCTAGCATGATGGAACCGTTAAAAACGTAGAAATTTCCACCGCAGCGCATAGCATTAACGCTATGTGCTGCCATGCAACAGAGTCCCAGTATGTGCGCTTTACAACACTGCACAGGAAAACACTTCAGGACATGTTTCCTGTGCGCTGTTGTAGAGCGCACATCCTTGGACTTTATGCGTGGCCGGCTGCTAAGGTAAACAGCGGGTTACTATGGGGTTCCGTTGCCTGGCAGCACATAGAGTTAATGCTATGTGCTGCGGCGGAAATTTCTAAGTATTTAGCGCTTGCGTCATGCTAGGGTCACAACAAAAATGTGACCCTAGCCCAAGTATGAGAATAATTTGTTAAACCAAAAGATGACGGATAAAATAAAATGTAAAAATTATTTAGCCTGTGTTGTGTCCCTATATAGGATACTACTATCCAACAGATCAGCACACAATATCAGAAGTTACCAGTTTTTGCTCTTATTTTATTTTCACTGCTATTTCCGAGTTTGAGACATTTTTTTTTTTTTTAAATCCACCCTACATTTCCAGAGATCTGAGCTTTTTTTATTTAGTGCTACTTATACTTTTTACAAGGGGGTGTGGCTTACATGGTAATAATGCAGAACAGCCTAAAGACACGCCCATGAGTAACAGTTGCCCATAAGAATCTTTGCCAAGCGTTAGAACAAAATAAAAAGGTCCATATCTCTGTACTTCAGGCAGACTTTAAAAAAAAAAAAAAAAACATTGCACACTTGGGAGCAGTAGGACTAAAACAAAAGCTTGTTTTGACCTGTGGAAAACTCTTTTTTAAATGTCAGGGCATGCAGGAGCCTTTTACGCACCCCACTAAAACATTTTTTCATTATACAATATTTTTGTTTGTGTGCGGCTGCGAGGGGAATAGGATGGGAAGGGGGAGAGGTGGGTGGGGGTGGGGGGGCGACAGGGAGTTGCGAACACAAAAAAAAAAAGACCTTGAAAAATGTTTTATTACAGTAATAAAAAATGTATGGATAGAAGTCAGGGGAAAAAAATAGAATATATGAAGTCAATGGAGCTCTGAAATATCAATCCTAGAACAAAAATGACACAATATCAAGTGTGTGTGGTCACTACATTGATCTACTGGTGTCAACATTCGCAGATAAAGCGGGAACAGCTGGTAATCTGTCACACAATCCGTATTTGGATAGGGCTAATCTACCAGTGCTGCTGCCTGTAATACATATGTGATATGACGCGTGTCCTGGCCTTGGTGGCAGCATTAAACTGCTATTAAATGGTGATTAATAAATGGAAAACTACATGTTGCTTGAACACAACTTCCAAAAATGTGATAGTCATTAGCTGCTGCACTGCCACCTAGTGTCATGGAAAATCGGCCAATGTGAATCACAAAACCCCAGCGGACGCTCACCTTGATTCAGGAAGTTAATGGCTTTCATGCACACGTACTCTTCATTACTGACTTTCAGTTGCGTGAACTTTCGATATAGGTAGATGAGTCTCTCCATTACGTCCACGCCTTCCTCACCAAATCTGATGAAAGAGTAGAACATTATCATCATCGATGTATAAGAACATTTCTTTATAATAGGAATTTTTCATTATAACATTTTTGTTATGTTGAATTCATTTTGCGTGTATGACAAACACTTTATTTGGTGACAGGTCCTCTTTAAATTAGAAAAACTTGTTAGATTTTCTTTTATTTTATGCCTGCTGCTCCCTTGAGTATTTTGATTTAAACCCATCAACAGGTTACAGAGATATGGGACTTTTATTTAGTGATAATTTTTATTGTGTGTACCATGGGTTGTGGCTCACAGAGCATGTATACAGACACGCCCACGAGGATCCTGCAGTCCATGTCTCCTCGGTAAAGGTCCATATAAAAAGGGTCATATTTCTGGATTAAAAAAAAATACAAGAAATAGCATACTTAGGGAAGCAGCAAGAATAAAATAAAAAGTATATTTTGTGACTTCTAACCATATCCTCTTTAAATAGCAGCTAGTAATGAGCAGCCAACAGCAACTTCCTTCACCAAGATTAACTGGGATCACATTGCTACAGCAAAACTGTCAGGACCTACAAGAGAGGGGGCGCTCCTAGAGTTTTACCCTGTGGTCAAGTGGAGGATACTTTAGTTATAGCTGAACTAACCTGGGATAGTTATGCATCCTGCATAACTGAGGCTTAGAGCCTTTGGTGACAACGCTCATCACATGATGTGCTCTCTTCAGAGTCTAGAAAGCCACGGGTCACGTGAGTGATTACGTGGGGGTGACATCACCAAAGGTCCTCAAGCCCCAGGTGCTGCTAGTCCTATTGCCAGCGCTTTCATGCAGCACTGACCACATCCACACGGGGAAAGGTTGTATTAGAAATTTACAGAAGCGGTTATGTCAGGTGCTCAAAATCAAGGACAGGGGGCAAAGATTTCAAGATGAACTCTTCTATAATGGTTATTCATTCATCACAGGGTCATTTCATCACTACATGTTACGGTGGTGAAGTCCAAGGAAGATGGAGTTCAACGCCATAACATGTAGTGATGAAATTACCCTGTGATGAATGACCATTAAAGAAGAGTTCATCTTGAAATCTTGGCCCCCTGTCCTTGATTTTGAGTGCCTGACGACCGCTTCTGTAAGGACCTACAGGGAAGGCATGAGGAGAGACAAAGGGCCATGGTAGACATAGGTCCCTATCAGCATCCCTGTGATCACAAAGGTCGGCGCACAGAGAATGACAGAAGCCTTTCCCTATGTTAACTCAAGATCAGTAACATCTTTGATATCAACCATTGCAGTAATATAAAACGGACATCCTTTGCAGATTATACAGCTTCTGTAAATGTGATGTATATGTTGCAAATGTTGCCAATAGGCTAGGACTGATTTACTAATGAGTAAACATTTTTTATAGTAAATATATCAAATTATGTCAACAAAAGATGAAAAATAGACATTCAGCAATGTAAACCTGGCATTGAATGCTCCATTTTTCTGCAGGGCAGCTTACAAATAATAACCTGTTCACATATAAATGAATGCGCTAGGTCCTCCTAAGAGAGAGATGCTCTTTCTGGTTTATAGATCCTGGGGATTAACTCAAAAGTACTAAATCTGGTACCTCCAAATAGGTTTAGAACAGCAGATGACCTCTTTATAGGAAATCTGTCACCAGGTGCTTATTACCACATCTGAGAGCAGTATGATCTATGGGCAGACACTTCCATTCAAATGATGTATCACTTACTGGGCTGCTTGCTGATGTTTTGATTAAAATCCCTGTTTTATTTGCTGTGGATCTATGATTTATCTAAATGTTGAGCTGTGTATAATCCAGCCAATCACACTGATTGGCAACTTTGCATGTACACTGTGTATAGGAAGAAAGCTGCCAGTGGTAGGGGTGGGGTTATACAGAGCTCATGAATATGGAGGACTACATGGCAGCAGGTTTACTAGTTCTTTAGTGATAATATCCTGATCGTAATATAATATTTATTCACTTATATGCCGTCATTAATTCCAAAACACTTTACATACAGTACATCAGCAGCACTGCCCCCATTTGGGCTCACAATCTTAACTGCCTCCCACACAAACATAGGAAGATCATACAAACTCCTTGCAAATGTTGTCCTTGTGGGTCATTCCATGTCAAGTGAACCAATGATTATTACCTCTATATTTTTAATTCTTTTGAGATTTTGTTATTTGATAATAGCATGTCAGACAATGCAAAATGTAAAGAGAAAAAATTTTTAAAAAATTTATTTTTTTTAAAAATGATTTTCAAAGTTCGGAAAAAGTGTGAATTTCGCTGTTGCCTGCCTTTACGTTTCTCCTCATAACTAAGGCTAGGAATAAGATAGAGAGACAAAATAAACACCATTCTACTCAGAACTATACAGGCTTTCACCAGATATGTCACAAGAGGATCTTTGTTAATATTTTACCCATGTGATCGCAAGCGCAAAACTTTAAAACGCATTTCCGAAAAATCGGCGCGCTTTAAATATTTCAAAAACTGCCCATGTGTCTGCTTTGCTCTTAGCCACATCTGTACCAAATTTCAAGTTGGGATTGCGATGGGATCATATTTTAAAATATTTTACTATTAATAGTGTCAATGGGTCATTCCATATCAAGTGATCTAAATATGAATATTTTTTTTACCTGACGTCTTTAGATTTTTATTTTTTTTTTTCCTTTATGAAGTACTACTTTAGCTAATTACAAATTAAAAGTTTAGAATTTTTTTCTTCATCAGTTAATTTTTTACAGATTTTTAAAGTTTAAAAAAAAAGTGTGAATTTTGGGCTGGTATGACTTTACATTTTTTTTTTATCTTGGGCTAGAAATAAGATAGAGAAACAAAATAAACACCATTCTACTCAGAACTGTCCAGGCTTTCACCAGATATGTCACAAGAGTATATTTGTTAATTTTAATTTTTTACCCATGCGAAAGCAAACGCAACATTTTGAAATGCATTTCCGAAAAAACGTTTTAATAAAAATTTTCCAAAACTGTCTTTTATGCTCTTAGCCACATCTGTACCAAATTTCAAGTTGGGATCATATTTTAAAATATTTAACTATTATAGTGTCAATTCAAAAATCTTGAATTCAGATCTGTTCAACCTGTGGTCTAAAAGCGTGGGGTCTATATTTATCAAATCCATTATTTTTAGACATTACTGTATTATTTTGATATGTTACAGCTTAGAAGCAGGAGAGGACATATAGGAAAAAGCTTTGTTAGGGCTCAACCTGAGAAAGCACAGGGATAGACAGTGAATGCAGAGCAGATGATAGGCCAGCAGCTCTGTCAATCATGTTAAGTGTCTACCCACTGCATTCAGGAAGTAAGACCGCTCGTTCAGACCTTTCATGTCCTGACATGTCTGGACATCTTCACTTCTGAACAAACAATAGTCTGTACAAAGCCATCAAGGCTGTGTACTAAAATATGGGTGAGTAAATATATTAATAGTTTAATGCTTTTATTATTAAGGGCCAATACACACAGTGCTATTCTTAGGGATCATCATTCAGAAAAACAGCCCCATTGATTTCTATGGGGTTCACCACATGCAGTGTTTTTGGAAACACTCAAGAGTGAGTAAATCACTGCTTGAACTACTTTTTAATCGCTGCAATAAAAGCAGCATTTATCATTTATATAAAAAAAAGCTGCCATTTTTTTCACTAGCGATTAAAAAAACTAACGCATATGTGGTAAAAACTTGGTAGAAAAACAAGCTGCCAAAACTGCAGCGTGTATCTGCAGACAGAAAAAACTGTGCGCGCTAGCCCTAAAACTCACTTTATAGTAATACAGTTCTATCTCAAGTGTACTGTAAATCTTTATTTTTATTACCTATTCTTCCTTACTTAATATTAACTGTATTTTTCCCACACAGCAATGGCTGCTACTTCTCAAGAAACAGCATTTTATCATAGACACTGTTGCAATCCCTTTGAAAAAATATGAATATGATTGGCGCTGGTGGCTGGCTACTGTACTCCCCAAAGATTGTGAAAATGAAGAAGTAGAATTGACTTTATTGCATCTTTCTGGTCCAGCGCCATCCTTTGTCTATCCAAGAAAGCCAGACATTTTAAAAGTGCACAAAAATCAGATATTAACTCAGGCGGAGCCTAACACCGTGACAGGCCGGACATACTCTTTGACACACAAGGAAATGGCGATTGCAAGTAAGCGTTTATGGACAAGATTACATTTCACCCACTAGAAGGGACAAATTGATAAAATGCCACTTTAAAAACATACTATTAATTGTTTGATTAGTTCATAATTTATAGAACGATGATTTAACTACTGTACTATTCTTATTAAACACTTCAGAAATCACATGTTTAGTGATAGAATAGAAAACAAATTTATATGTATAAATAGGGGTTAACATTTTTGGTTCTTTTAATCTTGTTTAATCAAACTTGAGGATATGATCACCTTTCTTCTTTTGGTTTGTTCAATACATTCAAGTTGAAAATGCTGAGCGTTGTGTTCTGATGATTAAGATGTATTTATCCTGGCACTTATGGGATTTGTTTTTTGTGCTTCTTTTTTGTTGCATATAAATGTTTTATTCAATAAGTTGTGATAACTCATACAACCATAAAATAAAAAATATATAAATTTGACAGGTCCCAAGTTGAATCTCTGCACAAATATAACCAAGAACAGTCATTTTTTCACAATTGCCCGTCAATAGTTTGAATTTGATATAAAGAAACATAGTCTTGTAACTTATCAAATGAAAGCTGTTACCGTTCTGAGTAAAATGATGCCTTTCCCACTTCATTATCTTATTTCTAGCCTGAGATAAAAAAAAATGTAAAGTCATACCAGGCCAAAATTCACCCTTTTTTTAAACTTTAAAAATCTGTAAAAAATAAACTGATGAAGAAAAAAATTCTAAACTTTTAATTTGTAATTAACTAAAGTTGTACTTCATAAAGAAAAAGAATAAAAAAAATCTAAAGACGTCAGGTAAAAAAAAATATTCATATTTAGATCACTTGATATAGAATGACCCATTGACGCTATTAATATTAAAATATTTTAAAATATGACCCCATCGCGATCCCAACTTGACATTTGGTACAGATGTGGCTAAGAGCAAAGCAGACACATGGGCAGTTTTTGAAATATTTAAAGCGCGCCGATTTTTCGGAAATGCGTTTTAAAGTTTTGCGCTTGCGATCACATGGGTAAAACATTTACAAAGATCCTCTTGTGACATATCTGGTGAAAGCCTGCACAGTTCTGAGTAGATTGGTGTTTATTTTGTTTCTCTATCTTATTTCTAGCCCGAGATATGATAGAAAATGTAAAGCCATACCAGGCCAAATTTTGCACTTTTTTAAAACTTTAAAAATCTGTTTTTACAGATTTTTAAAGTTTTAAAAAAGTGCAAAATTTGGCCTGGTATGGCTTTACATTTTTTTAACTGATTCATATCCTCAAGTGATCATATCCTCAAGTTTGATTTTTTAATTAACTGATAAAGAAAAAAATTCAAAACTGTTTTTTTTTGTAATTACAGTAACTAAATTTGTTCTTCATATAGAAAAAAAAATTTAAAAAATCTGAGGACGTCAGGGAAAAAAATATTCATTTTTGGATCACTTGACATGGAATGACCCTTGTTGGGATTTGAAGCCAGGACCCCAGCGATGCAACTGTGATTTGATCAAAACTACAGCAAGCAGCCCAGTAAGTAACACTGTTACAATACTGGTGGAAACAGCTGGAGTCCGATGGCTGGAGCAGCACGAGTAGGGGATAGCAAAAAGTGGTAGCAGACCTTGGATGCAGGAGTGCAGAAGCTAGACACAATACTCAAGAAATGATTGAAGTTCACATATGGATACGTAGGCCCAAACAGGAAACAAGATAGCTTCCACAGGTTCAGCAGCATCCATCTTACTAAAGGGGTGATTTGCTAGAACACAGTAGCAGTCTCCAGTGGTAAGGAGTAGAATTGCAGCACAATTTAGCTAAGTAAATAATAGCAGGCACTAGTGGTCAGTCTGGAGAAAGACAACAGAATCCTTACAGACACAGTCCTGGAATCAGGGTATCTGCTCCTACATCAGGCTGCTCTCAGATTAAGGAGCAACAGCGGAATCCTTGGGAACGACTCAGAAGAGTAGCTTACTAAAAACAGTGAGGGCGGTGCTGAAAGTTTGGGGGGGACTGCGGAGAAGTTGGTCGAAGATTTCGCCTACTGAAATCCCTTTGAGGGCATTGAGACTGTTGATTCCCTCCCTAAACATAAATTGGTCCCGCTGGGAAGAATGTGGTCTGGAGAAATTGAGTGATCTAATTATCTCGGGCAGATTGATGACCTTAGGGGAGTTTATGTCGGCTCACCCCTCACTTGGTCATTCTTTTTTACAGTTCCACCAGATCACGCACTTCCTTAGGTCGGATTCATGCTTCCACGATCTAGGCCCTCCATGTGTGTCCCCTTTACTACGGTTCGTTTTCTCTGGACCAGAGGTCATCAAGGGTTTATCAAGCATCTATGGAGGTCTAATTGAGAGTGAAGCACCGACTAAATTGCCGCAATGGGAAAAATGGAAGAATGATTTCTCCTTTTCAGCAGATCCGGACGACTGGGAGGGTGCGGTTCGGTGTACAATGGATGCTACTAGCTGCATAAATCACACAGAGCTCTTGAAGAAGGTGCACCTTCGTTGGTATACACCCCCCTCCAGGTTGGCGAGGTTTGGGTCAGGCTCCTCGCCCTTGTGTTGGAGACAGTGCGAATGTAAAGGCGACCTGGCCCATATGTGGTGGGGCTGCCGGGGACTGGCTCCTTTTTGGAAACTGGTTGCAGGACTCCTGGAAACCCTCACGGGAATCAGGGGTCCGCTTTCCCCCCAAACCGCTGTCCTCCACGTGGGGGTGGAGGGCCTTCCTCCAATACCTCGCCTTCTGTTCACCTTCGTGCTGACAGCAGCCAGGATCTGTATTGCCGCAAAATGGAAGGACCCATACCCTCCATCCATGAAAGAACTCGTTGACAAACTGAACTCGATTTTTTGTCATGAGTTCTATTTGGCAATGGAGGTCAAATCCAAGAGATATGTGGCCGAAGCTTGGTCTTGCTGGGCGGGTCACCCCCTGGCTCTCAAAATCCCTTTCTGACCATCTGGCCTCGTACAACGGCACTCCTGGGGATTGCCCTTGCTCTGCGGATTCCCTCCTTTCGGCCTTTTACTTCCTTTCTCTTTTTCCCCTTCTCGCTCTCTTCATCTCTATTCCTCTTGTCTTTTGTCTCGTCCTCTCAGTCTTCCCTCCCTATTCTATTCTTGACCTCGTTCATACCCATTATGCTCCCTGCATATTTTTGCTCGCTTTTCCTCCTTGTTTTGTTTTTTTTTTGTCTTGCCTTGTATTTAGCCCGTAGTCGGAGATGTTAATATGAGAATGTTACTCTGAACATGTTATGTTGCTAAGACACCCTACTTACCGACTGGATAATTAAGTCGGCTCTTGTTCCCTATACTTCTTCACAAGGCCTGATTAGGCAATGGTAACAATAATGTATCCTATCGAACACGACTAGATGATGCAAGATAGACACAACATACAGGGTATGACAGTGGCCCTGCATCCTGCATCCTGAAGCAATTTTGCCTGGGATCTTATTTGAGTTTTGAATCCAGACAGTAGGGACAAAGCGTCTTCCGATATAAAGGAGATGTGTGAAGACATGATTAGTTTGTGCCATCCACTTTGTGTGGTTTCTCTGTTTTCCCTTTTGTAATGTTTCATTGGTTACCTAATGTCTTAATTGTACTATATCTGATATATGCAAATAAAAATCTATTGAAGTCAGATTAAGGAGCAAAAACCTGACAACAGATTCCCTTTCAATAATTGATTATCTGGTGCAATTAATACAATTTATTTCTTTACTTTATGCAAAAAATAATCCAGGGAAACACTATGAAGTCATTAGTTGTTCCAACAATGCTGTTTACAGCTCCGCGAAGGAGGAGGATGAGCAGGTGCAGAATACAGACGGGCATGGTCTCAGGTGGGAATGCAGATGATTGGGACAACACAGTGTACAGGAAACACAAGAATTACTGAGTGACCAGCCGAGCGGAACAGACAACGGCTTTCCACATAATCCTTCTAATTAGATAGTTATTAAATGTTTCCTTGAACTGCTCACCCGGAGAGAATCTGTTATACTATGTGTGCATTTACATGCTTTACCACCCCCAGTACATAGCTGGAAACTCCTTCCAGGCCAGGACAACTCTGCAGGGCAGGATGGATGACTTACAGACGCCTACTGAAGACATACCGGTATATTATGTGTTACCTGCCCTTGTCTAGGAGGGTTAAACCATTGGGTAGAACTTTACAGTCTCTAATATAAACTAGAAAACAAGAACTCAAAAGAGAAAAAATTCTTCGACTACAAAGAAGCACAAATCAGAACTCTAGGAAAGAAGCATGGCAACCCGTATGGTAGGATAGGATATCACAAAAAACATATTAGCACTGAGACATAAATATATTAGTTTTAATTAGAGTGCTCTGTTAATTAGGACCTCAATGAGTCCTCAGTAAAGGTACAAGCACACAACTTCTTTTACGAGTACGTACTGAGTTTTTGAAGCAGAAGACACTTCAAGAAAACGCCAAAGTTATTTGTCAGCATAAACCAAGGAGATGGAGGAATGGGTTATATCTTCACGCTGCTGATGACCGATCCAAAGGAGCAGTCAGGATACAGAGAATTGTACTAAAAGATCTTTAATGTCTATGCATTTCATGGGCATCAGCTGACTTCCTCAGGACAAAAATCTCCTTGGGTTCATTGCAGCAGCTGTGTCATATTTGTTGGTTGTGACTTGCACAACCATATCAAGCTAGAACCTCCACTACTATCCTTCCTCCAGCAATACGTGGGTTTGACCCGAATTGCGCTCCTCTCCTACCAGTTCATATCCCTGGTCTTGTAAAGTTATTTGCTAGGCTTGTTTTCAGTTGTTTTTGTGGAATGTTTGCTGTCAACTTTTTCTATTTTGTCAATTGCATGCATAGACTTAATTCCTGAATAAAAGATAATTGAAATGAAGTGAAATTAAGTAAAAGCAAGGGGTTAAAAATAAAAAACTATTCTTACCTTCCAGCGATCCCTCAATGCCTCCAGCAAGTTCTGGGTGACTACAGGACCAGCCGTTACGTCTAAACCCGGCAGCGTCATCGGGTCACATGACCGCAGTTACCGCGGTAACCGGTCTTATGACCCGATCAGCTGATCAGGTTGTGATGTAATGCCAGGTCCTGAGCTTGCTGGAGGCATCGGGGGATCGCTGGAAGGTGGGAATAGGGTTTTTTTGTTATTTTTAAGCCCTTGCTTTTACTTAATTTCACTTCCGCAATGTATGGATATACATTGCGGAAGTGAAATTAAAGGGGAACAAAGCAGTTTTAGTGTACTGATCATGCTCGGTACACTAAAATCGGGTCAGAGAAACGATCCTGTGTTTTCTCGGACCCGTGCTCCATAGGCCCCCATGGTAAAGGCCGCAGATCGGGTCGGATCTGATTCGATCTGATTTGGTCCACTGTGCCCAAAATCGGAGCAGTCTCCGATTTTGGGCACAGCAAAAAAATTGGACACAATCAGATCCGACAAAAATCGGATGGCAATTAGGCCAAATCGGATCAGTTCCCATAGGATAACATGGGGGCCAAATTGGATTCGTGGTTGTCTGTTTTACAACGGACAGCCACGGATCCTCAAAAACCGCAGTGTGAAAGCAGCCTAAGATATGCCTCTGTCAGATGAGTCTGGTAGCGGCTCTCATAGAAAACACAGGGGGATGATAGTTTATAAAAGGTGTGGGCAGGGTGCAATGTTTTCTTTATTTGCTCATCTCCAGTATAGGATTATTAGTTTAGGTATGAAGTTAGTGGATTTGGTCAACATTTCTCTAATGCCAGCTTGGTAAGAGACTCAATCAAGTGTCTCTTGATTCACAATAGAAATTGTGTCTATTTTTATTTCAGCCCTACAAATCCACGTTGTCTCGGCCAAAAAAAATAACACTGGAGTGTTGAAATTATTTTTACAAGACTGAATGCTTACAATGAGAAACAGCAGGTGCAAAGATTGCAGAATTGCCAGGTGCCGGAATCCCACGCTGAGACATCCTAATGAACTGGATCCTCAAGAGAAGTGTGCATTCCTGTAATACCAATACATGACATCTCCCTGTTTCTTCAAATCAATGCTGCTTTATTTCATATTTCAGGTCACAATAGAGGACATATCACATCAGACACCAACTGAGGTGTCAAAGTCTAGTGAACCGGAACAGAGCAGGTAGGTTTATCACTTGTTTAGAACCAGAAAACACTTCTACTTCCCATTGTAGACTTATAGGCAGGTGGAAGTCACCCAGGGCCGGACTGGGACCAAAAAGCAGCCCTGGAAAAATGATCCCACCAGCCCACATACTATATCACCCATCAGCCCCGATCAGTGAAATCTGCTTTTAACGTTGTCGTGGCCTCATCACTTTCTTAGTCGTTATCTGAAGAGCCACATGTGAATGGTGCAGCAGAGGGAATAATCAGCCGCAGCTCCATTCACATGTTACTGTTCAAAGCCACGTTTCTCAGGATTGTTGGGTCCCAGCGGTCAAATCCGCAGCGAAGGGAAAGTCATCACCTATACAGAAGAGAATATTGGGGATAATCAATTGAAACAACATTTAAATGCTAAGAGTCAAAGTCCAATACCGCCTCTGACAACAGGTCAGGAGGAGTGGTATTGTGCAGTGTGTATATACAGAATAATACACATACTGAGGATTACACCCAGTATACAGGACAGGAGAAGTGGTATTGTGCAGTGTATATATACAGTATAATACAGATACTGAGGATTACATCCAGTATACAGGACAGGAGAAGTGGTACTGTACAGTGTATATATACAGAATAATACAGATACTGAGGATTACACCCAGTATACAGGACAGGATAAGTGGTATTGTGCAGTGTGTATATACAGAATAATACAGATACTGAGGATTACATCCAGTATACAGGACAGGAGAAGTGGTACTGTACAGTGTATATATACAGAATAATACAGATACTGAGGATTACACCCAGTATACAGGACAGGAGAAGTGGTACTGTACAGTGTATATATACAGAATAATACAGATACTGAGGATTACACCCAGTATACAGGACAGAAGAAGTGGTACTGTGCAGTGTGTATATACAGAATAATACAGATACTGAGGATTACACTCAGTATACAGGACAGAAGAAGTGGTACTGTGCAGTGTATATATACAGAATAATACAGATACTGAGGATTACACCCAGTATATAGGACAGGAGAAGTGGTACTGTGCAGCGTATATATATACAGAATAATACAGATACTGAGGATTACATCCAGTATACAGGACAGGAGAAGTGGTACTGTACAGTGTATATATACAGAATAATACAGATACTGAGGATTACACCCAGTATACAGGACAGAAGAAGTGGTACTGTGCAGTGTATATATATACAGAATAATACAGATACTGAGGATTACATCCAGTATACAGGACAGGAGAAGTTGTACTGTGCAGCGTATATATACAGAATAATACAGATACTGAGGATTGTACCCAGTATACAGGACAGGAGAAGTGGTACTGTGCAGTGTATATATACAGAATAATACAGACACTGAGGATTACACCCAGTATACAGGACAGGAGAAGTGGTACTGTGCAGTGTATATATACAGAATAATACAGATACTGAGGATTACACTCAGTATACAGGACAGAAGAAGTGGTACTGTGCAGTGTATATATACAGAATAATACAGATACTGAGGATTACACCCAGTATATAGGACAGGAGAAGTGGTACTGTGCAGCGTATATATACAGAATAATACAGATACTGAGGATTACATCCAGTATACAGGACAGGAGAAGTGGTACTGTGCAGTGTATATATACAGAATAATACAGATACTGAGGATTACATCCAGTATACAGGACAGGAGAAGTGGTACTGTGCAGTGTATATATACAGAATAATACAGATACCGAGGTTTACACCCAGTATACAGGACAGGAGAAGTGGTACTGTGCAGAGTATATATACAGAATAATACAGATACTGAGGATTACACCCAGTATACAGGACAGGAGAAGTGGTACTGTGCAGTGTATATATACAGAATATTACAGATACTGAGGATTACACCCAGTATACAGGACAGGAGAAGTGGTACTGTGCAGTGTATATATACAGAATAATACAGATACTGAGGATTACACCCAGTATACAGGACAGGAGAAGTGGTACTGTGCAGTGTGTATATACAGAATAATACAGATACTGAGGATTACACCCAGTATACAGGACAGGAGAAGTGGTATTGTGCAGTGTATATACAGAATAATACAGATAATGAGGATTACACCCAGTATACAGGAAAGGAGAAGTGGTGCTGTGCAGTGTGTATATAACAATACAGATAGTGATATAATACATACTATGCATGATATGGTATATTATATACTACACACCACAGAGCGCACACTATAAAGTACAAAGTATACACCATACACTGCACATTATACAGGACATAGCGTACACTGTATACACAACCTACACTAGATAGCTTTCATTATATACTACATAGCATAAAATATATATCAGCATGTATTCTCTATATACCATACATTATACATAGCACAGTATACACTTTCTATATGACTATGTACTTTACCTCGTGTTCTGCACTACAATACGTTACAGTGGATGCGATACATGATATACTCTAATCCAGGGGTCTCAAACTCGGCTGGGTTGGTGGGCCGCACATAGAAAAAAAATTGATATCGGAGGCTGCATTACGAAGTGACATTTTTAGTAATTCCAGAATTTTTCGTTCAATGTAGTAACGATCAAATCCTGATCTCCTTTTAGTAATGTCCCCACCGTAGTTCCCTTCTTGTAGTAATGTCCCCATTCTGGTCCTCATCTTGTGTAATGTTCTCGTCCTGGTCTTCCCTTGTAATAATGTCCCCATCCTGGTCCCCTTCTTGTAATAATATCCTCATACTGGTCCCCATCCTATATTAATGTCCCCCACTATGGTCATTCTTGTAGTAATGTCACCATCTTGGTCCTCATCTTGTAGGAATGTCCCCATTCTGACTGTCATCTTGTAGTAATGTCCTCATCCTGGTCCTCTTCTTGTAGTAATGTCCTCATCTGGTCTTCTTGTAGTAATGTCCCCATCATGATGCCACTTTGTAGTGATGTCCCAACCTGGTCTCGCTTCTTTTTGCGCACACACACACACACACACACACACAGTCTCTCATACACACTCACACACACACGCTCATACACGCACACTCATACACGCACATACACACTGACACAAACACACTCTCTCATACATACTCTCATACACACACACACACACTCATATACACCCACTCTTCTACACCCACTCTTCTACACACTCACTCTCATACACACACACACTTTCTCATACACACTCACATACACACACACACTTTCTCATACTCACATACACACACTTTTACAGACTCTCATACACACATACACACACTCATGCATACATTCATACATACACTCATATACACACACTCATATACACACACACTTTCTCATACATACTCACACACTCACTCATACACACACACTCTCATATACACACACACACACACACACTTTCTCATACACACTCTCATACACACTCACACACACTCACTTTCTCATACACACTCATACACACACTCATACACACACACTCTCTCTCATACACACAGTCACGCTCTCCCTCACACACACACACCTTAACGATGCCGGGATCCACTGTGCAGGGGGCCGCCACGGTGCGCTGTGTAAGGGGCCGGCACGGTGCATAGTGCTGGGGACTGCGGCTTTATTATCACTTCCTGCGGCCGCTACGACAAGCTCCGAGCCTCCTTCTGTTGGCGAATGACGTCACTTGAGGTTTCTGATTGGATGACGTCACTTGCGAGTCTGTGATCCGATTGGCTCGCCAGCTTCCATTGATGTAGCTGAGGGAAGGAGTCTCGGAGCTTGTCGTAGAGGCCGCAGGAAGTGATAATAAAGCAGCAGTCCCCAGCACACTGCACCGTGGTGGCCACCTGCACAGTGGATCCCGGCGTCCTTACATTGTCCACGGTGCCGCGGGCCGCACTTTGAAGCCCGGGGGCCGCGTGTTTGAGACCCCTGCTCTAATTTATACAGTATATACACACTCTCCATATTACTATACCACATGTTGTACAGTACTGTACTTTTCCTTATATACTACCATATATTATTTACTATGTTATATGCTGTTTACTAGGCATTACATAGATTGTATTATATAATGTATCCTATGCTATATAATAGACATTTCGTAATTTTTATTATTATTGATCTTTTGTTACACTTTGCACATTTGATATTAGTAGATGTTGTACACTACTATCCCTTATGGTACATTTACACACGGCAACAGGAAGATAGAAACCGGCAGGTGTCGGAGACAATTGTAACTTTTACCTTCAAAACACCTTGCAGATACCTGAATTACACGCAGCCACTTCAAGGTATTTTGAAGGTAAAAGGTACAATTGTCTCCGACACCTGCCAGTTTCTATCTTTCTGTTGCCGCGTGTAAATGTACCATTATACTGTTTATATACTATATAGTGTATGCTATTTACCGTAATTTACTCCATATTACATTACATATTTTCCATACTAGATGTATTATCCTATACACTATATACATATAATAACTTTTGTGCTCAGGCACACAGACAGATTGAAGCTCCTGGGTACAGAGTAAAATATGACTTTAATGGTCCCTTTACACGCCCCTACAGAAGGTTGAAAACAACCGTGTTTGGGAGACAAATGTATCTTGCACCGTCAAATCAACCCAAGGTAGTGGCGTGTAAAGTAGGTCGTTGCCACCGGTCACTCTCGGCACCTGTTACAGAGCAGTGCTCTAAAACAGGTTGATTTCAATCCGATGGTAGCGGCGTGTAAATAAGGAACAGGAGAGTTTTTGCGAAACCTAGGTATCTACCTGGGGCGTGACACAGCCTCCGGGACACCGCGCCCATCAGCGATCATTGGTGGAAGCTCCTGCGTTATGATTGGTTGTCCCTGCACAGGACGGCATATTTAAGGAGATGACCAGTCACACTACACAATTGCAATAGCGTCATGTATTAGGCAGCCTCCCTGCGCTGGCTGGCCAATCATGATGTTATTGCATTGTCCAATCATCGTACGAGCGTCTCGTAATCCACAACTCTGGCACGCCTATGTGTTGTCCCTGCTGCCCCAGGTCCGCCCATATTACCTTGTTGTAGCGGCGTGTAAATGAGGGAAGGTGCTCTGTAGAAGGTAACCTGAGGCACCTGGCGGTGCATCCAGAGATGGCTTACACCTTCTGTAGAGCACCTTGTAGTGGTGTGTAAAGGCGGTGCGAGTACCGTTTTCAACCGTTGGTACGTGCTTGTGCACGTGAAACACCCGGTTGTTTCCAACCTGCAGTAGTGGCGTGTAAAGGTACCATATGTGATTCATGTGCTATTCCTCCTAGGTTCGGGTATGTAAGTCATGGTCTGTAGTTATACTTATATTCCCCATTCTTTTCTTAGGCTGCCTTCACACTTGCGTTTGCAAGTGCAGCGTACTGAACGCAGCCAAACGCTTGAGCACTGCGTTCCTATGTTTAACATGGGAACGCATGTGCCTGCGTATGGCTGCATTTGCGTTCGGATGCGCACAATTTGTGCGCCCTCCGAACGCAGCCTGTTGCATTTTTTGTGCGGTTGCTTGTTTTATCTGCAAGCGCCCGCAAGCACACAAACAATGCATGGATCTCAATGGATCCGCAGTGTCCTCCGCATGACAGCGCAGGAGAACGCTGCGGATCTCACTGAAATCTCTCCCGGTGGCCGCCGCTGATCAGCAGTGGCCACCGGAAGATCATGCAGAGCCACACCTGATCTCCCGCCGGTGTCAGCGGGGAGAAACAGCTGATCTGACAGCTGTTTAAATCTCCCACGCTGACACTGAATAGGGTGATATCGGTGCAGGAGATAAGAAACAGCTAATCGCTGCTTCAAATCTCCCGCGCCGACCTCACCTCACCGGGACAGATTTTAATGAGATCCACAGCGTTCTCCTGCGCTGTCCTGCGGATCCATTGAGATCCATGCATTGTTTGTGCGCTTGCTGGCGCTTGCGGATAAAACAAGCGACCGCACAAAAAATGCAACAAGCTGCGTTCAGAGGGAGCACAAATTGTGCGCATCCAAACGCAAACGCAACCAAACACAGCCAAATGCTTTCCCATGTTAAACATAGGAACACAGTGCGCAAGTGTTTGGCTGCGTTCGGTACGCAGCGTTCACAAACGCTAATGTGAAGGCAGCCTTAGACTGGTCTATTAAGCAGAATTATTCCTGCAGCCATGAAATATTTCACCTAGGTGTAAGAACAATGATCATATAGAGTTAATGGAGCCCAGGATGTATATACTGCCCTCTGTATCTGGACGTGTATCTGCAGGGATCATATTTACACTGAGGTCTGGCTGCAGTTATGTGCATTAATGAATCACATATAGGTAGAAGGCAATCAGATGTGTATGGGAGAGTGATCACTGCAGGCTGTGCAGGGCTGGAGCAGGAGAGCCTGCTATTCCTCAATGGGGAGAAAATTAGCCTTCCTGCCCCCCACCCCCATCTTCAGGTCCATGAGCTGTGTATACTTACTGCTCCTCCTGTGTCATCCTCCTGGCTCCAGGCTTGTCATCCTCCTGGCTCCAGGCTTGTCATCCTCCTGGCTCCAGGCTTGTCATCCTCCTGGCTCCAGGCTTGTCATCCTCCTGGCTCCAGGCTTGTCATCCTCCTGGCTCCAGGCTTGTCATCCTCCTGGCTCCAGGCTTGTCATCCTCCTGGCTCCAGGCTTGTCATCCTCCTGGCTCCAGGCTCGACCTCCTCCTGTGTGATCCTGCTGATTCAAGGCTCGTCCTCCTCCTGGCCCCCATGTCTCCTCCTCCTCACACTGTGGTGACTTCCTGCACCTGCAGTTTGCTGAGAATGAGGACGTCACTGCACTGCACCGACTCTCTGACACAGGGAGCTGATTAGAGCTCCTCTGACCCCGGAAATGCAGGTGCTGGTATTTCCGAGGTCATTCAGCTCCCTGTGTCTACATGTATGGAGGTGTGGCCCCCGACCCCCGCACACACCCCTTCCCTCTTCCTCCCAAAAGACAGATTACCGTAGTTTGTCTAATAGAGGGGAGGAGAGGGTGCAGAGCGCGCAGGCAGGTAGTGACAGGGCCGGGGACTCTGGGCTACATCTGTGCATGATGATGGCCACCGCATAGTGACTTACAGCCGGCCTACGGCCGGAGGAGCAGGAGCGCCGGCCCCCGGCCACACCCCCACCACCGGCCCCTAGGGAGAAGTCCCGGTAGTCCCGCCTACCAGTCCGGGCCTGAAGTCACCAGTGTGTGAGCCCTGATGAGCTGAGATGACAGGGTAACCTGCATACCAAAGTTTTTTGGACTGTGTGTGTGAAAAATTGCAGTGGTGCAATATTTTAACAAAAATCACAACGAGCAAAAAATAACCTAGTACTTGTTACTTTGAGCTGGCTCTACCCATTACATTCTTGTTGACCGAGCCAAATGATATTGGCAGAATTGGCTGATCATCTAATATACCTTTGAGCTTCTTGACTCCCTTGATGACATATGTATTGGAATGACAGATGAGGTGGATTTCACCTTGCACAATCCTTTTGTTCTTAGGGCAGATAAGCAGCTGCCAGAGTTGTCTGGCTTGGCTGAACAAGTATCTAATACATATAGTACAGACAATCCAGTCCACGAACAATGCAGTAAATGCAACCCAGCTCCATTTTACTGAATAAGGCCAAGCTACAATATCAGCCATGATCAAGTATGGTGCAGTCATTGCAAAAAAAGAGAAAACCTCTCTCGGAATCCTGAAAACTCCCTTTACATAAATCACAATATTAAGAGTAGGAAACAATCTCACTGGACTGAGATCTAACTATGAATTCACTCTTCTTGTAGAACTCTTACAACTTTGTGGTTTCACAGCAAGCAGAGAAATGACCGGAATTAACAAATCACACGATTAGATAACAGTTCAGTTCAGAGTGGGAGTTTGAAGCAACGTGAAGCTTTCCTAGAGTCAAGAGTTTTCACGGCTGTTGAGGAATGTCACCAACACATAGTGGTGTTCTGTATGAATCCTGAGGTGTAGGAGTTCTACAAAGGAGCCACGAATAACGAGGAGCAGATAACTTTTGGTTGTGTGTGAGCTTGTTAGTGGCTCTCCGGAGCTGGCCAGAGGCTGGTGCAGCTGTGACTGAACCCACATGCAGCCCTAAATCACATTGTAATCTGGCGCCTGATAAGGGTCTGATTATGAAAAACACAGGTCGTAAATCACGGTGCATAATACATAGCCCTAAATGCAGATAACACTAGATTTAGAGACAGAACAATGCATGCATTGCAAAGACCCTGGCTCATTTCTGATAATTAATGGCTCAAAGACCAGAGGTCATAGTTGTAAAATAATTTTACATTTAAATTATTAGTAAAATCTGAACTTTGGTGATGTGAATGAGGTAACTTAGAGGGTAATGTGGCACGGCTGTGTTATGCCATTTAATCATGCAGTGACTATAATTGTGAGTAAAAAGGAAGCATTCATTTTAGGGGTGTAGTTATGGGGTTTACAGCGACCCCTGTGCCATATGAGAAGGTACCAGTATTATACATAGTACATGTTGGATGTGGTTAACAAGCTTTAATTACCCTATAATTAGCCATCATATTTCTGCATGTATGGAAAGTAATTTAGCCGTTTGTTTCAGCAGCTTCCTTGCTCAGTGCATCACGAGACGCTGCATCGCCTATATGTGCCATAGTTAACAGTATAAGTATATGGCCACGATTAACAAAGGTTAAAGGATTATTCCCAAAGAAGAAATGGATAGTGGATATTTTGTTGATAGGTGGGACTCCCAGGAATGCAGAGTACTGACTTGAATGGAGCGGAGTGGAGCATGTGCAGCTCCACCCCATTCAAACTGTCTTGACAAAACTGAAGGCCCTAGTGGTCAGCAGTCAGTGAGTTATCCTCTATCCCATAGCTCTGTAACCCTTTAAAACCCTGGTCTCTTCATGTTCTGGCTGTAAGCTTAGTGTGAATGCTGACAAACTTCACAAGAGACCATGAATATGATTTGATACATCTGTCAAAGGTCAAACCATTCCTTTCTGCTAGTTATAGAGGATCGTGGGTAGTTTGGATATAGCGGAGGACCTGCGCTGATGGTGTGAATCTGACCAAGGAGTCAGAATCAGATGAAAGCATTAGGAGTGCAGTTTATTTTCTATGAGTTCTGAAGTGTTCCAATTTCTTCTATAAGTTAACTCAGAGGCACCGTGTAAGACGTATTTAAAGCACAGACAGATAATTTTTATTAAGGAGGTATTATAAGGACAGAATTATTTTTAAAGGCACTGTGCCAAGATGCCTTACATAAATTCATAGAAAAAACAAGAGCTATGGTTGTGATGGTTCTAGTGCTTCATTCATGTACTGATGGTGGGCCAATCACTGAGCTCAGCAACCATCCACATCAGCATATCTGCTGAGCTCAGTTATAGTGATGGGTGAACCCGCCAATGTTTGGGTTCGATGGACTCGTCCAGATTTTATTTTTAAAGAAACGCACACTCTACGGCTGCGCGACGGGTGCGGTCATGCTGGGGTTATCTGCGTTCACGCTCATGCATGAACTCAGATAATCTTTCACATGGCACTTGGCCGTCAGTCTGTGCCTGCTCTCCATGCAAGCAGCTGTGTCTATTTGCTGGCAGAGATATAGCAAAGATGAAGTCAAGAAGACACCCTGTGGATCACATCAGAGGGAGGTTTTTATTTGGTAATAAAGATGGAGTTACTAAATGTGTTGTGTTTTACTTGTAACAAAAAGTTGTTTTTCTGTGTGTTGTTTTTTTTAATGTTTGCTAGAAATTTATGGTGGCTGGATCTAATATTGGCCTGACCATGAATTTTGGGCTTAGTCCTGGATGACAATACAAAGCTGGTATTAACTCATTATTACCCAATATGCCACCACCACCAGGGCCACTGGAAGAGCCGAGTAAAGCGCCTGGAAAAGGTGCTATGATAAATGCGCCATTTTCAGAGGCAGCTGTGATTTTTAGCATGGGGGGGTCAGAATGCTTGGGCCTTACAACGCTGAGAAACCCAGCCCCCAGGTGCTTGGTTTTACCTTGGCTGGCGATCAAAATACGGCAGGAGCCCAAACTATTTTTTTTAAAAAATATTTATTGAAATAATTTAAAAAAATAATGGGCTTCCCTGTATTTTGATTGCCAGCCAAGGTAAAGCCAGGCAGTTGGGGGTGGCAGCCCGTAGCGGTCTAATTTATCTGCGTTGAGAATCAAAAGTACTAAGTGCAACATCATTTTTTCATTATTTATTTTTACACTATAATATGTGTGAGGGGCCCAAGAGCGAATCACAAACATTGTCACAGAGAATGGGCATGTGATTGGCTGCTGGAGTAATCTGAAACCAGTCCATACATTCTAGCATCTAGAATGTATGGTTTAAGTCCTGATTAC
>JARQOC010000008.1:48262729-48274797 GCA_033576535.1 Allobates femoralis | reverse complement strand
TTATTATTTATTTTTACCTCCATAAAAAAAAATTATGCAAGTTTGGTATTGCTTCAAACGCACTGATGCGGAGAATCATAATGATAAGTTGCAACTCCCAAAATAATGGAGGAATTAAGTTTATTGGCTTCAGGATCATACTGCACTGCGGAGGAGGGGCGCAGTTCAATTTCCGCCTCAGTTAGGAAAACTACAATCAGCCCTGCCAGCAGTTCTCAGCGATACTGTCCACCCGTCAACAACACAAAACATTGCTGCTAGGTGCTCCTAAATCCTCTGCCGCCCCCCCCCCCTTTTTTTTTGTTTTACAAACACTCAAAAGAGGAGAGAAATGATGTCAGACATATGGAGGTGATCCTGCCCACAGTCTTAATGTGAGCGAGCGAGTACAACTGGTTTACAAATCTGAGCAGAACTCCCCTAGTGTTTAAAGGTTGAAAATATCAAAACTTTAATATTTTCTTTTTATATTTTATTCCATTAAAAATATGTATATTAGGGTGGTTTCACACTGGCGTATGCAAACACAGTGCACGGAACGCACCCAAACGCTTGCGCACTGCGTTCCTATGGTTAACATGGGAACGCATATGCCTGCGTTTGGCTGCGCATAATTTGTGCGCCCGCCAAGCGCACTCTGGACGCAGCATGTTGCATTTTTGTGGGGTCGCTGGCGCTTGTTTTATCTGCAAGCATCCGCAAGCGCACAAACCACGCATTGAAATCAATGGGATCCGCAGTGTCCTCCGTATGACAGCGCAGGAGAACGCTGCAGATCACATTGAAATTCTCCGGTGGCCGCGCTGAAATCCCGCCGGTGTCGGCGCGGGAGATTTGAAGAAATAGCTGATCAAATCTCCGCGCCAACATCGAATAGGTGATGTCAGCGCGGGAGGTTTGAAGCAGCGATCAGCTGTTTCTTATCTCCTGCACCGATATCACCTATTCGGTGTTTGTGCGGGAAATTTAAACAGCTGTCAGATCAGCTGTTTCTTCAAATCTCCTGCGCTGACACCGGTGGGAGATCAGCTGTGGCCGGGAGGTGGAGATCTCCAACGCTGATCGCCGCCGCCGAGACAGCTGATTGGCTGGCCAGGCTGCATACTAATGTAAACGCATGCGGAGATTCTCTGCTGCGTTCACATCAGTATGGCTGCGTTTGATCTGCATACAATACGCATGCAGACACAAACGCCAGTGTGAAACCAGCCTTAAATATTTTGAAAACAAAAGAACATTTGTTGTATTAACTTATTATAATACTAGTAAGTTCCCTATAAGGGTATGTGCACACAATGTGCAGGCACTGCGTGTTGGACTAAGTGCCTCCGAACATGTGGGAAGCTGCAGGATAAATGCAGGGAGATCACAGCCGCCTTGTGCCACGATCTGCGTTGGGTGCAGGGCAGTTTCTCCTTTGCATTCACCTGCTGGAGCTCGCTTCCAACTCTGCGGCATTAAATTAACATGCTGCGAAGATGTGGAAGCGCTACAACCTACACCGCAGCTGTAATAATGCTACGGTGGGGTGAAGCACAGTGAGCATGGGATTTCTAGAAATCCCTCCACTGTGCTTGTACTGTACAACTCCGTGTTTTGGATGCAGTGGTAATATGCTGCGTCCAAAACGCTGTTATTCCAGATTGTGTGCATGCACACGAAAGGCCACGTTACACACACAGATAATTGTGCAGAGATTGTCTGCAGATTTCTGGTTGCAGTGAAATCATGGACACATTGTTACATTTTGTGGCCGTGTACAAATGTAACAATGTGTCCATGATTTCACTGCAACCTGAGATCTGCAAACAATCTCTGCACAATTCTGTGTGCGTAACTGGGCCTTTAGACTCTGCAACATCTTGTCCACAACTTATTAATAGATTGGGCGGACACGAAAAAGGGTTGTCCTGTCTAAAAGGATAATTCTGCAGTCGCTCTATGTGACTGCAGACTTCTCTATCCTCCCAGCGCCTTACTCTGCGACGTGGAGATTCGCCGGTTTCTAAGCCGGGAACGGACTGCAATTACATGGTATGTATGTTCCTGGCCAGAACTCAACTAGTGGGAGTGGCCTCACACAATATAAGCGTATGGAGTGGGCGTGTCCATTAGTAGGAGAGGCTGTCTAGTGGGTGTGGCCTTGATCCATACACTTATATTGCGCAAGACCGTGCCACTAATTGAGTTCTGGCTGGGAACATGCACCTCGCATAACTGCAATCTGTTACCGGCTTAATAACCAGCGAATCTTGCAGTGCACAATGCTGTGCTGGAAGGATGGATGAGTCTGAAGTCACACAGAGTGACTGCAGAAATTATTATTTTAGGCCAGACAACTCCTTTAATGAAATGTGTATGCCTAACTTTAGCTTTAGTTAAAAGGCTTGTCTAGGACTGACATATTGAGGGCAGAACTAAGTGATATACAGGCCGGAACATAACAACCCTACGCTACTTGGTGACCACTGCCATAAAGCATCAATTTTTCCCAGTAAAAATGCAGTGTTCACCCAGCAATATAGGGGCTATTGTGATCTGACCATTATCAGAGCTGATCATCCGCAGTGCTACGTGTTTGACCCCCATTTATGAACTATTGATAATCTATTGATGTTTCAGTCACAGACAACTCTTTTAAAGAGAACCTTTCACCACATTTCTCATGTTGGTCTACACAGCACGATGGAGCAGAGGAAAAACATTTTTTCCTCTGCATTCCTTAATCTTTTTCTACTGTGTTGCTACCTGGTTATGATTGGTCAGCATCATACAGGGATAAGAAGTACACGCCCTCAGTGAAAACTCTCTGACAACACCCACTTGGAATTAACAATAATTAACTCATTAGGTGGCAAATACTTTGTTGCTATATCTCAACAACGGAGAAGTCAAAGAAAAAAAATGACAATAACAAAATATGGTTTATTCTGTTCTTCTGCCACTATTACATCCTTTTACAGGATAAAACTATTCCTTTATTATTCAAGGATGAAAAATAGCCATGGAATATGGACCATAGTCAACTTTCGATTCATATGAAAATGTCCCAGATATAAGCATAGAGTTTACGTGTTTCGGTTTATGAGTAAGGGGGAAAACACCAAAGCGTGTAAACCCTATGCTTATATCTGAACATTTAAAATGAATCGATAGGTGGCTTTGATCATGCTGTATGGGTATTTTTAATCAATGAATAATAAAGGAATCTTTTTGTTCACCCAGCAAAAAGATGTGCTGGACTTTCTTATCTTGGAGCTTTGGATCATTTGGATTTTGGTCCTGTGCACTCCAAGGACCAGGTGAGTTGGATTTTCCTTCTCTGTTACTATAACATCCTGTGTCCAGTTCAACATGAAAAATTTGGTGAAAGGTCCCCTAAGTGAATCTAGTAAATACTTTGGGTCACCAGTCACTCCATGTATTAAAATCTATCATCATACATTTTTTTTTATTACATTGGATTTTAACTTTTCTTGGTCAAGGAAAATTTATTCCAAATTTCAAACTTTCTTCCTTGGAATAAAGGAAGATGTTGTGAAGTCACTTGGGCTTGGTATGATAATTAGAATTTTTATAACTGCATTTCTAGAGTTTTATCATGGGCAATTTAATAGCAAAGAATAAGAAATGCAACAAACAAGTCAAGAACGAATGACAAAGTACAAGGTTGGTGTAGCGGAGCGCACAACTTCAAGGTGACGTGTGGTGAGCAGCAGTCATTAGTTAGAAGGCAAACCTGACATAATAAGGGAATTATAGAACACGTCAGGGAGGGGACATAATCATTTTAAATATTCGATAAAGAACTTATTGAGACGGAGCTGAAATAAAGATGAAGAAAACATCAATATGAAAGAAAAAGCCAAGGATATTTGCAATAATTATATAAGTGCAAAAGGTGACATTCAAAAGCCAAGGTATATACATTAAATACATATATCCACCCAATGATAAAAAGCAAACTTTCACACTAGAGACATCTTCCAGGAATACACTGTAGTGATAAAAAGTGAATCTGTCAGCAGGTTTCTGCTTTGTAATCGGAAAGCAGCATGATGTAATGAGGGGTGCACATTTTTATTTTTTTTGGTCCAAGGGCCACATTGCCATACTGAACCCATCCGGAAAAAAAAGATGAAGGGGTACTTACATTAATGCATCAGCAGAACCAAGTTTTGAGTATTTTGGAAGGATTTGGAAAGTTTTGGCTCAGTTTCTGCTAAAACAAAATATCTGTGAACTCACCCACCCACCTTACTTTGAGATTTTGGGAAGAAACTCAACTAAATCTTCCTCATAACCTGAAAACGAAGTTTTGAGGATTTTTCATTTTGAATATAAATCAATTTATGGATTGCAACTAATCAGAACTACCATCAGTACAGAAATACAGGTCGAGCCCATGAAACACTTGTATCACATGAACCTTCAACTCTAAGTATGTCATTAACAATAGTAAGGAGGTACTGGGAGTTATTGTTATCAGCAACCATTAAACTGCAGACCACACAGGACTGATGAAATGTAGTCAGTATCACATAATTATTAGTGATTAACAAGTAGTAAGATATTCTGGGTCGGATAGCCTAACTGAAAACTTTGAATGAGTAACGAATCCATTGAAAATCAATGGGGAATTCAGTCTTGTCTGAGTAATGAAACAGTTCATAGTGTTCAGTTAGAGCTATCTGAACTTGAATATCTCACTACTTGCTTATCTATTATATAATTGCGAATGGGTTTTTTGCCCCTTCTGAGTCCACTCGCAATGCGACTCGCCGTGGTCATGTGGATACGCCCGAAGCATTGGCCGCGCAGCGGCCATTGCGAGCAGTTCTAAGGCGACTCGCTATGCCCGCGCAGCGGGCAAGGCGAGTCGCCTTAGCAGCGCGAAGCATTGGCCGCGAAGCGGCCATTGCGAGTCAGAGACTCGCTCTTCTAGAATCCCGATGCATCTGCATCGGGCACCCAGCTAGTCACTAATAATCATTTACATCTAAGTACCTTGGTGTGGCTCCCATCTCTTTTGTCTCCATCCTTTTCGTTTTAGTACTGATGCCATGATGACTTTTCACATCCAAAGTTCGTCTTTCCAGACATCCCACTTCTCCGGTCTTCTGCAGCACATTCCAACATGGTGCCCTTAAAATGAAAAGTATCATTATACTGCTCTATAAATAAAATATCTCCCATGCTGCGCCCCTACTGTAATTAAATAATTGACCCACACTGAGCTTCCCGACACAAAATATCTCCCATACCCTGCACCTCTCCATAGTGTACCCCTACACCCACCCTTCACCTCTCCATAATGTTCTCCACAGCCTGCACCTCTCCATAATGTTCCTCACAGCCTGCACCCTGCAACTCTCCATAATTTACCCCACACCCTGCACTACTCCATAATGTTACCACAGCCTGCACCGCTAAATAATGTTCACTCACTCCCTTCACCACTCCATAATATTTCCCATAGTCTGCTCAACTCAATAAGGTCCACCTACATCCTGCACCTCTCCATAATTTAGCCCACAGCCTACACCGCACAATAATAATAGGACGACTGTGGGGGTGCACTATAATTGGAAGACTATGGGGGTGCATTATAATAATTGGAGGGCTATAGGAAGTACATTATAATAATTGGAATATGGGAGCTGCATAATAATAATTGGAGGGCTATGGGGAGTGCATTATCATATATATGGAGGACTATGAGCTGTGAATTATAATATTTAGACAAATATGGGGGTGAATTATAATAATTGGAGGACTACAGAAGTGCATTATAATAATTAGAGGACTACAGGGGTGCATTATACATGGAGGACTATGGAGGGTGGACTATAATATTTGGGACTAAAGGGTGCAGTATAAAAATTGGAGGACTATGGGTGTGCACAATAATAATTGGAGAGCTATTGGGAGTGGATTATAATATGTGGAGAAATATGGAGGTGCATTATACATGGAGAACTATGGAGAATGCATTGTAATACAGGGAGGAATATGGGTGCTGCATTATAATATGTGTATGACTATTGGGCGCATTACATAGAGGACTATATTAGACCCATTATACTATTTGGAGGGCTATGTGGGGTCCATTATTCTGTATGGAGGACTATGTGGGGCCCACGATTGGGTTGGCCTGTGAATTTGTGCAAATTGTTAATTTTGGCCCTCTGTGTATTTAAGTTTGACATCTCTGCCATAAGGTGTCCTCATAGTAACGCCAACCTACTAATTCCAGCTGCATCCTCAACTCCTAATCACACTGCTGAACGCCAGTGTGGGGTATGATGAGCACTCCTCTGCTCTGTCCCTGTTTCAAGTATTAAACTGAATTTGAATCTGAAAGATGAATATACAGCTGAATATAGGAAGATAAGAAATGGAGTCTCCTGACTTTCCGAGGTCTGCATAACATCCTTTGTCAGGACGCAAGTGGGCCGTAAGTTGTACAGGTGTGGGGTGCAGACCGAGACCCTGATTCCAGCAATGTTTCACTTAATGGACCTTGTGTTGTTTAAATGAAATCAGTGTTTAAGCAGAAGAAAATTATCACTATATGACTAGGTGCCTCAGTTAGGCAACCTGCTCTGTGTAACCCTGCCTATACCACTGATTGGCAGCTCTCTGCTAATAGTGTTCTGTCAATCAGTAATGTGGGCGGTGTTATACACAGCTCAAAATTCTGATCCTTGCTAGATGTGCAGCAGATAAAACTGTGCTTGTATCAAAACTGCACCAAACAAGCTAGTAAATGATAGATTGCAAGTATAAGGGTCTTTGCCCTTACCTCATGCTGCTCTCAGATTACATAGCAAAAACTTGTTGATAGATCTTCTTTAAAGCACCACTCCAGCGTTTCTTTTTTAATTTGGTGTTGGAGTGATGCTTTAAATCTAAGACCCCTGCCCCTGTTTTATACTGACCTGCCGTCATTCTATCTTTTTCCAATGTCACTCCGGTCAATCTCTGGCATTTTGTGATCTGCCGGCAGCTCTGGTGTTCCAAGAAGCGCTACGGAAGCCACAAATCAATGTAACTCTATGAATCCTCATTCTTGCTCTCATAGAGTTGCAGTGAGCACTTATCACATAACTTCTGATTTTCGGCCAGTCATAAGCTAAGGGCACAAGATAGCACTAGGGGACCAGAAAACAATTAATAGGAACCTGTCACCTAATTTAGCCCCCCCCTAACCTATCTCTACCTGTCCCTGCAGCTTCCTACTACATTACTAACCATCCCTCTCTGACCTAAATGTGCATTATAAAATTGGAATAAAGCAAGTTATTAACTTACATGTCCACCATCGGGTTGGGCGTTCCTAGATGTCTGGCCAGGGGGTGGGCAGTCTCTCCAGGTCCTCTCTCCCCACCTTCCTGCTGCAATCACGCGGGCATTATCATTTATTCAGGAGGGCTCTGGTGATTTCAAATTCCCACCTCCTCCTTGCGATGACGCATCGGACCGTATAATTTCCAGTCCTGCACAGTGCGGGGGGTATTGGATGTGCAGGCCGCGTAAGCTCATAGCCCCCTTCACAGGCTCTCACGCCTACGAGTAACTAACCATATGTTTGACCATATGTATAATCTAAATTGAGAGTTCACTGAATAGGTTACATAATTATCAGAGAAGAGAAAAAAAAAACATATTTGGCCACTTACAAATATCCATTGCATTTAGCAGAATGCGGTTAGCCCCTCTTAGGGGATAACCCATGTCTCCCAACACTGATGCTCAATCTCCTACAATCCTGGCATGGGGGTGATTGTAGCATCTGCGTCCATCCATGCCACAAGGAGGAAACTGGTGGTATTACTGGACACCAGGGCGGCAGCCACTCCAGGCAAAGTGAAACATAGTGTCAGAGCACAGCCTATTAATGACACCCAGCTGTTAAACAAGGCGGGCTGTTCCGCACACAAAAATATGCTCCACAAGTGACTGACGCCCCCTAAGTAAGTGGCCAAATATGTTTTTTTTTTTCTCTTTTCTGATAATTATGTAACCTATTCGGTGAATTCTCAATTTAGATTATACATATGATTTAACATATGGCTAGGTACTCGTAGGCGTGAGGGCCCGTGACGGGGTTTACGAGCTTACACTATTTTGGTCCAAAATATCAAACCAACTCCTCACATTTTTTTTCCCAAAAAAATGTTTATTTTTTTTTTTTTAATCTTTCTGCAGTTTAGGCTGGGCCTCCAAGGGGCGTCAGTCACTTGTGGAGCATATTTTTGTGTGCGGAACAGCCCGCCTTTTTTAACAGCTGGGTGTCATTAATAGGCTGTGCTCTGACACTATGTTTCACTTTGCCTGGAGTGGCTGCCGCCCTGGGGTGACCTCGTGTCCAGTAATACCACCAGTTCCCTCCTTGTGGCATGGATGGGCGCAGATGCTACAATCGCCCCCATGCCAGGGTTGTAGGAGATTGAGTGTCGGTGTTGGGAGACATGGGTTTATCCCCTAAGAGTGACAAACAGGTACAGAGACATCTCTCCGCTGTCGGCTTATCTCTATTCATAAGCTGCCCCAGCAGACACCAGTGACGTCACCTGTGGGGCAGCACTGTTTTCCTGAATCACCGGTATAGACACTTCTCTGATGTCGCTTCTCACTATTTATAAGCAGACATCAGAATAGGACAGTGCCACTAATCGCACAGGAGACGAGACACTGCATTGGGGAAAGGGCTGAGGCAGCGCATGCGGGGAGGGGAAAGGGGGGCTGGGGACCCTTGTGTAGACAACCGTTACAGCCTCGGCCCTGAAACCAGCGTCACTAATGTGACGCTTTGTTCAGGAAGGGTAAGAGGGTGAGGAAGTGACTGCAACCTCTCCCCTTGCTCTGATGATGTTCGGTGTGAGTATCCCGGCATGCAATCATCATCATAGCAGAAAATAGAAAAATAAACACAGCAGCTGTTGACAATGTAGAGAGGCAACTGTATGGAATTTTTAAAGCAAGTACGATATATTAGAAAATAACTTATAGGAATAATTTAGATAGAGAGTTAGGAGGAAAATGCTTGATCAGACCAACCCTTTAACAGCATGATGCAGCAATCACTCCTTTAACAGAGTAGCCATAAAGATAAAAAGCAGCAGAATCGCCTGCAGGAGAATGACTGCTCCATGCCAGCACTGGGAAGAACAGGCAGGTAGGTAAGAGCCACCTGTCTATTAGTTCTTAGACCCATAGTAAAAAAATAAAACAGTTCTAGTCAAACCCTTTACGTTTTAAAGAAAAAATCCTATTCTCACTACAGTATTATTTCCTATAGATGTAAACTAATGACAATCTGTACTGCTTAAATCAGCAGCGCCTTCCTGAACGGATGATCATGCCCACTGGGGCTTGACTGCAGCGGCGAGGTGGGGGAGAGCGGACCTGGAGAGACTGCCCACCTGACGGCCAGACATCTAGGAATGTCCACCCTGAGGGTGGACATGTAAGCTAATAAATCGCTTTATTCCAATTTTAGAACGCACATTTAGGTCAGAGAGGGATGGTTAGTAATGTAGTAGAAAGCTGCAGGGACAGGTAGTGATAGGTTACGGGGGCTAAACTAGGTAACAGGTTCCCTTTTAGGCTGCCGGAACTTAGGTATAAAACAGGGAGCAGGGGACCTACATATAAAGAGCTATACCAACACTGAAAAATACAAAATTCTGGAGTTGTGTTTTAAGTTGTAGGCCGTGAGAAATCTGCAACTGTCATAATGTTAGACATCATTTATAGCTGCCAGTAGCAGATAAAGGGTTGTCTGGTACTCTAGATTTCTGCATAGATAGTGAGCAGTGTCAATGCATTGTGCTCATACATACTTACCTTATAAGAAGTGAGATATGCCATTACTTAAAGGGTTTTCCTGGTGTAGACAGTATCACCATCAACCAGAACAGAAAAAGAGACCAGAACTTCATTCTTTGGATGATACTTAAATACATTTTAATTAAATTAATTGTTGCATCAAATAACGAGATACGTTTTGGCTTTTTTTTTTACAAATGTAATACAAAAATAGGGGAAAAAAAGCAAAACAGAGCATATTTATAACTGGGGAGTGGGGAGAGAACATGACATCATCTTTATTACATATTCATGAGCGTGAACAACCAATAATCATCATGTATGAAGACAAAAATACATTACACACTTTAAAAAATAAATACATTTTTAGAAAAGACGTCAATAAAATATGACATGACTGATAATTCAAATCATTCAATGACGAAAAGTGACCTAGAATATAAAAAAAAAGAAAAGAAAATTGTTACAGTATATAAAGCTGGCAACTTCATATTCGTGATTGAGACCCAGAGCTTCCAAAATTTGCAACCTATGGATCCAGTAAGCCTCCCGTTTTGTTTTGTTTTTTATTACTCGATTGCTCCATCTTTTTTGCTTGATCAATTGATCCAGGAGCTGAAATCATAGCTCAGAGACAGGGCTTTTTGTGTACTCACCGTAAAATCCTTTTCTCCAAGCTCATCATTAGGGGACACAGGACCATGGGTGTATGCTTTCCTGCCACTAGGAGGCGACACTAAGTAGAGATAAAAACTTAAGTCCTCCTCCTTGCAGTATACACCCCCATCAGTAGGAGCAGTTAATCAGTTTAGTACTAAAGCAGTAGAACACGTTAACGTAATAAGGTACAAGAGGCTTGAGCCAAGGTTATGTGTAGGTCATTGAAGGCTGTTAGGTCGGGTGCTGTGTCCCCCAATGATGAGTTAGGAAAAAAGGATTTTATGGTGACAAAAATCCCTGATTCTCCTTTGCATCATTAGGGGACACAGGACCATGAGACATCCAAAAGCAGTTCCTGGGTGAGAAATAGCTAAGTAGCGGTCGAGCATCATGTGCCAGCTACTTACAGATGTGTGGCTGCCGCTTGCAAACATTTTCTCCCTAGGCTTGTGTCCGCAGAAGCCTGGGTGTGAATGTTGTAGTGTTTGGTGAAGGTGTGCAAGCGGCTTTGCAAACTTGAGATGCCGAGGTCAGGTGTCGAATGGCCCATCGAGTTGAGTGAGCCTTGATCCCTAGAAAGTTTATCCTTTGGTCCGGCGTTGGGGATAACTTGTCTAAGTTTATGAGCCACCCTAGGTGAGAGAGCGTGTCCGATGTTATTCAGACGCTGTCGAGGCAAGCTTGAAAGGATGGTCCCTTGATTAGCAGGTCGTCTAGGTAAGGGAGGACGACCACTGCCCGCGAATGGAGAATAGTCATGACGGCTGCCATGGCTTTTAGGTTTGAGTAGTATCCCTTGAGCTTTTCGGTCTCTGGTACTGGTGATATGACACCTGTTTTGAGTAGCAAGTTGATGGCTTTGAAGAACGGGCGAGGAGCGTCTGGTTTGGGGGGACACAAGAGGAAAAAACGAGTTAGGGCTGGGATGAGAGCTCTATCTTGTAACCTGACAACAGTTCTCTGGCACAATTGTCGTGTATTACAGTGAGCAATGAGTGGCAGAAGTGTTGGAGACGTCCGCCTATAGTGTTGGTGTCGAGAGGGTGGGGTCATGCGGTGAATCTTTGGGGTCTAGTGCCCTTAGAGCAGGCTTGTTTTAGGCGGTTTTTCCACATGGAATTGGTCTTGAATGAGAATGAGGTATTTTTTTCCCCGCGGGTAGGCCGCCCTGAGCCTGTGTTAGCGGCTGAGATGGGCCATCCTGATGTCCCGTGAGAGGTGCGAAATCGTAATTGTTGCTGTGGGCGGCAGAAGGGCCGCTTGAGCTTTTGCTGGGGGAGAAATGTGCTTTTTCCTCACGAGGTTTCAGAGATGAGTTGGTTCAGTTTTTCACCGAAAAGGCGGGTGCCCTGGTAGGGTAGGGTTATGAGGGATCTCTTAGATGCGGAATTCGCGTGCCATCCTCTGAGTCAGAGTGTTCGGCAATGGGAGATGGGAGTTCGCCGCTGCTAATGCGGAGCAGTTGGCCGTATCTAAGGATGCTAGCAAGATGTACTTCCCAGCCATTGAGAGGTGGTCGAATGAGTCCGTTGCCTCTTGTGGGAGGTTGAGGTCTTGTGAAATTGCACGTAGGG
>JARQOC010000008.1:48228949-48262629 GCA_033576535.1 Allobates femoralis | reverse complement strand
GTTACACTTTAAGTACAATTTCAAATGTTTTCATTCAATCTATTTTTTGTCATATAGGTTGATGATTGGTTGTTCATTGTCACGAATATATAATGAAATGATGTCATGATTTCGCACCCAGCGGGTCATTTAAAGGGTTTCTATCGGGTTCTCCGGGCACCCACAACCACAAGTAGTTCTGGGTGTATATCGCTAATCCCCTACCTAACAGTCCCAGCATGTAGCAGCATACATAAACCCATCTTTAGAAAAAGCATGTCTAAAGATCGTTTGAGATGCTAATTAGGCTTTTGACTAGTCGAGGGGTGTTAGTTCCACAGACTAGTCAGGCCACCTAGCATGTTATTCCGCCCCTGTGGGAGTGATAACATGTTTCCCATACCCAGCGTCATCTGCAACTGTATACAAAGCTGCGCATGCACGCGACATTGTACCTCTGCATATTGAGTGTCTGTGACACTGGGTATATGCGACCCAGCTTCAAAGAGGCTCACTGTGCATGATCATAAGTCGTCTACACTTCCAGTCATGTGCACTATGCCTCTCTGAAGCAAGGGGTGCATACACCTGGCTGTAGAGAACTGCACATGACAGTAAGTACAGGTGACTCCCGATCATGCACAGTGGGCCTCTGTGAAGACGGGGGTACATACACTGCATCGGAGAAGGGCAATGCTGAGAGGTACTAAAGGTCTGTTTATGGATGCTACTACAGGAAGGGACTGTTCGGCAGGGATTATAACATATGTGAATAGAACGACTCGTGGTTCTGTGTGCCCAAGGGACCTGATGGGTTCCCTTTAAATATTCTGAATTCTCTTTTCTATCACCTTTGAAAAATACGCTGAAACACGTCACATTATATGATGCAACCACCAACCTCTCAAATGTCCTCTGGATTTCTTTCTCTTGCATGACATCTTATTCAACTGTGGGGGTCAGATTGGACCTGAACCTATGAGCAGAAGTAGAATAGAGCAAAAAGTGCACATGCTCAGCCACCTCTCAACCATTTCATGCAGCCGCATGGAGAATAAATGGAGCGGCGTTCTAACAGAGATAAAAGTTTTACCTTCTGCAGACAGCTGCGGGTCCCAGCGGTCAGACACCCACCAGTCAATAAGCTATTGTTTATCCAGTGGATGAGTGATGACCTGTTTTCACCGGAAAACCTCAAAAAGAATCATTGGGGTCTGAGAACCTCACCGATCTTGTGAACGAATAGACCACACAGCTGATTCAACAGTGTCCTCTTCACAATTTTTCCTCTGCACAGGGGCATTCCTGGCCAATCGCTGCAGCGTGGTTCCATACCGTGCACAGACAGGTGGCCGGGAGCTCAGCTGTACCAGGGAAAAACATAAGTAAATAAAATATCAATTCAGGAGCATATTTTCTTACAATTCAGACCTGTCACATCCAAAATTTGATCCATAAAGCGGTTAGCTGTAGGAGCGGTCTACAAATTACTATTTTCAATAAATTACACCAAACGTGCACCTGCTATGATTGTATTTTTCCACAGATCTGTGTCGACTATTACTTATTATGCTAGCACATAGTCTACAATCGGTCCTTGTACTGACCCATGTGCGGTTTGTTGCGTGCATGGACTGAAAACGCGCTTGTGTTAACATACCCTTATGCCATTTCTCCAAGAAAGGCACAAATACATTAAAAAATAGACGTAATTATTAACAATTGGGTATATCCGTATGTCCAGCCTGACACTGTCGGCATTGCCTAGACACATCTTACTTACATTGGACATTTTAATCACTTATCTCCAAGAAGAAGAATGTTAAATCCTAGAGAGCCAAGAAAAGATGATCTGACATTAAGGAACAAGTATTTAACGACGAGTAAGAAAACAGATTTCCTGATTTGTCTTATCTACCAGCAAGGCTGTCATAAACAGCGATGCACACCCTCGAGGCGGTCAACGGTTGGCACACTTACCCTTCCTCGATCAGCATTGGGGTGTTGAGCGGTTCCATATCTTCTGCAGTTAGTAGTTGGTTAACAAGAGTGTGTGACTGAGGGTCTACACTTCGTGCTTGAGATGGTATCAAAGCAGACTGAGTAGAGTAGTTAAAAAGATGAGGTAGATACTGATAGTGCATTGGTCCGGGGGTCCCCATATATTGTTCCCGTAGAGCAGCAAATCCATTCAATTCCAGTGATCTACTGTAGAAAGGATGCAGACAAGAACATCAACCTCAAATCACACATAAACCAGGTCTACCGTCATTACATGTCATGGACTATGAGGCAAATGTTACCTAGAGGAGGGGGTGGAAACAGGTGAAGGCTGGTTGCTTTCAGATACCCCATTGCCTGGAGAGCTGTGGTCACTGTCCCCATTGTTACTCCAAGAAGTGTTGGCTTCCTCCTCAAACTCTTGACCAGACATTATTCTTTCAATCTCTTCATCTGAAATCTGACAGAAGAGATCTATTATATAATTGCGAATGGGTTTTTTGCCCCCGGCGTGGTCACGTGGATACGAGCGAAGCATTGGCCGCGCAGCGGCCATTGCGAGTCGTGCGTGGTCATGTGGATACGCCCGAAGCATTGGCCGCGCAGCGGCCATTGCGAGCAGTTCTAAGGCGACTCGCTATGCCCGCGCAGCGGGCATGGCGAGTCGACTTAGCAGCGCGAAGCATTGGCCGCGAAGCGGCCATTGCGAGTCAGAGACTCGCCCTTCTAGAATCCCGATGCATGTGCATCGGGCTCCCAGCTAGTTATATAATAATATATTCATGAGATTGACACTGAATTTCTGCAAATGTGTCACAACCTGTGATGTCCCCTAATACAAGTATAATGGTGATTCCATCCACCTTGTAATGATCTGCCCACCAACCAGGGGTATGTGCACACATCAAGTATTTGCTGCGTTTTGTCATGTTTGTTTTTCACATACAGTGTTGGCCAAAAGTATTGACACCCCTGCAATTCTGTCAGATAATACTCAGTTTCTTCATGAAAATGATTGCAATCACAAATTCTTTGGTATTATTATCTTCATTTAATTTGTCTTCAATGAAAAAAACAAACACAAAAAGAATTGTCCTAAAGCCAAATTGGATATAATTCCACACCAAACATAAAAAAGAGGGTGGACAAAAGTATTGGCACTGTTAGAAAAATCATGTGATGCTTCTCTAATTTGTGTAATTAACAGCAACTTAACTGTGGCACCTAACAGGTGTTGGCAATAACTAAATCACACTTGCAGCCAGTTGACATGGATTAAAGTTGACTCAACCTCTGTCCTGTGTCCTTGTGTGCACCACATTGAGCATGGAGAAAAGAAAGAAGACCAAAGAACTGTCTGAGGACTTGAGAAACCAAATTGTGAGGAAGCATGAGCAAATTCAAGGCTACAAGTCCATCTCCAAAGACCTGAATGTTCCTATGTCTACCGTGCGCAGTGTCATCAAGAAGTTTAAAGCCCATGGCACTGTGGCTACGTTCCCTAGATGTGGACGGAAAAGAAAAATTGACGAGAGATTTCAACGCAAGATTGTGCGGATGGTGGATAAAAAACCTCGACTAACATCCAAACAAGTTCAAGCTGCCCTGCAGTCCGAGGGTACAACAGTGTCAACCCGTACTATGCGTCGGCATCTGAATGAAAAGGGACTGTATGGTAGGATACCCAGGAAGACCCCACTTCTTACCCCGAGATATAAAAAAGCCAGGCTGGAGTTTGCCAAAACTTAAATGAGAAAGCCTAAAACGTTTTGGACAAACATCACAAAGCACTCACTGATCTCATGGAGACCAGTCAAGGAAAACACTGCGGGCAGCCGGCTAAAGCGCTCAAACACAGTGAAATCCATGATGCATTGCCCCCTGGAAATTTGAATATGCAAATGGAGTCCGTGGAGACTCGATTAAGAGTCTCAAACATAGGACTAGCCAGATATGCCTCCAGGGAAGGACCTAGCCCTGGGGTGGAATCCTTGTGGAGACCACCATAACCACCATATTAAGTGGCCCTTTTAGGTACCGGGGGCTATGTATGGACTCCTGCTGTGTGCTGGGGGGCTATGTACGGCCTCCTGCTGTGTGCTGGGGGCTATGTGGGGCATCCTGCTTTAATGCTTGGGGTTATGTGTGGCCTCAAGCTGTGTGATGGGGCCTATGTGCGGTCTCCTTCTGTGTGCTGAGGGCTATGTGTGGCATCCTGCTTTAATACTGTGGGCTATCTACGGCCTCCTGCTGTGTGCTGGGGCAATGTACGGCCTCCTGCTGTGTGCTGGGGGCATCCTGCTGTAATACTGGGGGCTATGTGCAGCCTCCTGCTGTGTGCTGGGGACTGCATGCGGCCTCCTGCTGTAATACTGGGGGCTGTGATAAATTAATTTCATGCCCCTGCTTTATTATGTAGTTTTGTACATAAGAAAGAATAAAACTCTGCAGCCGGTTTTTCTTGTTTTTTTTTTCTTTTACGATTTTGCACCTCTGGGGTAATCACATGGCCAATCACATGATTTATCAAAAGATGATCATGTGATATGTCACATGATACTTTGAGTTGGGATGGGGACCCTCACCTTCTAAATAGCCCAGGGCTCTGGCTAGTCTTAATCCATCCTGAATTCCCCACATAGTGCTCCATAACAGGATAATGGCCCCCACACACAGGCAGGCCCCTTTCTAACAATCTTCTATATGCAGTGATGTTAATGATCTTGGCATTTAGCGAGTTACACAGCCATAGCTCCGGCAGGGCGGCGGTCACGCCAAGCTTCTGTGGTCGACTCCCTGTAAAATAGTACATACCGATATCTTCTCCAATTCTCAGTAAGGCTTGAAAAAATTAATGTAACCTGATTGATATATTAGATCATTTTTTATTAATAACGTCCCTTTAAGATGCTTCATCGCACTGAAAAATATCAACAGACTTTTTCTTAATCTTACTTGTACAGGGCCAATACTCTTGTTTCTTCCACCCGGCATCCCATCTTCTCTGATCGCTGTAAGCAAAAAAAATTAAAAAGTCAATGTACATAAATCATGTAAACTTAATATTGTGACATAATCATAACAAAGCTTCCAAATGGATTCATGAGGAATAAACATGTAGAAAACGGTAGTTGGTAAACATGCAAGCTATGGCCACAAGGTGGCACTGGTTCACTTAGACAAGAACATGTGATCCACAAGAGACGATAGTCACAATAGAGCAGAAAGAGTAAACTGCGGAAATGATTACGGTAACTATAATACTCTCGTGTAAAAAATAAAGTCCTTATGCTTTCATCCAGGGTAATAACCCACGTTCGAACGATGATAAATTGACACTTTAAGGCTTTGTTCACACTGTGTTTTGGATCCGTTTTTTCTTGTTAGTTTTTCCGCTAGAAATCTGGAAAAGCTTTTAAAAAATGCATTAATAACAAATCATCTGTTTCTGATCCGTTTTTGCTGCATTTTTCTGTAGCATTTTTTTAGCCCATACAAAATTGTTTCAATGGGAAAAGCGGATCATAAAAGCGCAGCCATGATTGACAGCTCATTCTTTTTGCAAATCGCGTTTCAGGAGAAAAAAAAACACAGATCTTCTAAGCATAGATTGAACAGCAAAACCTGGAAACCCATTGACTTTGCTGGGATTCCATTTAAGTGATGCGTTCACTGCAAAAACGGATCCAAAAAAGGATCAAAAATGCACAGTGTGAACACAGCCTAAGTGAGTTGTGCCAGTTTGTTGTAATCTGTGCCAACTAAATTTGAAAAATTGCCAACTTGTCTGGAAATTTTGCTAAGCGTTGAGAATTGTGTTCTCCGGGGCAGACATGGTTTTAGTAAAATGTATTAACTAGAGAGTAAGAAAGCAGCAGGAATTTGCACAGTCGGCGTAGATTTAATTTTTTACATCAGAAAGTTGTGCAACATCTAATAAATTAGCCAATAATTTCCACTTTCCTTACACCCCCATATACAGAAGTAATCATGCTGTTGTTCTCTATAAGAGCCGCTGCCAGGCTCTAAGTAGAACAGAAGGGGCGGCCATTGGATCCTCCTCTCCCCCGACGCATTAGACAATTGGCCGATATTGGCGGGTTTAGCCAACTTTGGTCTAATCTCTAATGTGTACAGGGACCCTTTAAGGCAGGGGTGGGGAACCTCAGGCCCCAGGGCCGAATGCAGCCCTCGATTACTTTTTTTGCAGCCCACTGGCAGATTCCTGAGGACCGCAGTGCTCAGGCTGGCAGACACATTTTGCCGACTGTCTGCTCTTTAAATCGATCTCTCCAGTGATCTCTATGCCCCAGCCTCAGCCTCCCCAGTAAGGTATATGCCCCAGCCTCAGCCTCCACAGTTAGGTATATTATCCCAGCCTTTCCTGTGATGTCTAGGGCTCTAGCAAACCTGGAAAAGCAGTTGAGAAGCAGCATGACCAATATCACCGAAGCCAATGAGAAGTAGCTCCAGCCACCACAGTAGGGATAAGTTGACTGTGTAACCAAATATAGCGGGTAATTTTTAAGTTGATAATTTAGTACGGCCCCCGAAGGATCGTAGAAATGTCCAAATGGTCCTCGGCAGAAAAATGGTTCCCCGCCCCTGCTTTAAGGCTTGTTGACACATTTTGATTTTGCCATCAAATACTCTGGTTTTGGCTGTAGAAGAATTTTGGTGCAAAATTCAATGTGCCCACATAGCCTTATGCTGACAGAATCACGAGCCTGTCTTAGCAAATATACCAGTCTCCAAAGGAGGCAACAATCGGCACACACATTTGCCAAGTGAATTTAATGGGCATTTTCGGGGAATAATCCATTGCGCTGGTCAATTTTCTTCATAGTATGTGGATAACATTTCATAAAGTGTTATCCACGCTGCTAGTATTTTAATGCATAGGGGATTGGCTTTATCCTAAAAGCCCAGAGTGCACATACCCTTAGGGAATTTTTGAGTTTTAGTGTGAATCCCCTATTCAGAACCTTTACACGCCAAAATGACTATAAAGGGCAAAGCTGAATGGTTTGTGCTTTACATATAACTTACACATGAAAGTTCCCATATAAAGGGCCTGTCACACGTGTCAATGTCGCCCGCGATATCGCACATGCGTCACAAATTATTAATCGCCTGAGCGATGTGGAATTATCGCAGGTAAGATGTCACACGTGTCAATATGACCCAGTGATGCGGTGATGTCGCCATCTTGCGAGCGATTTTATTTAGTCGCTTGTACGTTGTCAAAATAGAAAATATGTCGCTGAGTTTAGTGTCACACGCAGCGATGCACAAGGTCTACTGAGCGATGAGCGACAGGTTTTACATCTGGCAGTGAAACCTGCGATCGGCGATCAGCGACATATCGCTGGTTGCATCGCTTGGTCACACGCTTCAATGTCGCTCCTGCGTCACTTTTACGTCGCCTGAGCGACTGAAAATCCGTGACGTATGAGCGACATTGACAGCGACATCGACGCGTGTGACATACCCTTAAGAGTTGTTGCAGGGTAATAAGTGCGGCAGAACACTCTGTGATCAGCGTATTACTAAGGGACCCATCTGTAGAGTTTTCATGGTGCAGAAAAGTATATATAGAACATCTGCCTTCTTCATATGTAGAATATAAAAGGCATAGAGGGTTGACGTGAAGTTCTTGTACTTGTCCCCGCATATTACGACCTGTCCTAGCTCTACAATCTCAATGATGGCACTGACCCTACAAACCCATCACCACTTGTTCAAGGTGTCTGCATTTCAAAGTACAATATGTCTCCAGTGTAAATCTCGGTGTCACTTCTGGCACTTCTCTTCCTGCCTTTTGACCTTGAGTACAGTAAATGCCGGGAGAATTCGGATACAGTACAGTGGGGCACCTATTAAATCCCAATGTCACACTCCCCTATTAGAAAAACAATAGATGCCAACATCTGGATTATACTTTCCAGGGGGCACAGAGAACACCCAAGTGAATGAGCCTTAGAAAAACACTGATAGTGGTAAGTCATCGAGAAGAAAACTGCCATTTGGGTCTCTTTTCACCTCAGTCTTAGGCTATGTGCCCACTGCGCATGTTGTGCTGCTTTTTTTTTGCTGCAAAAACGGCACCCACAGCTTTAACATTGAAGTCAATGTGATTATCCAAAAGCTGTGCCCACTGTATTTTTAGGTGTTGGGTTTTTGCTGCCAAAAATGCATGCACTTATAAATGTCCCTGTCAATTAACTTGGCTGTTTTTGGGCTGTGTTTTCCAATTGCCAGCCATTCTAATTAGCTGGAAAACGTAGGACTAAAAAAAAAAAAAAAACACAGCCAAGACGCACCAGAAACGCATTGGTGCATTTGAAACAGCTGCATTTTTGTGGCTGAAAAAACGCAGCACAAACGCAGAGCAATAAAATACGCACAGTGGGCGCATAGCCTTAAGGCCCCGTCACACGGGGCGACATTGCCGCCTATTACATAGGTGACGTAGGGGCGTGGCCTATCGGCGGTGACATCGCCCCTACGTCGCCTCATGTAAAGGGGTGATGTCGGGAGGTCGCCTGGTTTCAGAGCAGTGCTCTGAAACCAGGCGACCGATCTAACCAGCCGCCGGTGACCTGTCAGGCGATGGGAGCCATAGGCTCCCATTGTCCTGCATCGCCGCTGGACACCCAGACACCCTGGCGGCGATGCCGCCTGACAGCTTGCCGGCGCAGGGCTGGAGATGTCGCCCCGTGTAAATAGGGGACGGCGACGCTGGCGGTGCGCCAAAACCGTGCGCGCACCCGCCAGTCGCTGCCGACATCCCCAGCCACATCACCCAGTGTGACGGTACCTTTTAGTAAGACAAAACCAGGAGCAGATAATTAAGCTATGTGCCCACTGTGCCTTTGTGCTGCATTTGTATGTACACATACACAAAAGCAGCACAAACCTATTGCATTTGTGCACGTACAAATGCAGCACAAATAAGGGGACACACAAACACATAGCCACTTCTTCACCCTCCCTGGTGATTCTTCCTCCGTGCAGCGGCGAGAGATGTCCTTATCTATCTTCCAGGATGTTTGCACCATGTGAGTCAGCCTGTCATATGGTGCGCAGGCTTTGACTCTGATAGGACAATACACACAGGTTCTACTGCCAGTGAAGGGAGGAAGAATCACCGGGGATCACTGTGGGATTGCCGGGGAGGGTGAGTGTTGCAGCGTTTTTGTTTTGGAAATTGCAGGAAGCACCACAAATGCACTGTGTGAATACCAATACGTTTATGGAGCTTTTTTCTGGGGGTTAGAATGGAGTCAATGGGGAAAACGCAGCACAAAAACTGGCAAATTAACTGTAGGGACATAATAAAACGCAGGTGATTTCTGCAACAAAAACACGTATGTGAGCACAGGTTTTGTAAGAACACATAGACATTCATTACAAAGCTGTGGGTGCTGCGTTTTGGGTGCAGAAACGCAGCAAAAACACACCGTGGGCACATAGCCTAAGAGGAAAAGTATCAAAGAAACACATGCTCCATTTCTGCATTTTTTGGCTAACAAATCCTGAGGTAAAAAACTCACCAAATACTCAAAGATTGCACATGTCCTAATGCAAGTCTATGAGGAAAATTATCCTACATAAGACCACATGCACACATTGAAAATTTGGTGAGTTTTTTACCTCAGGATTTGTAGCCAAAACCAGGAGTGGAACAATCAGAGGGAAAGTATAATGGAAACATGGACACCACTTCTGTATTCATCACACACTCCTGGTTTTGGCCACAAATCCTGAGGTAAAAAACTCAAATACTCAATGTGTGTATGTGGCAATACACAAATGTCAACCAAAGCCATTGAGTTTAGATGGACTGGCTTATGTTAAGAGTTTTCATGAATGTGGACAGTACCAATACCTTTGGGAATTGTTCTCATTGGATATTAGCCACCATTGTAGGAGTCTAACAAAGACACCCTTTACCCATTAACCTCTAAGTGACTGTCACGTCGAAAGTGCACAAAGATTGAAAGTAGCGGGCTGAGCAGCTGAGCCTGCTCCATACAGCACAGGTACTGGTTGTTAAAGCTAAAAAGCAGACTCAGACTCTTCAATTTCCCTGAATCTAACTCCACTAAAATGGACCCCTGACTGACTCCACAGCCCTGAGTTAAACAGCAAATATCTGACAGTAACTGCTGTTATGGCACGGTGTTGACTAGCTGCCATTGCAGGCAAGGACCCTTGACAATTTTCTCTCATAGATGCACTAAGATAACACCGATGATTGGAGATCATCAGACACACAACAGGGTGCAATACTACAGTACAGCAGTGTATTTTATGTGGTATGAAGTGATTGGAGGTTAAAACGTACAACAATTTTAAAAAACAAAAATGTTTCCTGAATGTAAATAGTATTAAATAATGTAAAAATTATCCTCATAACCATATATTTATCCACCTCAAAAAAGGAAGAATTGCTATTTTTGATCACTTTCTTACAGCCATTTAAGGTGTATGGGGGCTTTAGGGTGAGATCACATGTCCAGTATTCATCTGCTTAAAACAGATCCAATAAGGTAAAGAAAAAAAAAAACTGGACAATTTCCAACTGATGAGATACCTCTTAAAATGGATCTATTCACATTGACGTTTAAATATAGTTAAAAAAAAAAAAAAGAACTGGTGCCACATCGTTCTTTTAATTCGAGCTTTTTAGGGAAATAAAACATATGCACAACTTTTTTTGTGCAGCTAGATAAACTGAATGCTCCTGGATTAAATCAACATGAATGTGAACGGATCTATTTTATGGGGTATCAGTTTGAAACTGCTCCATGCTGGGTCCGTTTCAAGCAAATGACTATAGGAAATGCATGGGGGTCTTTACCCTGTTTCCCCGAAAATAAGTCACCCCCGAATATAAGTCAGGGCAGGGCTGGCGCAGAATTTTCCAATATAAGTCATACCCCGAATATAAGACAGGGTGACTTATTTTCAAGGAATATAAGACAGGGTACCGCTAAAGGGCCATTTTTGCCCATTGCATGTTTTACCTGTGTCCCCGCTGTCCTCCGTGGGCTCCCCTCTGCCCTCAGGTGCAGCCGCAGGTCCGCTGTCCCCCGTGGGCTCCCCTCTGCCCTCAGGTGCTGCAGGTAACCCCGAGGGCATAGGGTTAATCTTGTGCGCCTGTCGCCCCGGCCTGACGTCACCGCTGCCGGCAGGAGCTTCTGATTGGCCAGCGGCTCCCCAGCATCTCGAGCGCTGGTTGGCTCAGCGGCTCGAGTGCTGATTGGCCAGAAGCTCCTGCATGAAGAAGCATCTAGACAACGCCCTGCACCGCGGAGGAATCCATAGCCCGAGGCAGCCATTACCCTAAAAAGTAAGGATGTTTCCTTGCCGACTTGCCCATTAAAACCGCAATTCCGCCGCACAGCCGACTTGCGGCACACTTGCGGCAGGTCCTCATACAATGTACGGTACTGTATGGGACACTTGCGGCAAGGTGCGGTTACCGCACCTTTGCCGCACCTTGCCGCAAGTGGTGCCACACTGTTCAGCTTGTTAATAAATGTTAATTATCAAATTGGACAGAATCTGATCCGACATGATCCGCGCCCATTAACATGGGGGCCTATGGAGCACAGGTCCGATGAATAATAATAATGAAACACAGGATCGTTCCTCAGACCCGATTTTAGTGTACTGAGACACTAAAATTGCTCCTTACCATCTAATTTCACTTCCGCAATGTATATACATACATTTCGGAAGTGAAATTTAGTTAAAGAAAGGGTTAAAAATGTAAAAAAAAACATGCTCACCTGTCTGACGGTGTCCCGCGCTGTCTCGCTCGCTCCTACGACTTAAGGACCTGAGGTTGCCTGGCAACCCGATCAGCTGAGCGGTCACATGACCGCGCGGTTTAAATCTCCTGCCTGACTGTAAATTTTGGCGGGCAGGAGATTTAAACTGTACGGTCATGTGACAACCTGATCAGATGCAAGGTGCTCTGGGTCATTTTTTGATCGTTGGTCTCCCGCTGGTCAGCACGCATCGCTGCGTGTGACAGCGAGAAACCAACGATCAATGACCTCACAGGCTGGTAACCATGGTAAACACCGGGTATCTAGGCAGCGCGCGCTGCCTAGATACCCGCTGTTTATCATAGTTACCAGCGTCCTCCCTGCTTACAGGCAGCGCTAAGAAGGGAGGACGCTGGTAACATCGCCTTCAGCGATGTGGGAGGTGGCTCCCAGATCCCTGATCGCTGGGGAAATCTGCCTGTTTGACAGCTCCCCAGCGACCAGGTAACGAAGCTCCAGCGATCCCGGCAGGTCGTTATCGCTGTCGGGATCGCTGGAGCGTCGTTGTGTGTGATAGGACCTTTAGCAGGATTAAACTCCATAAGGAGAGTAGCTATTCCCTTGACTACAAATATTTGATTACTTTGGTGTTGGAATTTAGGCCAGCCGCTGGGGAGATAAGGCCAAAACACTGATTAACTATTAACAAGTAGCTACCCAGTGATTAAGGACAACAGAGTGGTCTATACAGGTCCTTCTGGTGACCAATATCTGCTATCTGCTTTCTGTTTATCTCTAGCCTTGCCCTGGAGGGCCAAGGGGTTTGATTGCAAACAGTAACAGAGTCATTGTCTACTTCAGGCTCTCTCCACAAAGCTCTAGTAAGTTTGATCTGTTAAGCATGTTTTTTCTTCCCATGGCAGTAAAACCGGCCATATACATTAGGTATAGCTATCGGCTAAATGATCATTTTGCTGACAGCAACAGTGCTGTGAAAAAGGTTTAGGCAGATGGGGAGGAAAAAATGCTGCAAAGTAAGAATGCTTTTAAAAAATAGAAGTTTTCAGAGTTTATCAATTAATAAAATACAGTGTGAAAAAAAAAACATGACACAAAATAAAGTCCTTTGCCTTCATAACCACATCACCTTTCACAGTTTTTGAAAGAACTTGGCAGGAAAGTTGCTCCAAACATTTTGGAGAACAAACCACTGATCTGAGTGCGAGGCTTAGGCAAATACTTACTCTTCATGTAATTCCAGACAAGTGGACGAAGCAGAGATCAGAGCTCTGGTAGGGACATATCATCACTTCCAGGACTTGTTCTTCTTTATGCTGAAGATCATTTTTAATGACAATGGCTGTGAGTTTGGGGTCATGGTACTTCTGCAGAATATATTTGGAGCCAATCAGATGCCTCCCTGGTGGATTTGTATGATGGATAAAGTATCTTGCATGTATTTCTCAGCAATAAGAACACAAGATGATACTCCTGACCAAATCCACAACTCCATTTACTGAAATGCAGCATTGAACTTCCAAGGACATTTAAGCATGTGTAACTATTCCCTCCATATACGCATTATTTTTGCTGTTCTCCAGCTCTTCAGCAAATAAACTGCCTTATTTTTCATTAAAATATTTCACAATTTTACTCATCAGTCAAGAACACCTGCTGATATTTTTCCTATCTTTTCAGGCTTGTCCTTGTTTACATGTTGAACATATGACTTTTTGGCTGCAAATCCCCCACAAAGACCAGTGTGGAGACACAAGGGTCAGTGAGTGCTGTTGTCCGCTGGCCTGGCTGTCTTTAGAAAGACTACTCGGGGCTGGGGCTCCTCCTAATGAATGCCTATACTCCTTTCCTGTGGACAGAACACTATTCTGACAACACAGGGTGAGGATACCCCATGCTCCGGTAAGACTTTATGGGGTCACTAGTACAAGCGTATCTGAGCCTTCTACTGGCTCGCCAGGGATTAAAAACTTTGTGGTTACTGGGCATCCAGGGTCACCTATCCCAGCCAGCAGCACCCTGCTTTTGACGGGCTCCCCCAGAGATAGTGGGGCAAGCTTAGGCTGACCAAGCACAGCAAGGTATGTAGCCAGGTGACTGAATTGTCCCAGCCTGAGTTCTCCAAGTGAATTTGTGGGTTAAGTGTTGGGCAGTGGAGCAGTTCTGTAATCCACCAGCTGGATCCATGGACCCCAGGCTGAAGTCCTGTAGAATAACCCATGGTAAAAAAAAAAACAGTCCCTTTTATATCTTTCAGCTACCATTTTAGGGAATTGAGTCTCACATGATTGAGGGGAAGACAATTAAGGCTTCCCCCCCATTGTTCAGTGATTTAATTAGACTGCATAATTCTCCTACAAATGCAGACAGTATACAAATTAACATACAGAAAGAAGCACCAAACAGTCCCACACTAAACAATGGTCAATGTCTCCTGATCCACCGAACAAAGGAACGTCTGGCATAATGAAGAACCGTTCATCCCAACACAAGTGGCCAAATATTACTTATTGATGCTGAGTCATCACAACTACTTCTGGCCATACTTCTCAAAACGTACATGGGTGTAGCTGGGTGTCATGGGTTGCTACCAGTTCTGAACTGATGCCACTGCTGGACATCTTACGATTTATTTATTTATTTATAAAGCATTCTTATTTGGAGCATTTCATCCATACCTGTCCTCAACAGAATAGACCTCCTGAAGGTGCAACCACAGTGCCCGGAGAGCAGAGGGAGGAGAGAGCTGCCGAGAGGGAGTTCATAATTACATGACAGTTTAACACAGCCAGGACTAATCCTGTGTTTTTATAATGGAGAGGACTAATCTAGAAGCTCTCTGCAGGGTCTGACAACATGGAACTACAAAGCGTAGAAGAATGATTTTACATGTTTCTAAAAGGTCTGCCCAGGCCCTATTCAAGGGTAATATTAGTATCATAATGAAAAATGACCCGATAGTGTCCCTTAAATGCCACTCCGGTACCCAATGTCCAGGAGTCAAAGGCCCAAGGCCAGGGCTGCTTATATAAAGAAGTGTATGTGAATGCCTATTGTGTTCCTAATGAGTCAAAACTAGTCTTCTCAGGCTGATACCATCTCCTAATCTCTATTTTCTTTATCTTTCTCTTCACTGCAAATTTTCCCAAAACTTCCAGTTGTCCCCAGAACTCTGTTTTCCCTGATGCCTGTATAACAAACGTTCATTCTCCATTGTGTTAAATCCATTATCTGGCAAAAATAATACGGAGTTTTTTTTTTAACTAAATTTAACTTTACAACCAAATAATTTTTAAGGATCAATCTCCAAAAATAAAATAAGATAATATAAAATACATACAATACAAATGACTTTTGTTTAACAGTTAACCAGTTAAAGACAGGGACTGGTCAATTCCTGACAAGACACATTTTTGCATACACAGGGTTTAAAGAGACCTGGAATTTTTTCTCTCTTAGATATTAATATACACACACACACACACACACACACATTTCATTATTAATATATGCGGTATACATCGCTGCACAGTTTTCTAAAAATCACCCTCTCTACATGTCTGACAGACAGTCAGTGTCCCTGAAGAAGGAGCTGAGTCTTGGCCGAGACGCCCCGGTCTCCTGGTTTTTCTTTGGCAGCAGCGCGGATCGAGTGACACTTCGTCCTGTTTAGGCTGATTCTTCATCCGCGGTTACCTGTGGATGTGTGGATCCTGCGGCAGCTTGCCTCTGAGCGCTCAAAACATGGTTGCGGGTATACACAACCTCACCAAGTGAGCAGATTCTATCAGAATTTTACATTGCCTCTTTCCCTAAGAGATAAGACCCTATTGCACATTTATCTCACTTTTTAGATTCCATTCCAGTGTCAGTTGAATTCCAACCAAAGTCCACCTCATTCTAATTAATTTGATTCTGATTAGTTGATCACCTGAACCAAATCTTATTTAATGAGGGAGAGTATAAAAAAACACTGCTGTGGTCTTCACAATCCTCTTGCAATAGGACAAGCAGGATGGCAAAACAAGTGCTAGTAATAGCCCTGAAGTAAATTGAATGAAAAAATATATTTTCAACTCCTTCAGCATGGTTAAAAGTTAAGTCTTGAGAGAGGAAAGAAAGGGCTCAATTCTGGCTTTACTAGCAGAGGGATACAGTGAGCATCATCTTGCCTCCATCCTTAAAATTTTGAAGACGGCAGTCCATTACAACAAGGTCAAGCAGCAGACATTGGGGACAACAAAGCTACAGACCGGCATTGGGTGACAGCAACTCTCCACTGACTGGGATTACTGTCATCTTATTCGAATGTCACTCAGCAACCGCCTGATGACATCAAGTGACCGACAAAAGGAATGGCAAATGGCAGCTGGGGTGAAGTGCACAGAAAGAACAGTACATAACAGTCTCCTAGAGGCAGGACTCAAGTCATGTAAAGCTAAAAAAAGCTTTTCATCAATGAGAAGCAAAGGAGAGCCAAGCTGAAGTTTGCCAAAGACCTAAGTATTAGACCATCGAGGACTAGAGTAAGGTAATCTTCTCTGATGTATCTAATTTTCAGCTTTGCCCAACACCTGGTCATCTAATGGTTCGACAGAGACCTGGAGAGCCGTAAAAGCCACAGTGTCTTACACCCACTGTGAAATTTGGTGAAGGAACGGTGATGATCTGGGGATGCTTCAGCAAGGCTGCAGTTGGGCAGGTTAATCTTCGTGAAGGATGTATGAATCAAACCGCATACAATGTTATCCTTGAAAAACACTTGCTTCTTTCTGCTCAGCCAATGTTCCCCAACTCTGAAGACTGTTTTTTCCAGCAGGACAATGCCCCATGCCACGCAGCTAGGTCAATCAATATGTGGATGAAGGAGCACCACATCAAGACCCTGTCATGGCCAGCCCAATCTCCAGACTTGAACCACATTGAAAACCTCTGGAATGTAATCAAAAGGAAGATGGATAGTCACAAGCCATCAAACAAAGAAGAACTGCTTAAATGTTTGTGCAAGGAGTGGCATAAGGTCACTCAAAAGCAGTGTGAAAGACTAGTGGAAAGCATGCCAAGAAGCATGAAAGCTGGGATTAAAAATCATAGTTAGTCCACCAAATATTGATTTCTGAACTCTTCCAGAGTTAAAATATTAGTACTGTTGTTTCTTAGGCCCCCTTCACACTGCATTTTTGGGATCCGTGCCTATCCGTTTTGAAACGCATAGCTAGGGATCCGTTTTGGCCTCCTATGTATCCCTATGGGACGGATTGGTTCAAAGTAGCCATCTGTTTGTGTCATGTTTGTCAGGAATCCGTTCGTGTATGCTTTTTTCATGTACCCAAAATCGGAGACTTCTCTGATTTTGGGCTGCCTTCAAAAAAGCGTACACAATCAGACAGAAATGGATCTATTGCGGTTCGCATCAAATAACATGGGAGTCTATCGAGACGGATCCGTGAAATAAAAGGATCCATTTTGCTGCACTGAGCATGCTCAGAAGGTTCAGCTTCTTCCAGCCCCATTTCTAACTGATGACAGATCCATTAAAAAAACAGTCCGTGGACATCAGTTGGCATCTGTTGGCCAAGATCTATGCCTGTACTTGTGGTCCTTGAAATTCAAGGATCCACATGGATGTGAAGAAAAACAGCGTGAAGGGGATTTAAATGAATATGAACTTGTTTTCTTTGCATTTTTTGAGGTCTGAAAGCACTGTTTCTTTTTTACTATTTTGACAATTTCTCATTTGCTGCAAATGGCTACAAAATTTTTAGCTTTGAATTTTGGAGACATGTTGTCAGTAGTTAATAGAATAAAAGAACAATGCACATTTTACTCAAAAATATATCTATGAAGAGAAAAATTCAGAGAAACTGAAAATGTTGCAGTGGTCTCTTAATTTTTGCCAGGGCTGTATACAGTGTTGGCCAAAAGTATTGACACCCCTGCAATTCTGTCAGATAGTACTCAGTTTCTTCCTGAAAATGATTGCAATCACAAATTCTTTGGTATTATTATCTTCATTTAATTTGTCTTCAATGAAAAAACACAAAAGAGAATGAAGCAAAAAGCAAAACATTGATCATTTCACACAAAACTCCAAAAATGGGCCAGACAAAAGTATTGGCACCCTCAGCCTAATACTTGGTTGCACAACCTTTAGCCAAAATAACTGCGATCAACCGCTTCCGGTAACAATCAATGAGTCTTACAATGCTCTGCTGGAATTGTAGACCATTCTTTTTTGGCAAACTGCTCCAGGTGACTGATATTTGAAGGTTGCCTTCTCCAAACTGCCAATTTGAAATCTCTCCACAGGTGTTCTATGGGATTCAGGTCTGGACTCATTGCTGGCCACCTTAAAAGTCTCCAGTGCTTTCTCTCAAACCACTTACTAGTGCTTTTTGAAGTGTGTTTTAGGTCATTGTCCTGCTGGAAGATCCATGACCTCTGAGGGAAACCCAGCTTTCTCACACTGGGCCCCACATTATGCTGCAAAATTTGTTGGTAGTCTTCAGACTTCATAATGCCATGCACACAGTCAAGCAGTCCAGTGCCAGAGGCAGCAAAGCAACCCCAAAACATCAGGGAACCTCCGCCTTGTTTGACTGTAGGGACCGTGTTCTTTTCTTTGAATGCCTCTTTTTCTCCTGTAAACTCTATGTTGATGCCTTTGCCCAAAAAGAGAGAACATTCTTCCAAAACATTTTAGGCTTTCTCAGATAAGTTTTGGCAAACTCCAGCCTGGCTTTTTATGTCTCGGGGTAAGAAGTGGGGTCTTCCTGGGTATCCTACCATACAGTCCCTTTTCATTTAGACGCCGACGGATAGTACGGGTTGACACTGTTGTACCCTAGGACTGCAGGGCAGCTTGAACTTGTTTGGATGTTAGTCGAGGTTCTTTATCCACCATCCACACAATCTTGCGTTGAAATCTCTTGTCAATTTTTCTTTTCCGTCCACATCTAGGGAGGTTAGCCACAGTGCCATGGGCTTTAAACTTCTTGATGACACTGCGCACAGTAGACACAGGAACATTCAGGTCTTTGGAGATGGACTTGTAGCCTTGAGATTGCTCATGCTTCCTCACAATTTGGTTTCTCAAGTCCTCAGACAGTTCTTTGGTCTTCTTTCTTTTCTCCATGCTCAATGTGGTACACACAATAACACAGGACAGAGGTTGAGTCCACTTTAATCCATGTCATTATTATTATTATTATTTATTTATATAGCGCCATTGGGTTCCATGGCGCTTTACATGAGGATGAGGGAGACAAGAACAAGTACACTAAATCTAGGCGATCAGGACGTACAGGTACAGGAGGGGCAGGGACCCTGTCCACGAGGGCTCCCAGTCTACGAGGGGTGGGTTGGGATACAGTAGGATGGGGAATGTCAGGCGTTCGCCTGGGTCTCATGGCAGGTTGTAGGCTTGACGGAACAGGTGAGTCTTCAGGTGACACTTGAAGTTACTCAGGGTAGGAGAGTGTCTGACGTGTTCGGGTAGGGAGTTCCAGAGTAAGGCAGATGCCCGGGAGAAGTCCTGAACTCGGTTGTGTGAAGAGGTGATGAGGGGGAGCAGAGGAGGAGTTCTTGGAGGAGCGGAGGTTGCGTGAGGGTAGGTATCGGGAGACCAGGTCGGAGATGTATGGTGGGGCCAGGTTGTGTATGGCTTTGTACGTCATGGTTAGTGTTTTGAATTGGGATCTCTTGGAGACGGGGAGCCAGTGAAGGGCTTGGCAGAGGGGGGAGACAGGGAGTAGCGGGAGGACATATAGATGAGTCGGGCAGCGGAGTTGAGGATAGACTGGAGAGGTGTGAGGGAGTTAGCCGGGAGGCCATTGAGAAGGAGGTTGCAGTAGTCAAGGCGGGAGATGATAAGAGCATGGATGAGTGTTTTAGCGGTGTCGTGGGTGAGGAAGGAGCGGATCCGTGAGATGTTCTTGAGCTGGAGCCGGAGGGATGTGGTGAGGGCCTCGATGTGGGGTTTGAAGGATAGGGAGGAGTCGAGGATTACCCCGAGGCACTTGGCTTGGGGGACTGGGGAGAGGGCGCAGTCGTTGATGCAGATGGATAGGTTGGGAGGTGGGGTGGAATTTCTTGGGGGGAAGACTATGAATTCAGTTTTGTCCATGTTGAGTTTAAGGAAGCGAGCAGAGAAGAAGGATGAGATGGCGGAAAGGCATTGAGGGATTTTCGAGAGTAGGGAGGTGATGTCAGGGCCGGACAGGTAGATTTGGGTGTCGTCGGCGTAGAGGTGGTACTGGAGGCCATGGGACTCGATGAGTTGCCCTAGGCCGAGAGTGTAAATGGAGAAAAGTAGGGGTCCCAGGACCGAACCTTGGGGGACTCCGACAGAAAGGGGGTAGGGTGAGGAGGAGGTGTGGGAGTGGGAGACGCTGAAGGTCCGGTCTGCTAGGTATGAGGAGATCCAGGAGAGGGCAAGGTGGGTGAAGCCAAGGGATTCCAGGATCCGGAGAAGAAGGGAGTGGTCAACAGTGTCGAAAGCGGCAGACAGGTCAAGGAGTAGCAGGATGGAGTAGTGGTGTTTGTTCTTGGCGGTCAGTATGTCGTTGGTGACTTTAGTCAGGGCTGTTTCGGTGGAATGGAGGGGTCGGAAGCCGGACTGTAGGCGGTCGAAGTGGGAGCACGAGGAGAGGTGAGAGGACAGTTCGGAGTGGACGTGTTGTTCAAGTAGCTTAGAGGCGAATGGGAGAAGAGATATGGGGCGATAGTTAGAGACAGAGGTAGGGTCAAGTGAGGGTTTTTTTAGGATGGGCGTGATTAGGGCGTGTTTGAAGGCCGAGGGGAAGGTACCAGTGCTAAGTGAAAGGTTAAAGAGGTGGGTGAGGGCTGGGATGAAAATGGAGGTGTGGTTGGGAATGAGGTGGGATGGGAGCGGGTCGTGGGCGCTGGTGGTGAGGTGTGATTTTGACAGGAGGGAGGAGAGTTGGTCTTCAGTTATGGGGGGGAAGTGGCTGATGGAGGAGGAGGGCAGTGTAGGTGGGAAGGGGAGTTGTGGGGATAGTGGACCGAAGCTGCTTCTGATCTTGTCGATCTTCTCCTTGAAGAAGGTCGCAAAGTCTTCAGCAGAGATGAGGGGAGATGGGGGAGGAGCAGGTGGGCGAAGTAAGGAGTTGAAAGTTTTGAAGAGCTGTTTGGGGTTGCGGGACAGAGAGGTTATAAGGGATGAGAAGAACACTTGCTTGGCGGTAGCGAGTGCCGTCTTGAAGTCAGTGATGGATTGCTTGAACAGAGCAAAGTGCTCGGGGGTGTGAGACTTTTTCCATCTCCTCTCGGCGACTCTGGACGCCCGTCTCAGGTTTTTAGTGAGGGTGGTGTGCCAGGGTTGCCTGTTAATGCGTGGAGCATGGAGAGTGAGGGGGGCGGCTAGGTCGAGAGCGTTCATTATGGTGGTGTTGTATAGGGTGGTGGCAATGTCAATGTCGTCAGCGCAGGGTAGGTTGGTGAGAGGGAGGAATGATTCAGAGAATAAAGGAAGATCAAGATCTTCAAGATGTCATCTGGCTGCAAGTGTGATTTAGTTATTGCCAACACCTGTTAGGTGCCACAGGTAAGTTACAGGTGTTGTTAATTACACAAATTATAGAACCATCACATGATTTTTCTAACAGTGCCAATACTTTTGTCCACCCCCTTTTTTATGTTTAGGACAATTATTTTTGCGTTTTTTTAATTGAAGACAAATTAAATGAAGATTACAATACCAAAGAATTTGAGATTCACACACCTTCTCACCCTTGTGGGGTTGTTATTCATCCTTTCTCATTCTCAGGTCTTCCTGCTCCTGGGAGTTTGAGGGTTCTGGGCAGGATCTCAGTTGTACCCAGCACTGTGCTTTTGTGGACAGAGTTCAGCTGTGGTTCCTGGTGTCTGTAACAGCCATTTTTCCTATCACCACTGGGATCACTGTTGCCTTCACCTTCCATGTCTTCTCCAGTTGTTCTTTGAGGCCCTGGTATTTCCCGAGCTTCTCATATTCCTTCTTTTTGATATTACTCTCATTATCATTGCTGTCTTCTGCTCCTTGTCAACTATCACAATATCTGGTTGGTTCAAACACCTGCTTATCTGTCAGGACCTTGAAGAGCCACAGGATTTTAGCCCTTTGATTTTCCTTTTCCACCACTTTTACTGGGGCCTCCCACCTGGACGTAGGGGGGAGTACATACTATGTTCAGAAGTTCATGAACACAATTCCCACTACTTAGTTGTGAAACAGAAAAAAAAAACATCACTGTTGCGTCACACCACTAAATTTCACCACAATGTGGTTCTATTAAATGAACACTAACCTTTCCAGGTTGTGCACGAATCCGCACAACCAGATTAAGCGTATAAGAGAGATAGGATCCATAAAGTTGATGATCATCAGACCTACGTGTGAAGAGAAGATATTTTACGCTCCTTGAGTTGGTAGAAATCACTTCCTTGTCTCCTCGAGCCGGCTGATCATGTGATGAACACAGGTGGAGTTTGGATGATGTACTGCCATGTCCTGTGGACTTGCCCAAGCTGCTCGCTACACCGCGCTCCCCGAAGGGAGAATTCTAACACCGCTCCTTCTATCATTCACTACTTAGTTGTGGCATTTGGTGTGCGCTGTTCCTGCTTGCATTTTGCTTCCTGCCACTATGTGTTGGACTGTCTCCGAGGCATCTTTACATTGTCTTTAGTCTTGTCTGAAAGATCCCTGCTTCCATATGTATATAGAGATATATGTGTATATATATATATATATATATATATATATATATATATATATATATATATATATATATATATATATATATACACACACACACACACACACAGTGTGTGCAGAATTATTAGGCAAATGAGTATTTTGATCACATGATACTTTTTACACATGTCCTACTCCAAGCTGAATAGGCTTGATAGCCAACTACCAATTAAGTAAATCAGGTGATGTGCATCTCTGTAATGAGGAGGGGTGTGGTGTAATGACATCAACACCCTATATAAGGTGTGCTTAATTATTAGGCAAATGCCTTTTCTTAGGCAAATGGGTCAGAAGAGAGAATTGACGGGCTCTGAAAAGTCTTAAATTGTGAGATGTCTTGCAGAGGGATGCAGCAGTTTTGAAATTGCCAAACTTTTGAAGCATGATCACCAAACAATCAAGCGTTTCATGGCAAATAGCCAACAGGGTCGCAAGAAGCGTGTTGGGCAAAAAAGGCGCAAAATAACTGCCCATGAATTGAGGAAAATCAAGCGTGAAGATGCCAAGATGCCATTTGCCACCATTTTTGCCATATTTCAGAGCTACAATGTTGCTGGAGTATCAAAAAGCCCAAGGTGTGCCATACTCAGGGACATGGCCAAAGTAAGAAAGGCTAAAAAACGACCACCTTTGAACAAGAAACATAACATAAAACGTCAAGACTGGGCCAAGAAATATCTTAAGACTGATTTTTCAAAGGTTTTATGGACTGATGAAATGAGAGTGACTCTTGATGGGCCAGATGGATGGGCCAGAGGCTGGATCAGTAAAGGACAGAGAGCTCCACTCTGACTCAGACACCAGCAAGGTGGATGTGAGGTACTGGTATGGGCTGGAATCATCAAAGATGAACTTGTGGGACCTTTTCGGGTTGAGGATGGAGTGAAGCTCAACTCCCGGATCTACTGCCAGTTTCTGGAAGACAACTTCTTCAAGCAGTGGTACAGGAAGAAGTCGGTATCGTTCAAGAAAAACATGATTTTCATGCAGGACAATGCTCCATCACATGCATCCAGCTACTCCACAGCGTGGCTGGCCAGTAAAGGTCTAAAAGAAGAAAAAATAATGACATGGCCTTGTTCACCTGAGCTGAACCCCATAGAGAACCTGTGGTCCCTCCTAAAATGTGAGATCTACAGGGAGGGAAAACAGTACACCTCTCGGAACAGTGTCTGGGAGGCTGTGGTGGCTACTGCACGCAATGTTGATCATAAACAGATCAAGAAACTGACAGAATCTATGGATGGAAGGCTGTTGAGTGTCATCATAAAGATAGGTGGCTATATTGGTCACAAATGTTTTGGGGGGTTTGTTTTTACATGTCAGAAATGTTTATTTCTAAATTTTGTGCAGTTATATTGGTTTACCTGGTGAAAATAAACAAGTGAAATGGGAATATACTTGTTTTTTATTAAGTTGCCTAATAATTCTGCACAGTAATAGTTACCAGCACAACTCTAAATCATGGAGTTCCACATCTCCTGGTGTACTGGCCTGTCTCCCATATCTGTTCCATGCCCTGGACATTGTGCCAACAGACACATATACCCGTTCTCACCAAAGCTCGCATTGATGTACCCTCCTGGATGACCTGCACTAGCTGAACAACTTCTGTGGGTTGTAGACACCATCTCATGCTACCTCTAGGGGTGAGAGCAATGACAAAATGCAAACGTGACAAAAACGACAGTCAAAGGGGATGAGAATAGAGAAATGTTCTGTGGGCACTACCTGCAGAACCGCTCCTTTAGAAGGGGTGTCCTGCTACTTTCTTATCATTTCTACCTGTTTTCTGTTCCATTTCCGACCATATTAACCCTTTCATCAAGTCCAGGACCTGCTCCACCACCTACTATTCTATAATGAGTCCAATGGGACATGTACATGTGGCAAGAACAGGTGGATTCTCCCACCAGAACAATAATTTATGTAATGTTTTAATATTTTAGTGAGGCTGGATCTGGATACAAGCAAAACCTGAAAATGAGATATTCTGGAAATGGGACTTTTATAAGGCGTGGTGAACAAGTGGTTTAATTGGACAAGAAGAAAGTGGCCATGTTCTGAGGCTATTTCATATATCTGATATAAGTAGATGACTTCCCATCTGGCATTCTTACACAGAACTGTAGATACATGTACAGTCCACTAGGTGGAAACGAGATACCATCACATCCCTGATATTGGGACTAGAATTAGAAGCTTATCCCCGCACAAGTCATTCTTTCATTCTCCATCATTTATTCAATCAAATTATGGCGATACAGAAAACCTCATTATTGTGCAATAGTATAAAGACCAGTGAGGACATAAGTGGAACAGTTGTTTGTAGCAACCAATCAATATAGGTTGACGATCAAAAATCTGATAGTCACCATGGTCACTACCCCATTGTATGCCCGGTATCAGGAGAGCTTAATATGGGTGCTTCACTGTCCATTTTGCAGAGGCACAACCTGAGCAAGAAATACAGACATATTGCACTTGCCTTAAGCCCCTCACACATAGTGAGATCGCTGTTGTGTCACAGATTTTGTGACACAAACGTGGCCTCGCCAGCGATCTCGCTATGGTTGACACGTAGCAGCGACCGGGCCCCCGCTGTGACATCACCGATCGTGTCGGAGTGGCCTGGACCATTTTTTAATTGTCGGGCTCCCGCTGGTCAGCATGCATCGGTGTGTGTTGGACGCCTTAACAGCGACCTCGTTGGCGACTCAGAACTCGTAGGTCTGAGTCGTTAGACTAGCTGCTGTGTGACAGGGTTCCAACGACCGCCGAGGTTATTATATGGGTCGCCGTATCGTTGCTGCGTCGTCGAGTGGATCTGACTGTTTGGCATCTATCCATCGACCACGTAGCGACGTCCCAGCGATCCTTACCAGATCGTATTGTTGTTGGGATCGCTGGAACGTTGCCAAGTGTGACGGGACCCTTAACTCTTTACAGGCTGTACACAAAGTAGATTCACTATTAAATGTATTATTAAATGGTTAAAACGGTTGTCCATAGCAACCAATAACATAGCGACCAAACGTTTGCCCATAACGACCAATAACAGCGCAGGTTTCATTTCACAAGAGGACAATTTAAAAAGAAAGCTGTGTTGTGATTGGTTGAGATGGAGAACAGAGAGTTTTGCTTTCATTTTTCATTATTCTGCCTCATTGTTGCGTCTGCTGGAGGAAGGTGGTTGTTGTACTTGTAGTTTTGTTATGGCCGCTTTCAGGTGGACCTCCAGGGAAGATACTGACCCTGATAAAGAATGCTGAAATGTTATACAAGTCCAGTTCAGTAGACCCCAACATATTGGGGCCATGATTACTAAGGGAACAAAAAAAGTGACATGCCCACTCTTGAGACTGGAGGGGGTTTTCACATTCAGATACCTCCCTTCCACCAATCAAGGCATTTATTGGTTATCAAATCAATATACCCGGATGAAAAAAATTAACCTTTAAAGGGGACTTTTTATGGATTTTTTACATTTATTCTGAGCACCTTTTCCAATTTTTGCTACTCCACTGATTCTGAAACAGATTTTCTTTTTCTTTTGTGTCCCTTTGTTCTAAAGTTGAATAAGATTTTCTAGGAAACCGGGTTTTGTTCCGCGCCACCAAAGCACATAGCAGATACTTTTATATAACCAAGCTACAATCTGATATCACAGGTCAAGGTACCATCGGTGACGTGAGTTCCGGTTCCCCCAAGTCACTTCCTGGGTTTCAGTTTAACGCAATTAATTTCATTACAAAAAGGAAACGGTACACGATTATAATATAGATATACATTCACATATGGCATTCTATTTATACCTTAAAACAAGTAACTTTAATAAATAAATATGAATTAAAATTACAATCAAATTTAGAGTAGAAATACCGTTTAAAACCATGCCCAGTCTCGAACATGCAACCTAAAACCAAATTCATTTAGAATTCCTCCCTCTTGCAGTTGGGCTAATCTAGATTATACTGTTTTCCCATATTTTAACAACCCAATAGTCTTCTCATCTCTCAAATCTGCTGGCATATAATTCTACTCAGGAAGAATATATATACCAGTCGTAAAAATGTGTCAACGGTAGAAGGGCAGCTATAGCCCTATTAAGGCTTCCTGACTTAAGACTAAAGATTTCATGTGCAATGAATTCAAACACCAAACTCTCGTGGTGAGATCGGTGCTGAATGGATTCAAACGAATGGATTACACTAAAATAACACAGGTACCCAGATGGAACCTGGAATTCAGAAACAAGGGAAGAGTTCCGACACTAGGATTGCCCGAAACAATCCGACCTCAATGTGTGTGTACACCCCCAATAGTGTGAAAAACAAAGAACGGCCATCAAAGGAGGGTGGGTGGTTCCACTCATGGTCCTAAAGTATGGCACAGTGTTTCCCCCTCTGCAGTCCGGGTGGCAACACTTGAAACCTCCTTTGGTCCCACGGTCAGTCCAGCTTGGATCTCAACTGGTTTTACTTGGGGATCTCTCTCCTCTGACGGACGTTCTTTGTTTCTCACATCATCCGGGTGTACACATTTTTACGACTGGTATATATATTCTCCCTGAATAGAATTATATGCCATCAGATTCTGAGAGATGAGAAGACTATTAGGTTGTTTAAAGATGGGAAAACAGTAAGTATCATCTAGATTAGCCCAATGGCAAGAGAGAGGAACTCTAAATGAATTTGGCTTTAGGTTGCATGTTCAAGACTGGGCATGGTTTTAAACGGTTTTTCTACTCTAAATTTAATTGTAATTTTAATTCATATTAAAGTTTTGTTTTAAGGTATAAATAGAATGCCATATGTGAATGTAAACCTATATTATAATCGTGTACCATTTCATTTTTAAAATGAAATTGATTGTATAATACTGAAACCAAGGGGGTGACGTGGGTGAACTGGAACTCACGTCACTGATGGTACTTTGACCTGTGATTTCAGATTGTAGCTTGTGTATATAAAAGTATCTACTATGTGACTGTAACACTACTTGATGAAGTAGCAGTAGCTACAAAACGCGTCAGCACAATTAAAACACTTGGAAGTGATCCGGTTGTCTGTCTTTGATGGCGCAGAACAAAACTCGGTTTCCTAGAAAATCTGATTGAATTCTTTTGCACAGGGATCTGCAGCGGCCATATTAACTACTTGTGTCTTCAGCTGGCTTACACAACCAGATGAGGTGAGTCGCACCACACACAAGGTGTGTTTTTATCATCACAGATAAAGCCCTAGGTGTGCTGCCCTTTCCCTTATATTTTTATTCTAAAGTTATGACCCCCGGTAAGAAAGAAAAACACTTTCAGTTCAAGCAACTGGGCGTATCCCACCAAGCTATTCTGTAGGTGCGGCTGTCTTTTCATTGGTCAGTGTCAGAGAAGAGGAAAAAAAAATGCCCACAAACAGTTGTGTGCTATACGCCCAGTTTGTAAGGAAAAATTTGCATCTTAATTATTGGGGGTATAACTTTGCAATGGAGGGGTACAGGAGAAAAAGAAATACTGTTCCAGAATCGGTGGAAAAAGGCCAATTGGAGAAGGTACCCAGTCTAAACTTGGGCTGGCTTCACACCACGGTAAGGCCCAGTCCAGGGCTGTCCAGTGAAAACCAGACAGCCCCGGACCGGATTTTGGCCCCATAGTATCCAATGGGGCAGGATGGAGCCAGATGGCAGCTCTCTGCCATCCAGTTTCCATTTCTCCGGCAGAATCTGGGAAAAATCTGATTTTTCTCCCTGTACACAAAAACGTTGCTTGCAACATTTTTTTGTCCAGGGAGAAAAATCTCCCCAAATTGCCATATCCCGGATTCTCCCGGATTCCACCGGATCCGGTGCAATCCGGTGCTCCCTAACATGGGAGCCTATGGGGCCGGATTACACCGGTCCGAGAGGATCCAAAAACCGGACACCGGCGGCTGCACGCCGCTGTTCTTTCAGGACCGCGGCTAGCACCCCGCGAGCCGCGGTCCTGATTAATCAGCGTCGGCAGCTGCGTCCGGCAGCACACTGGACCGGAGGGCATATTAGCCCTCAGTTCTGTGTGCTGATCCTGTTCAGGGCTGTCAGGGTCATCCCTGACAGCCCTGGATCAGATCTTACCGTGGTGTGAAGCCAGGCTTAAAAATGCAGTGAAAAATCCCCTTTAAATTACTAGATTTATAAAAAAGTAAATATGCACCGCTGTATTACCTTTCCTGTTCATCCCCATTTGGAGGCACTTGAGTAGTCGACAATACTGGCAACGATTCCTCTGTTTGCGCGACATGACGCAGTTCTTGTCACGGCTACATCGGTATACTCTCTTATTGCAGATACTGCGCTTAAAGAATCCTTTGCAGCCTTCGCAAGAAATGATGCCATAATGAAGGCCTGTGGCACGATCCCCACAGATAAGGCACGCTCTCTGATCAACGCGGTCATCTAAGAAAGAAAGGGAGAAAATTACTACGAGAACAAAAAATATGGAGTAAACAAGTAACACATGAGCAGTTTACTAGATTTTATAGGTTTGACTGAAAACATGACTGACTGTGGTTTTGCCGATTATTGTAACTCCATTCTTCTGAAGTGAATAAGGCTGAGCGAAATACCACACATAACCTGTGGGCAGGTGTGGCACTGCGTTAAATAAAAGCAGCCATGTTTTCTGATCCTGTATAACCTCTTTAAAGGAATTTGCTAGAAGCATTGCAATATAAAAGGTCATATGTCAAAGCCTGGATGACGCTGCTGCAGCTTTTGAGCCCTAGGGGTTCAGACCAGAATTTGGTACCTATTGATAGGGTTTATTTTTTCTATTGCCTTCACATTCCTTCCTGTAGTGTTATGTGGCCACAATAAAACGCAAATTCCAATCTGATGTCTGATAGAAAATTGCTTTGCCTGTGAGATAAGAATTCTGGAACATCTTTTCAGAAAATTCTACAGTGTTCCATTCCTATGTTATGCTGCTCCTAGACACTTTAGAATAAGATGGAAATTGAGGCGTTTCCTTATATGGTCAGCACTAAGTGAACAATATCAGACTGTGCAGGGTCATGCCTCCAAATGGTCACACCCATCGGCACAAAAGGTGTGACGGGTTCACTTTAAAGGGGTTGTCCGGGTTTTTGTATAACTTACGTATCTAGGCTACAAAATGCTGACAGTTTGTAATTTACATCCTGTCAGCATTTTGTGTGGTTCCCTAGATATCACTATTCTGCATGTGGAGGAGTAGCCTCAGACCCTTAAAGGTGCGTTTGTCTTGGAGCCTGGGTGTATAGACTCCAACAAGCCTGTCCCACCCCCAGTCTCCCAATATGACCACCCAACCCCATTCAGCTATGTCAACTCTGAATTGTACTTAGCGGTTATCTCCTGTCTGCAACACTGTGGCGAATCTGCAGCTGTGTGAAGGAGATGACCGCTCTTTGCAATGTTGTGGGTGTGTGTACTCACCTCCTTCCCTGTGCCTGCGCTGTCTCTGATGAGGTCCTCACTGCACAGCTGCCCCATCCCCTGTGAAGGAGAATTAATCACTCTGTGCAGTGATACAGAGCAGGCGGATGTCTCATCACAGACAGAGCGGGCACAGGAAAGGAGGTGAGCACACACACACACCGCAGCACAGTGCACTCATTGCGATCATCACCACACAGCAGCAGATTCGCACAGTGTTGCAGATAGGAGATGACCACTCAGTGCAAAATAAGAGTTTACATACGTGAATGGGGGTGGGTAGTCTTATTGGAGACTGAGGGGATTTGAAGGCGACTGGGGGAGCGGCGGGCTTGTTGGAATCTGGGGAGGTCAGGCATGCTGAGACAATGTTTGTAGGAGTCTGGGGTGTGCTGTGAGGAGACTAGTTGTAAATGTCAAGTAGTGACGTGTACACCCAGGCTCCAAAACAAACAAGCCTCTGGTTGGTGGTGAGCAGTTCCTCCACACGCAGAATGCTGATATCTAGGTAACAAAAAAAATGCTGACAGTGGGTAAATTACAAACTGTCAGCATTTTGCAGCCTAGATACACATATAAATTATACAGAAAGTCCGGACTACCCCTTTAAAGGGAATCTGTCAGCAGGTTTTTGCTACCTCATCTGAGAGTATTAGGTTGTAAACAAAGAGATTCTGAAACTAACAATGTTAAACTTAGATTATTGGCGGCATCTGTTATGACACAATCAAAGCATTTCATTTTAGCCATGTAGCAGAGCTGGGAGAGTTGCCCCCACCCATAAAAGGCACTCAATAGATTGTGCATTTTAGTGAGGTGTGAATCACAAGAACGGGTGTGTCGGACAAAGTAGTCTAGTAATAGAAATCCCCAGCTGGTAAAGACTTAAACTAAAGTGAACCCATGTAGCATGCTGTCCTCAGGTTACATAGCAAAAACCTGCTGACAGATTCTCTTAAAGGGGTTGTCTAGGACTGACATTGATGACCTATCCATAGCCACCCCCACTGATCAGCTGAAATCCACCACAGAAGCAGCAGGGTATAAACAATATACGGGTTGGTTACCACAATTACTGTAGTAGACAGAATTACAGTAGTGTTCTACCTCACATTGATTATCTACAGCTAATCATTTGAAATGGATAATATACCACGAGTGATTTATTGCAATCCCCATGAACAGGATTAATGAGCATAAGATATGTTTACAAATAAATGAAGCAGATCTACTTTAATAAAGCTATCCTCCAGCCTATTATCTGCACAGCAAAGCCAGATAACATCATTAGCAGAGACGAGGGCACAGATGCCTAGGGCCATACATTCATCTGCTAACCTGGCCCAATGGTCACGATGCCCCTTCTGTGTAGTCACTAATAAAAACACACAAAACAAATCTTATTTGGTTTTACACAGTACAACTTCTATTGGCCCCACATCTCTTAAAATAGGCAGTGAGATCCTATGGGGTCCAATATAGAAAAATGCTTTTTGCTCTCAGTGAAACCTAGGGTGGCAGTGTCCTTATGTGAGACTACGTGATGCTGCTAGTGTTGGGAGCTACATTACAATGTTAGTATGATTTCACTGATGTACTGCTCTATATTAGAAGAAAATATGCTCCATCACTCCGTGCCTTTGGTAGACGTGCACTTTCCTCACAAGACCATGATCCAATACAAACATCTATTGCATGTGTGAGTAACAGGTGAAAGTGAATCAGTGGCCAAATGTCTGCTAATATGAACCCAATTAAACAGCTATGGGGAATTGTGAAGAGACAAGTCGTCATCACTCTCTATCTGGCATCCGGGCTTCAAAAGAGGTCGCTTTTAAACAACGCAAAAAGATACATATTGCAATATGTCAAACTTGTTCATTCCAGGCCTAGAAGACTTGGCACAGTCCTTAAAAATCATGGAGTTCATATAAAATACTAAATGTAGTAGGTTTTAATGTGGGATGTATTCATTTTTGCATCAATTAATTTGAGTAAAACCGACGATTTTGAAATAAAATGACATTAATCTTAGGCTGCTTTCACATCTGTGATCAATGTAATTCACGGCAGATGTGGCCGCATCTGCCGCATAATGGCTGACCTGCGGCACCAATCCGGCAAGACCCATTTACTTTCTATGGGGCTTGCGGTCACGTGTGGCAAGTGCAGTATTGCCGAATCCGAATCTTTTTTTTTTTGTGCAGCCGCAAGTGCCAGATCTATTGTATTCGGCAATACTGCACCTGCCGCACCTGACGCAAGCCCCATAGAGAATGTATGGGGCTTGTCGGATCGGTGCCGCAAGTCGGCCATTACGCGGCAGATCCGTCTGCCAGACCTGACGTGAATTACAATAATTGCAGATGTCAAAGCAGCCTTGGGTGCCGTCACACGCATCAATTTAGTGAACGATATTGTTAGCGATCACATGCACGCGCGATCACTAACAATATCGTTCAGATCGCTGGTGAGCTGTCACACAGGCAGACTCACCAGCGATCAATGGACCAGAGACATCTTGGAAATTATTTAAATATAATTTCCACGATGTCTTGCTCCCGCTGCCAGCCTGCGGTAAGCGGGAGCAGGCTGGTCTCCAAGGTAAACTGCGGGTATCTAGGCAGCGCGCTGCCTAGATACCCGATGTGTACCTTAGTTACCAGCCTCCTCCGCTCACCGGCTGGTATCTAAGGTACACAGCGGGTAACTAGGGACCCTAGTTACCCGCTGTGTACCTTAGATACCAGCCGGTGAGCGGAGGAGGCTGGTAACTAAGGTACACATTGGGTATCTAGGCAGCGCGCGCTGCCTAGATACCCGCAGTTTACCTTGGATACCAGCTCCCAGCGCTTGTGAGAGGCGCTGGGAGCTGGCTTATCGGTTGTCTGCCGGTGTCACACGCAGCGGATGCTGCGTGTCCACCGGCCGACCAACGACAGTTTTGTGAACATGTTCACAAATCTGCGATCAAACAATCAAGCGATTTTACATTGTAAAATCGCTTCATTACACGCAGCAAAGCACAGACGATATCGCTTAAGCGATCAAAAAAGGAGATCGCTCAAACAATATCGTTCTGAAAATTGAAGCGTGTGACGTGGCCCTTACTGTCTTGTTATGGGCTAAAAAATGCTCCATGAAACCAAAATTTTGGAAATTGTTTTTGAGCTAAGTGATAGATTGATTCAAATGTTTTCTTTTCAATAGAGGTGTACTGATTTATGCTGAGCACAGTATAATGTACAAATATTGTAAATAAACTAACCGTGACAGATTTGGTACAAAGAGGAAGAATACCTTGCCATCACAGACTTACAATCTATATGGCATTTGAGAAGGAGACAGTAGATTGAGTGTGGGGTTGTGACAACACTAATAGTAGTGTGATGATAGCAGGGACATTGCAGGCTTTCATGAAAAGGTGAGTTTTCAGGTTGTGTATAAAGGATTTTGACAATGGGACATGCTGCAGACTAAATTCCAGGGAATGCTCGAGTGAAAACTTGCAGATGGTTGGGTGGAATGAACCTGGAAAGAAAAGCAGGTTTTGTAAGGATTGAAGGTTAGGTGTTGGGAGGTATCTTGTGATTAGTTCAGACATCAATGGAGAAAAAAAGATAATGGATGACCTTGTAAATCGCTGATAATTTATACTGGATTCACTGAGGAATTGCTATTTAATCTAAAAA
>JARQOC010000008.1:48134772-48228849 GCA_033576535.1 Allobates femoralis | reverse complement strand
TGGGTCCAATAGGTCAACTGGCAGGCCCCATGCCATCTTTACATGTCTGGTCATCTATATGAAGTCATGGCACCAATTGGCTAATTGTATGGAACTACAATAGATAGATCCATAAGTTCCTATTCCTCTTAGGACTGATATTATAATCATATATATGGTATTTGAATCAGGACTCAATATAAATCTTGATTTTCTCCCTAAGAAGAGGATGATTTTTCCAGATAAACCCTACTGTAAGATAAAGCGCTGAGATACATTAAGGAGTTATTTTAAGTGACTTGCAATGTGAAGCATGATTTAAGATTAAACGCAGATCCAAGATAATGAGGATACATCTAGGTTAACGAACTAGAATGCTCCAGTCATCATTCTGGCAGTTTCCTCTCTTCGTCTGACATCTCCGTCCCTGAAAATGACGGCACGCCAAGTAGGATTGTGCTCACAGAGTCGGCAGCCCAATTCTGTCGCAGTGGGAAAGTTACCATCAGACGATACCAAATCTCACATGACAGCTCCTCTAGCTCGCGGACATTCAATTTACATTTTCTGTTCTATCTGACAAACGATAAAAGCCAGAATGAAACGACTTTAACCCCTTTTTCTCACAGACTGGAGACAAATCTATGGAAACTAAAGAGTTTATAAATATATTCTACAGGACTCCCTTTCAGTGATCCCGTTGGAAAAAAATGCTACAGTAAGCGTCTAAAATGGCTGATAACAGGGAACAAAAGCTCATATCCTACAATATAGCAAATGTGATATCTAATTGCAAATTGCAAATCACAATAAATGCCTCCAGTGCAATGAGGTAGCCAGGTTGTCAATACACTTTTTGAACATAGGGTATATACTGTATAACAGTGTCATACTATGCCAAGAACAATAGTAAAGTGTGAGTTACAAGTGCATAATAATTAAATACAGAATTTCCATATACGTACATAACAAAGAATTTATCAACTCTCTCTCTCCAATAACCTTTAGTAATTCTTACAATTTGCCGTTAATACATTAATAATATATATACAGTTGAAACTAGAAGTTACATACACTATATAAAAAGACGCATATGGATGTTTTTCTCACTATCTGACATGAAATCAGAATAAACCTTTCCTGTTTTAGGTCAATTAAAATTACCAGAATTATTAATATTTGCCAAATGCTAGAATAATGAGAGAGAGGAGAGAATGTTTTAAGTCATTTTTATTACTTACTGCAAAGTCACACGTTTACATACATTTCATTAGTATTTGGCACCATTGCCATTTTGCATATCCTTCCGACAAGCTTCACACAACAGTTGATAGGATTAGGGCCCATTCCTCCTGACAGAACTGGAGTACCTGAGCCATTTTGTTGGTCGCCTTGCTCGCACCTGCCTTTTCAGCTTTGCTCATAAATTTTCAATAGGATTGAGATCAGAATTTTGTGATGGCAACTCCAAAACATTGACTTTGTTATCCTTGAGCCTCTTTGTAACCAGTCTGGCAGTATCTTCGGGATGTTGTCCATTTGGAAGACCCATTTCCACCCAAGCTTTAACTTCCTGCTGAGGTCTTGAGATGATGCTTCAGTATTGCCACATACAATGGGGGAAATAAGTATTTGATCTCTTGCTGATTTTGTAAGTTTTCCCACTGACAAAGACATGAACAGTTTATAATTTTAAAGGTATGTTCATTTTAACACTGAGAGATAGAATATCAAACATAAAATCCAGAAAATCACATTGTCTGACATATAAAGTTATTTGCATTTTGCAGAGAGAAATAAGTATTTGATCCCTCTGGCAAACAAGACTTAATACTTGGTGGCAAAACTCTTGTTGGCAAGCACAGCAGTCAGATGTTTCTTGTAGTTGATGATGAGGTTTGCGCACATGTAAGGAGGAATTTTGGTCCACTCCTCTTTGCATATAAATTCTAAATCATATTAATCCATTACGACATAATGTGTTACCAGTGGTTTTGTTGGGGACAGTGGTCCCAGCTGCCTTGAGATCATGAACAAGTTCCCCCTCATGTAGTTTTATGTTGATCTCTCACCTCCCTCATGATCCTGGATACCCCACGAGGTGAGATTTTGTATGGAGCCCCAGATCAATGTCGATTGGTACTCATTTTGTATTTCTTTCATTTTCTTACTATTGCACCAACAGTTGTTTCCTTCTCACCCAGTGTCTGAGTTATGCTTTTTTAGCCCATTCCAGCCTTGTGCAGGTCTAGGATCTTTTCTCTGACATCCTTAGAAAGTGCTTTGGTCTTGCCCATGTTGTAGAAGCTAAGGGGGAGTCACACGCGTCAATATCGCCTGCACGATCTCGGCTGCACGTGACGTTGCAGCGATATTGACGCGTGTGACATACTGAATCAACCAGCGATAAATCGCTGGTTGATGATCGCCAGGTTTTAGAACCTGCTCTAAAACCTGGCGATTGTCGCCCGGTGGACACGCAGCATCGCTGCGTGTGACACCGGGAGTAGCGATATTCCAGCTCCCAGCGCCTCTCACAAGCGCTGGGAGCTGGTATCCAAGGTAAACTGCGGGAATCTAGGCAGCGCGCGCTGCCTAGATACCCGACGTGTACCTTAGTTACCAGCCTCCTCCGCTCACCGGCTGGTATCTAAGGTACACAGCGGGTAACTAGGGTCCCTAGTTACCCGCTGTGTACCTTAGATACCAGCCGGTGAGCAGAGGAGGCTGGTAACTAAGGTACACGTCGGGTATCTAGGCAGCGCGCGCTGCCTAGATACCCGCAGTTTACCTTGGAGACCAGCCTGCTCCCGCTTCCAGCAGGCTGGCAGCGGGAGCAAGACATCATGGAAACGATATTTAAATCGCTTCCATGATGTCTCTGGTCAATTGATCGCTGGTGAGTCTGTCTGTGTGACAGCTCACCAGCAATCAGCCGTCAATGTCGTCAGCGATCATCTCACTGACGACATTGACGCGTGTGACACCCCCTCTAGAGTCTGACTGAGTGTGTGGACAGGAGTCTTTTATGAAGGTGACAATTTAACACAGCTGTCTTTAAAGCAGGTAATGAGCTGATTAGGAGCTTGTAACTGGAGTGTAGGAGCCAGAACTCGTAATAGTCAGTAGGGGATCAAATACTTATTTTTCTCTCCAAAATGCAAATACATTTACAATATATAATTTAGACAATGTGATTTTCTGGATTTTATTTTTGATATTCTCTCACTCATTGTAAAAATTAACCTACCCTTAAAATTATAGACTGTTTAAGTCTTTGTCAGTGGGTAAACTTACAAAATCAGCAAGGGATCAAATACTTATATCCCCTATTGTAATCTTCTTCCCTTAATATGCTATTTGTTTTATGAAATGGACCAGTCTCTCCTGAAGCAAAACAACCCCACAATATGATGATGATGCCGCCATCCCTGTGTTTCACAGTTGGGATGGTGTTCTCAGGCTTCCAAGCTCCTCCTTTTTTGCCTCCAAACATAATGATGGTCATTAAAGGGAACCAACCACCTCAGATCACCCTAATACACAGTTAGTACATGTCCCTGCACCCTAAGGATACCTTCCCAGCACTGTTTTTGTGTAAAATCTTGCATTAGTATAACTGATATAAAGAGTTTATAAACTTACTAGCCTGGAGACATCTGGGCGTATCCCTCCTTCTGTTATACTTCAGGGCTGTGCATTGCATGTCGGTGCTCCCCCTCCCTCCGTGCCTGCTGCCCTGCCTTGATGGGCGTGATCGTTATCTCCTCTGCACAGAGGGAGGGGGAGCACAGCCATGCAATGAATGCACAGCCCTGAAGTATAACAGAAGGAGGGATACGCCCAGATGTCTCCAGGCTAGTAAGTTTATAAACTCTTTATATCAGTTATACTAATGCAAGATTTTACACAAAAACAGTGCTGGAAAGGTATCCTTAGGGTGCAGGGACATGTACTAACTGTGTATTAGGGTGATCTGAGGTGGTTGGTTCCCTTTAAGGCCAAACAGTTTAATTTTAGTTTAGTCACACCACAGGACATGTCTCCAAAAATGAAAGTGTTTGTTCCTTTGTGCATTTCCAAAAAATAATCTGTCTTTTTTATGTTTCTTTTGGAGTAATGGCGTCTTCCTGGCAGAGTGGCCTTTCAGCTCATATTTATACAGTCTCGTTTCACTGTGCATAATAACACAATCTTACCAGCTTCTGCCATCCACTTCACACGGTCTTTTGCTTCTGTTCTTGGATTGATGTGCACATGGCAGACCAAAGCATGTTCATCTCAGAGACACAGAACCCGTCTCCTTCCTGAGCAGTATGATGGCCGGGCATTACCATCTTGTTCGTACTTGCGCATAATTTTTTGTACAGATGAATGAGGCACCTTCAGGTATCCGGAAATTGCACCCAAGGATGAATCAGACATGTGCAAGTCCACAATTCTCTTCCTGATATTTTGGCAGATTTTTTTTTTAGACTTTACCATGATGCTACACAAACAAGCAGTGTTTTAAAGGTGTGCATTTAAATATATCCACAGGTGTGTCTCTTACAAACTCCAATAAACCTATCAGAAGCTGCAAAAGACATGACATGATTACATGAGCTCTCCCAAATTCTACAGGGTGGGCCATTTATATAGATGCACCTAAATAAAATAGGAATGGTTAGTGATATCAACTTCCTGTTTGTGGCACATTAGTATATGGCAGGGGAAAACTCCAGATGGGTGGTAACCATGGTGGGCATTTTGTTTCCCCTCCCATATACTAATGTGCCACAAACAGGAAGTTGATATCACCAACTATTCCCATTTTATTTAGGTGTATCCATATATATGACCCACCCTGTCCCCATTCAAGTTCAAGTTAATAAGTATTTTTGTTACTACTGTTACTATTGTGATTATTTTACAGTGTGTAATTTGTATTATACTACAACTGTTGTACACTATCTGTGCGATAAAAAATTAATAAAAATTATTTGAAACATACGTATATACTCGTGTATAAGCCGAGTTTTTCAGCACAAAAAATGTGCTGAAAGTCCCCCTCCCTCGCTTATACATGAGTCATATACCATCAGTGGTGTATACAGGGGCCCCCCTTCCCCTTGCTGTCAGCCACCTGAAAGAAATAGATCGTTATACTTATCCCTGTCCTGTCGTGCGCCGCCGCTCTCCGACACCGCGCGCTCCTCCGTCTTCTTCCTGCTGTGACCGGCGGGCGCAGGCAATGACGTCATTGTCTGTGCGCCGGTCACAGCAGGAAGAAGACGGAGGAGCGCGCGGTGTCGAGAGAGCGGCGGCGACAGGACAGGGATAAGTATAACGATCTATTTCTTTACAGGTGGCTGACAGCAAGGGGGAAGGGGGGCCCCTGTATACACCACTGGAGCCCCCCTGTATACACCACTGGGGCCCGCCCTGTATACACCACTGGGGCCCCCTGTATATACCACTGGGGCCCTGTATACACACTGGGGCCCTGTATACACCACTGGGGCCCTGTATACACACTGGGGCCCTGTATACACCACTGGGGCTGCTGTATATACCTCTGGGGCCCTGTATACACCACTGGGGCCTTGTATACACCACTGGGGTGCTGTATATACCTCTGGGGCTGCTGTATATACCTCTGGGGCTGCTCTGGGGCTGCTGTATATACCCTGGGGCTGCTGTATACTACCACTGGGGCTGCTGTATACTACCACTGGGGCTGCTGTATATACCTGTATACTACCACTGGGGATGCTGTATACTACCACTGGGGCTGCTGCTGTATATACCACTGGGGAGGCTGCTGTAACACTGCTGGGGCCTGTATATACCACTGGGGAGGCTGCTGTATACCACACTGCTGGGGGCTGTATACCTGTGCTGGGGTCCACCCTTGGCTTATACACGAGTCAATAGGTTTTCCCAGATTTTGGGGGCAAAAGTAGGGGGTCGGCTTATACACGGGTCGGCTTATACACGAGTATATACGGTATATGACCCACCCTGTATAATTAGCACATACCTATATACCATGTTCCATATTATTATGCAAATTGTTTTTTAGTGTCATAGGGTTTTTTTTTTTCTCAATGAAACCCATTGATGGTGTCTCAGGGTTCTTTGGATCACTGAAATCAATCTCAGATATCTGTGATAATTAGTTTGGCAGGTGAGCCCAATAAAAGGAAAACTGCATGTTCCTCTATATTGAGCAGGCCACAGTTTTCTAGTAACATGGGAAAGAAAAAGGATGTCTCTGCTGCCGAAAAGCAACAAATAGTGCAATGCCTTGGACAAGGGATGAAAACATTAGATATTGCACGTAAACGAAAACGTAAGCGTGATCATCGTACTGTGAAGTGATTTGTGGCTGATTCTGAGCACAGACACGTTAGTGCAGATAAAGGCAGAATAAGGAAGGTTTCTGCCAGGCAAGTTCATCGGATTAAGAGAGCAGCTGCTAAAAAGGCCTTACAAACCAGCAAACAGATATTTGAAGCTGCTGGTGCCTCTGGAGTCCCTCAAACCTCAACGTGTAGGATTGTTCAAAGGCTTGCTGTGGTGCATAAACCTACTATTCGGCCACCCCTAAACAGTGCTCACAAGCAGAAATGGTTGCAGTGGGCCCAGACATACATGAAGACTAATTTTCAAAGTTTTATTTACTGATGAGTGTGTAGCAACCCTGGATGGCCCAGAGGGATGGAGTACTGGATGGTTGGTGGATGGCCACATGTCCCAACAAAACTGCAATGTCAGCAAGGAGGTTGAGGAGTCATGTTTTGGACTGGAATAATTGGGAAACAGCTGGTAGGCCCCTTTAAGGTTCTTGAAGGTGTGAAAATGACCTCTGCAAAGTATATAGAGTTTCTGACTGAGAAGTTTCTTCCATGTACAAAAAGCAAAAACGTGCTTTCAGGAGCAAAATCATCTTCATGCATGACAATGCACCTTCTCATGCTGCAAAGAATACCTCTGTGTCATTGGCCGCTATGGGCATAAAAGGAGATAAACTCATAGTGTGGCCACAATCTTCCCCTGACCTCAACCCTATAGAGAATCTTTGGAGTATAATCAAGCAAAATATCTATGAGGGTGGGAGGCAGTTGCACATCAAAACAGCAGCTCTGGGAGGCTATTTTGACATCATGCAAAGAAATACAAGCAGAAGCTCTTCAGAAACTTACAAGTTCAATGGATGCAAGAATTGTGAAGGTGATATCAAAGAAAGGTTCCTATGTTAATATGTAACTTAGCCTGTTAGAATGTTTTGGAGTTAAATATGTTTTTATTTCAGTGAATGTGACCTCGTAATTCTGCAAATTCAACAAATTAGCATTTTCAGTTCTTTCAAACATACCATATGTTTAGAAACTCTACTGTGCCTAGTTATTTGGAACAGTGCATTTAGAGTTTTTTTTAATTTTGAAGTTTATACTGTTATCATTGGGAGGTTTCTTCAATAAAATTCGATGTATACTCTAAGGGTACCTTTCAACGATGCAACTGCGTCGAGGAATCTTGCCGGCGATATGTCTCCCTGGCACCACTGCCGTCAAATTGCCTCCCAGTTGCGGCGTGTAATTTGGCGGCAATAAAAAACTTGTCGCCTGGTTCCGATTTCACAGCACTGCTCCAAAACCAGAGGCAATCATGAAGGCGAGATTCCCTGTTGTTGGCGTGTGAACGGGCGATAGTGATGGAATCTGTGTCGCCTATTCATTTCCCGTAGGCGTGCCACAGCGTGCTGGAGTCCGCGCCCCGTTAGCGATGATTGGTTGTGGCTACTGTGTTCCCATTGGCTGACAGTTGACATGGCGCCATATTTGAAGAGCTGTCCGCTCAGCAACGCACACATCTTTAATTGCGTCATGTATTAGCCAGCCTTCCAGAGCAGGCTGACAAATCGTAACACTGTTGCGTTGTCCAATGAGCACGTATGGGGCACGGTGTAAACCACTGTGGCACGCCTATCTCCTCGCAGCGCTGAACATGTACGCCCACATTCCTTTGGGGATTGCGGCGTGTGAAGTGGCAAGGGGAGTCGCCCGGATGTTGCCCGCTGTTGGTGTGGCGATTTCCGGGGCAACACATCGCCTTAGGTTGAGGGCGAAATTGCGGCGTGTAAAAGTGCCATCAGCGATCTGAGGCGACCATGAAAAATGTGCACGCGCACGTTAGATAGCCTCTTATCGCCACCAAAAATTGCGGCGTCTAAAAGTACACTAAAGGTACCTTTACACGCCGCTACAACAAGGTGGAAACAACCGGGTTTATGAGACAAATGTATCTTGCACCGTCAAATCAACCCGAAGTAGTGGCGTGTAAAGGCGGTTGTTGCCACCCGTCACTCGCGGCACCTGTTTCAGAGCAGTGCTCTAAAACAGGTTGATTTCAACCCGATGGTAACGGCGTGTAAATACAGTAGGGTAAGGTTTATTCGTCAGCTAGATCAGTGTTTCCCAACTCAGTCCTCAAGGCACACCAACGGGTCATGTTTTCAGGATTTCCTTAGGATTGCATAGGTGATAATTTAATCACTTGCACAGGGATAATTCCATCATCTGTCTAATGATAAGGAAATCCTGAAAACATGACCTGTTGGTGTGCCTTGAGGACTGGAGTTGGGAAACACTGACCTAGATAACTCCCCGGGGCGTGACACAGCCTCCGTGAAACCACCCCCCTTCAGCGATCTTTGGGAGGAAGCTCCTGCGTTACGATTGGTAGTCGCTGCATAGGGCGGCATATTTAAGGAGCTGACCAGTCACACTACACAATTGCAATAGCGTCATGTATTAGCCATCCTTCCAGCGCAGGCTGGCCAATCATGATGCTATTGCATTGTCCAATCATCGTACGAGTGTCTCGTAATCCACAATTCTGGCACGCCTATGTGTTGTCCCTGCTGCACCAGGTCCTCCCATATTACCCTCTGTAGTGGCGTGTAAATGAGGTAAGGTGCTTTTCAAAAGGTAACTTTAGGCACCCGGCGGTGCAGCCAGAGATAGTTTCTAACTGCTGTAGAGCACCTTGTAGCGGCGTGTAAAGGAGGTGCGGGTACCGTTTGTAACCGTTGGTGTGTGCTCGTGCACGTGAAGCACCCGGTTGTTTCCACCATGCTGTAGCGGCGTGTAAAGGTACCCTAACGGTGATGATTTTTATTACACTGACTGTCATTTGTACCGACCATTTAGGAAAATCAGAGAAAAAGAACATTTGCATAATAATTTGGAACATGGTGTAATATTTTCAGTGTACACCTGGCTTGCTTCCTGGCCCAGACGCCTGTTTCAATGCTACTTCCTCAGGCAGAATCAATGCCCCCTGTGTATTGACAACCTGGATACCACATTGGAGGCACTTGTTGTGATTTGTAATTTAATATTGAGTGTTAAAAAAATTTAAAAAAAAACTTTTTGCAGAAAGTCACTTTTTCCTCATTTTTGGACTTATAATGTGGAGTTTTTGGAGCCTTTTGAATATCGTATAGTGACAGAATTCGCTATGAGAATTGTGATGATGAATTGTATATACTTAGCCTGGTGTGGTCGGGGCAGCTTTCTCAGATCTGCAATATTGATAGTGCTAGAAACGTAAGCTCCCGTCACACACAATGACGCAACAGCGATCCCGACAGTGATAATGATCCTGCAGGGATTATTGGTGTGTCGTTACCTGGTAGCTGGGGAGCTGTCAAACAGGCAGATCTCCCCAGCGACCGGGGAACCAACCTCCACATCGCTGGAAGCGGGTGGACACTGGTAACTATGATAAACACCGGGTATCTAGGCAGCGCGCGCTGCCTAGATACCCGCTGTTTATCATAGTTACCAGCGTCCTCCCTGCTTAGCGCTGGTAACCATGATAAACACCGGGTATCTAGGGAGCGCGCGCTGACTAGATACCCAGTGTTTACCATGGTTACCAGCTGTAAGGTCGCTGATCGTTGGTCTCTCGCTATCACACGCAGCGATGCGTGCTGACCAGCGGGAGCGCAACGACCAAAAAATGACCCAGAGTACTTTGTAACGATCAGTGATCTCACAGCAGGGGCCTGATCGCTGCTAAGTGTCACACATAACAAGATCATTAGCGAGATCGCTGTTACGTCACAAACCCTGTGACGTTACAACGATCTCGCTAATGATCTCGTTGTGTGTGACGGGGCTTTAGATCAGTGGGTGCAGCAAGTTCTGACACAATCAAAGTAATGCATCGTTAGACACAGGGTTACTTGCTGCGTTCAGATGATTTAGCATAAACATGCTGACAGACACTCTTTAAAGGGAGCTTGTTATTATATTAATGGGAAACCCTCAGCAGGTTTTTACACCTCAAATGAAAGTTATATGTAAAGTTTCTGTATTGTGGATTATGTTCATACCTTTTTATGTATCTCCATTCAATAGAAATCAGTACATTTTGTGTAAATAAGCCACATGTATAGGTGAGCTTGACACTGCACTTGCAGCTCTCTTGACTTCACTCTCATCCACACCTCCCAATTTTTACAGAACACAAAGAGGACTATACCATGTGGCATGCATATCACGCTGTGTCAAAGTTTACCACGCCCCTGGTCACACCTGTTTACCTTTTCTTTCTACACTGGCGGGATAAATCAGTGGGGCGATGGGCAGTGACGGACATACAACAGACAGACTGCCCGGACTGCAGGACGTAGACGCAAATCTGGAACTGTCCAGCTGTATCCAAAACAATTGGGACTAGAGATGAGCAGATGGATTTATGGAACCATGGTCCAGTGTTCAGGTCAGTGGTACCCAGCAGCTGAACGGAAGGCTGCAAATCTCTTACCTTCTTGGCTTTTGGTTAGCTAGGATTAGTGGAATGTCATTTGTGCGTCATTCTTATCGCTATTTGGGACTCATGGATTTATTGTTAATTCATTCATAGTCGCAGGAGCCAGAACTTAGGCTGGTTTCACACTGCAGTTTTATCACTGATCAGTGTCCATCCAGTTTGTGTGCCAAAACCAGGAATGTCTCCAAAACTCAGAACAGGTGTCAATCTTTCAATTATAGTTTTTCTCTGCAAGTTCCTCTCCTGGTTTTGCCACACAAACCCTATTGAACCTGATCAGGAAGTAAACTGCAGTGTGAAACCAGCCATAGGCCCCTTTCACATCAGCAGTAGTCGCTGATCGCGGCAGTTGCGGTGAAAAAACCGCAACTGCTGCGGTTACCGCATAACGGTCTGCACTTGCGGTTCACTTGCGGCAAGCCCCAAGCAATGTCTATGGGGCTTGCGGCAGGCGCGGCAAGTGCGGTATAGTTGCGGTTTCGGCACTTGCGGCAGATGCGGCCGCGAAAAAAACGCGGTCAGTTGCGGTTTTTTTGCGACCGCATCTGCTGCAAGTGCCGAAACCGCACTTGCCACACCGGCCGCAAGCCCATAGACATAGCATGGGGCTTGCGCAAGTGTGGCCGTTAAGCGGTAATCACGGCAGTTGCGTTTTTTTCACCGCAACTGCCGCGATCAGCGTTTACCACTGATGTGAAAGGGGCCTTAGTCATTTTTTACGTAATCTTCACTTTATGAAATGTTGCATTTATGTGTCTGTAGTCGTGTACCCACAATGCATAAATACAGTGTTTTTGTTTTCTGCAGGTGTCTGAACCCAACTACGGTACACAAGAACAACTTCCCTGATTATTGTATCTTTTCTGTCTTTTTATGCCTCTTCCCCACGTATTTGATGCTTTTTTGGAACAGATGTGAAGCCCTGTTTTTAATGTGGTAGTGGGAGTCAGCCACTCTCTGAATTGGCTGACAGGCTAACAGCCGGTTCAGACAAACGTCAGCGCACCAGCTCCCGGTGATAACTGTACTGAAGTTTTTCAGGAATGAGTACAATTGAAGCTCTGATCAGTGGCACTTCCAGGGTCAGGATGATGTTATAAATATGATCAGTTTAGCTGATTACATTACTGATGTAACTCCTAGGCGCCTCATAGGTGGCAGACATTTGGTGTGGTAAGTGCTTCAATGGAGCTGAGGACACCAAAGATTTATTGAAATTAGAAAAGAGGGGGGGGGGGGAATAAGAGTATACAGTATGGGGAGCAGGACGGTGATGGTGCACACACAGTATTGGGAGAAGGTGAATTTGAGTTCACAGTATAGGTAGTGGACACAGTATGGAGAGGGAGAAACTTGAAAACCCAGTATGGAGAGCAAGGGGCTGCTGGGTGCACATACAGTATAGGGAGCGAGGGGGGTTATTTGACAAGGGGGTAAATTTAAGGACATAGTATGTGAAGTGTACACAGTATGGGGAATAAACGAGAGGGGGAAATTTGAGGACACTGTATGGAGAGTGAGAGGGATGATCTGTGCAGACACAGTAAAAGTAGCAAGGTTGGGGGGGAATTTGAGGATAGTATAGAGAGTGAGAGCGTAAATGTGAGGACACAAAATGGGCACCCTGGGGGGATGCATAAGTACACAGTATGAAGATCGAGGGGGGTTGGGTGCAGACACAGTATGGGGAGTAGGGGGATATTTGAGTATGGAAAGTCAGGGGGACATTTGAGGACATAATATGTGGAGCATAGAGGTGGGATAGGTGTGGACACAGTATGAGGAGTGAGGGGGGGGTGGATGCAAACACAGTAGGGGGAGAAAGAGGGAATGTATGCAAACACAGCATGAGGAGTGAGGGTGATGAGTGTAGAGGTAGTGAGGAGACAACATGGGATGAGAAAAATGTGAGTGTGTACAGAATATACAATGGTTAGTGTGGGAGGGGACAGCATGGGGAAGCAGTGTTAGGCCACAGCAAGGATGGGACAGTATGCCAAGGAGGAGGGATTGTGCGGAGGGAGCACAGTATAGAGACTAGGCAGTAAAGTGGGACACAGTGTACAGGACTGTGTAAAGAGGGCCCCCAGTATGGAAAAGAGAGGGCAGTGTGGTGGGTATGTACCATAAAAGGGACAGTGTGTGCTTAATATTTTGTGCAGGGAACACAATGAAACACAAAAATTTATTCAAGGGCACAGCGTAGGGCAGATATTTTTATTCAGGAGCATTGTAATAACTATTCTTAAGGGTATTGCACCAGAATGTGCTGCACAAGACTAGAAAATATAGAAGTCTGCAGAGACAAGCTGTGACTGTGAAAAGTCATATGTCATCTGGATAAGATGAAAGAAAGAACGACTCCAATCAGAGACAACGCCATCTATAAAGGTGCCTAGATGTAAATGTTTATTTGTCATACTTATATTCTCATCAGTACTGTGGTTCATGTTTGGTCTATACTCTGATGATGACTGATAACAACAACTCCCAGTCTCTCATTACAATTGCTAAGGATGTACTGGAAGTTTTAGGTTCATGCAAAACAAATGTTTATGGGCCTGAAGTGACATTACAATTGATGTACCCTGTACTGCTGGTGGTTTAGGTGATGTATTCCTGTACTGATGAGAGTTTTGATGCTCTGTTTCTGTACTTATGGGGATTATATGGATGAATTTCTGTGCTGCTGGTGGTTTATATGATGAATTTCTGTACTGCTGGTGGTTCTGATGATGAATTTCTGTACTGCTGGTGGCTCTGATGATGAATTTCTGTACTGCTGGTGGCTCTGATGATGAATTTCTGTACTGTTGATGGCTCTGATGATGAATTTCTGTACTGCTGGTGGCTCTGGTGATGTATTCTTGAGCAGTTATTGGTTCTGATCCTGTACACATAACAATCCATAACTTGTAAGATTACGTGATACATGGCTATGTTAATATAGTGTTGTGCCATCAGACAAGATAAGGTTACTATGCTTTTATTTATTTTAGGGAGAATTAAAGGGGTTTCCCCAAGTTTGTGATGAATCTACACTGCACGTTTCTGAGTTCTCACAGAGTGCGCATTGCACACTGTCAGGATTCTCTGGTGCCGGCGGTAAGTGTGAAAGGTCACAAAACCACATTTATGCGATTTACATACATGCAGTAACGTGCCAAATAACATGCGTGGCCTCTCTCAATGAAAATGAATTGAGTAAGGCAGGACACGTCTAGTTGGAATGTGTCCAGAAGTATACAAATCGCCTACTTGTGCTCACATGACTGTTCACTCTTGCTACTGGCAAGGGAGAATCCAAAAAAGAGAATTTTGTTTACGTACCGTAAATTCTTTTTTCTTTAATCATCAATGGGAGACCCAGACAATGGGGTTTAGGGCACTGCCCTCCGGAGGTCACACTAGGTACTACAAGTTTGTAGACACCGCCTCCTCCGCTTATAAACCCCTACCGCAGGGAACATCCTCAGTTTGGTCTACAAGCTGCGAGGAGGAAATAAACCACACCCGAAACATCGGGAAGAATGCCGTGTACAAACGGTTCAACAACCCGGCAAACACTGTCTCAACAGAGAACAGAGCAAATGCAAAACATGCAAAGGAACAACTGGGTGGGTGCTGGGTCTCCCATTGATGATTAAAGAAAAAAGAATTTACGGTACGTAAACAAAATTCTCTTTTTTCTGGTCATCACAATGGGAGACCCAGACAATGGGGATGTCCTAAAGCAATACCCCAGGGCGGGAAGAGTTCCTCAACAAGACGGATAACACATGGTTCCCTTTTAAAGGTGGGCAACCGCCGCCTGGAGAACCCGCCTGCCCAAACTTGCATCCGCAGAGGCATGGGCATGCACCATATAGTGCTTAGAGAAAGTGTGCAGGCTGGACCAAGTGGCCGCCTGACACACCTGTAGAGCAGACGCTCTATGTCGCAAAGCCCAGGAAGCACCTACGGCTCTGGTAGAGTGAGCCTTCAATCCCACCGGGAGAGGCAAACCAGAAGTCCGGTAAGCCTCCTGGATGGAAGCCTTAATCCATCTGGCCAATGTCGATTTCGACGCCGCGGACCCCTTACAGCGACCTGTCGTAAGAACAAATAAGGAATCCGAACTCCTAAAGGAGGCGGTCCTAGACACATAAATGCGTATAGCTCTCACGAGATCCAGAGTATGGAGGTCGCGTTCAACCTGATGAACGGGAGCGGGGCAAAATGATGGGAGAACAATCTCCTGGTTCAGGTGGAAAGTTGAAACCACCTTCGGCAAGAATTCTGGCCGTGGACGCAACACCACCTTGTCTTGGTGAACCACCAGAAAGGGTGACTTGCACGACAGTGCAGCCAATTCTGAGACCCTCCTCAGAGATGTAATCGCCACCAGAAAGGTCACTTTCTGGGATAGACGAGATAGAGAAACCTCCCTTAGAGGCTCAAACGGCGGTTTCTGCAATGCCGCCAGGACCATGTTAAGGTCCCAAGGGTCCAGAGGTCTCCTGTAGGGCGGAACCATCCGCGACACCCCCTGCAGAAATTGACGGACCTTCAGGAGGAGCGCCAATCGCTTGTCAAACAGCACAGAAAGTGCTGATACTTGACCTTTCAAAGAGCCAAGGGATAATCCCAATTCCAAACCCGACTGTAGGAAAGCCAACAACGTCGGGATGGATAAGGGCCACGGAGACCGTCCGCCAGAGGCACACCAAGTAAAAAAGATTTTCCACGTTCTGTGGTACATCTTCCTGGAAACTGGCTTCCTAGCCCGGTTCATAGTGGCAACCACCGTAGGGGAGAAACCCCTGGATGTCAGCAGCCAGGCCTCAAGAGCCATGCAGTCAATCTGAGGGCCCTGGAATTGAGGTGGAAGAATGGGCCTTGCGCGAGTAAATCTGCGCGTTCTGGAAGAGCCCACCTGTGTCCGCCTGACAGTTGCCACAGGTCCGGATACCAGGACCTCCTGGGCCAGTCTGGAGCCACTAGAATGGCTACCCTGCATTCCGACCTGATTTTCCACAGCACCCTGGGAATCAGAGCCAGAGGCGGGAACACATATGGTAGATGGAATCTGGACCAAGTCAAGATCAGGGCGTCCGCTCCCAGAGACTGGGGGTCCCATGACCTCGCCATGTATTGTGGAACCTGATGATTCAGCCGCGAGGCCATCAGATCCACGTCCGGGGTGCCCCATCTGCTGCAGATGTCCTGGAAGACGTCTGGATGAAGAGACCACTCTCCGGCGTCCATCCCCTGCCTGCTCAGATAGTCGGCCTCCCAGTTTTCGACCCCTGGGATGTGAACTGCGGAGATCAGGCAGTTGTTGTCCTCCGCCCAGGATAGGATGCGGTGGACTTCGGCCAGCGCCTCTGCACTCCTGGTTCCTCCTTGATGATTTATATAAGCGACGGCCGTCGCATTGTCGGACTGAACCCGAATGGGTTGTCCTGAGAGGAATCTCTGAAAAGCCAGGAGTGCCAGATAGATCGCCTTGATCTCCAGTACGTTGATCTGCAACGCCGACTCTGACTGAGTCCAGAGGCCTTGGGCCCTGTGGTGCAAGAACACCGCCCCCCAGCCCTTCAGACTGGCGTCGGTGGTCACCACTAACCATGACGGTTTGATGAAGGACCGGCCCCGAGACAAGTGATGTGGCTGTAGCCACCACTGCAGGGAATCCCTGGTCGGTAGGGAAAGGGTCACCAGCCGATTCAGAGAGATCGTCCTCTTGTCCCACCTGCGGAGAATCTCCAGCTGAAGAGGACGGAGGCGAAATTGTGCGAACGGCACCGCCTCTATTGCTGCCACCATGCGCCCCACCAGCTTCATCAACACCCGTAGGGATGATTGTGGTGACAGGAGGACTGCTTGTACTCCTGATTGGATCGCCATCTGTTTGACTCGTGGCAGAGACACCAGGGCTGAGGCTGTGTTGAAGTCCATGCCCAGATATGTCAAAGACTGGATCGGAACTAGCGTTGACTTCTGAATATTGAGGAGCCAACCGAACTGTTCCAGAGACCGCATGGTCACATCCAGGCTCTCTTGACAGAGGTGTTCTGATGGCGCCCTGACCAGCAGGTCGTCTAAATAGGGAATGACGGCATGTCCCTGCATGTGCAGGAGAGCCATCATGGAGGCCATCACTTTTGTGAACACCCGCGGTGCCGAGGCCAACCCGAACGGCAGCGCCACAAATTGGAAGTGTTCTTCCCCCACTGCGAATCGCAACCAGCGCTGATGAGCCGGTGCAATGGGTACGTGAAGGTAAGCGTCTCTGATATCTATGGACGCTAGGAAGTCCCCCTGTGACACAGCTGCGATCACGGAGCGCAGTGATTCCATACGGAACTTCCGAACCAACACGTGATGGTTGAACAACTTCAGGTCCAGTACTAGGCGGAAGGATCCGTCCTTCTTCGGGACGATAAAGAGGTTGGAGTAAAAACCCCTGAACCTCTCTCCGGAAGGCACCAGGACCACCACTCCGTCCCTGCGGAGACCCTCCAACACCTGGTAAAAAGCCTGAGCCTTTTCTGGTGATGGGACCGACCGATGGAATCGGGATATCGGCTTTGACGTCAGCTCTATCCTGTAACCTCGCGAGATCACGTCTCGAACCCACTGATCTTGAACGTGAAGTAGCCACTTGTCCTGAAAGCGAGACAAGCGGCCCCCCACCTGTGGGGAGGCAGGATGAGAGAGCGAGTCATGTAGAGGCGGGTTTGGGGGTGGCAGCTGCCGCCCCCGCCGGCTTCTTTGGACGACTCTTAGAGCGCCACTGGGAAGCGGGCTTTCCCCCTCGGTCCGTGCGAGCGGACGGTGCTGATGACTGCGAGCTGGAACGAAAGGACCACTGTCTTGGGTTCCTTTTAACGGTATACCGTGGCTTAGGCTTATTCTGCGGTATCTTAGACTCAGCAGAATCCTTTATCAGCTTGTCCAGTTCGGTGCCAAAAAGCCTGTCACCAGCAAATGGAAGATTCTGCAAAATCTTCTTGGATGTGGCATCTGAGTCCCAAAGACGCAGCCACAACAACCTGCGGATCGCTATAGCATTGGCCGAAGCCACAGCAGAGCGAGTGGCAGTTTCCAGAGTCGCCGTCCTGGCGTAGTCCGCATAGGCCCTTGCCCTTTCGGTAAGTGCTAGGACCTCTGGACTGGATCTTGCCAGGTCAGAGATACCATCCAAGCAGGTAGTAATCGCTTGTAAGGTCCAGACCGTGGCAAAATTAGGGGCAAATGAAGACCCCACAGCCTCATAGGAAGACTTGGCGAGTTGCTCGACCTGTCTATCCGTCGCATCCTTCAGCGAGGAGCTATCAGAGGCAGAGAACAGGGAGCGTGCAGCAATCCTGGTCATGGAAGCGTCCACCTTCGGGGACTGCGACCACTCCTGAAGCACCTCCTGGGAGAAGGGGAAGCGATTGTCCTTGGGTTTACGGACATAACGCCGCCCAGGATGTAACCTGGGAGCTCTAACCACCCTTCCAAAATTCGTGTGGTCCATAAAGGAACCACTTGGTCTAGCCTCTGGCCGCAGCCATTGATAGACCTCCTTCGGGTGCACCGTCACCTCCTCAGGGGGTGTCACGAGACGTAAGGTCTCGTTGATAGAGGACACCAGATCCTCCACCCCGTCTGGTGGTTCAGATATAGACACAGACCCGAAATTTGAACCCCCATCATCATCCTCACCATCAGAGGAACGCTCCTCCTCAGAGAGAGCCTGGAGCTCGGGTGACTCCTCACGACGAGCCCGCTTAAGGGGTCTCACAGCAGAAGAGGGAGACACCCGGGGGTAACTGGACGGAGTAGCTGGGCTATCCAGCCTCCTATTAAGTGCCTCCAGGGATTGCGACATGGAGGACAGTTGAGACAACAGAGATTCATTGATCTTATTCTGAGTCTCCCATGGCCCTGAGATCACCTGAACCTCAGGGTATAGCACCGGAGCTGCTGACTCAGCAGTGCCAGCCCGGGCCTCTGGGCGTCCGCAGTTATTGCAGGACCCCTCCACCAGTGTTCCATTGCATGTAGCACAGGAAATGGTGGCCTCTGCCGCCCCAGCAGCACGCTTCCCAGCTGAGGACATCGCCACAGTAGGGGAAGATAAGCCAAATTGCAGACAACAAAACCGGGAGTCCCGGTGGCTTACCGACCGCAGTAAACCGGTATGAGGAAGCGGTGTGTGTGTGTGACCTCCGCGACGGTTTCCGGTCTCCCCTTTGGAGTGCAGGCGCACGCTGCATACAAATCCCAGCCGGGAAGTGAGGGTAAAGATGGCCGCCGACAGTGAAACTGTGGGCGGTGCCGAAGACACGCGGGAAACACACACACACGCCCATCGATGACGTCACCGCACGGGCTGCTTCCCATCCTCCAGGCAGCCTCAGCATGAGGGAGCCGGAGCCCGCAGCGCGGGAAAAAGTGTAAAATGTTATACACAGACTGCATGCACAAAACAAACATCCGCAGCCCACGGCCTCAGCCCCTGTGACACACAGGGCGGTCAGCCAGGGTGACCCCAGCACAGGGTACACCCGCAGAACCGCGGACCCGAGGGTAACGCGCGGTCTGAGTGTCATGAAACACATAAAGTGCCAGACACTACCCCCAGGCACACAGGAGACACAGAGTGCCTCAGTGCCGGTCCGGTCTGTAAGCACCATTTAGGGAGGCCTCGGACGGGGGTGCAGCACCAGTCCGGAGTGTAAGCACCATTTAGGGAGGCCTCGGACTGGGCTGGCTCCAGTCCGGTCTGTAAGCACCATTTAGGGAGGCCTCGGACGGAGCGGAGCTGTGCAAGGCTCCCATCTCCCACTCTCCAGAGCCCCCCAGAGAGGGATGGAAAGGAGCGCAACAGCGTACCGGGAGAACACAAAGTGTCCAGGCTCTAGGCCCTCCGGTACCTCCACCAGCGTGTTCCACAAGGGTGAGCGGGGAGGCTGTCGCAGGTCCCGACTGGAACCTTTTACCTCGTCTTCATACGCCATCACGTAAGCTGTGAGAATGCAGTGAAGTGCAAGCAAAGCGTGATCCTCCGAGCACACTAAGTTTAAAACTGAGGATGTTCCCTGCGGTAGGGGTTTATAAGCGGAGGAGGCGGTGTCTACAAACTTGTAGTACCTAGTGTGACCTCCGGAGGGCAGTGCCCTAAACCCCATTGTCTGGGTCTCCCATTGTGATGACCAGAAAATGAAGCCTGCAGTCATCTAAAGTGACAGCAGACTCATTTCAGACCTGGACAAGTCCTTTAACTATAACATTAAGCACTGTAGCATGCCGAATCCTAACTGTGTAATATACTCACTATCAGGATTCAGATCTGCTTGCTTGTTCCAGCAGTCATGACATGGCCCCTTCACTCATATACGATATTCATAATTACGGACATCTGACAACTAGCTTTTCTTCCTGCAGTTCTCATTTTTTTACTGTACAGTGAGAGAATTAGGAAAATCAGCTCATTTGCACGTGATTAAGTGTGCAAATCGCACATGAATGATTTGTCACATGACTACTCAAATGGCTTGAGGGGGTGGGGGATGTCCCTAAAGACTGAAGTGTGGTCATGGTCAAACCTCATATCAGCATGTATGATGGACAGTAAAACGGCCTGACAACACAAAGAATGGTTTATATCTAATTTGCACTGAATGGTCTATTTGCGCTTGGTTAAGTTTTCTCCAGTTTCTCACAAATGGCCACATTTTCTAGGCAATTCTGAGGAATAACAGATTTAGTAAAACTTTATATTAATTTAGAAACACAATGAATTCCCAGTTTGCCGACAAATTCAGCTCAGCTAACTGTACATTCCTCATATCTTGATGCCATCAGTAATGCTCATCTATATACAAATCATGTTAGCAGCTTTTCTTGAAGGATTTTCAAAGCTCTATGTAATCTTGGAACGTACAATACAAATGGCATTGGTGATATAATAAGCAGCTTAACAACCCCCTTACTCTATAATGACCCTTAGAAACCACTTGTGCTGACACTCAGAATTTATCAAGTTTCAGAACAAAAGGAATATGTATTGATTTACAACCATACATATGTATTCAGCCAAGCTGTGGTAATGGTGCTCGTAGCGGCTCTATTCAGAACAGATTATAATTGGAGGAATGATCATTGGCCATGTAATATGGCAACGATTAGCCTGACCGCATGTTGATGCAGCTGCTGGAGATATGCTGCCGACGAACTGCAAACTGTGGACCGAAAGATTGGAATTACGATCATTTATCCCCATACAGTTTGCATCGGCTGTAGAAGGACCCTGATTAGTGCTGATCAGAAAATGTATGCCCACACAATTGCTAATTAAATGCCATCATTTGGTGCCCATGTAAAAACCCATACAAATAAAACCAAACCTGCCAAACCTGGCAATATTGTCCGAGGGTCTAATAGGTCTGGGGTCTCCTGACTCTTCCCCAACAGTTGATGACGAGGGAGTGAAGAATCAATTCCAACCGATGATCCTTGTGTTTTGGGTTCTGAAAGAAAAACAGGAGTGTTTGGCCAACAATCTTTCCTGTGCATCTACAAAGCCAAACAATCGTTCAGCCAACAGCTCTCGAACGCATATAGGGTCTTATCACTAATATTCAGTAGTAGGATAAGAGCTTCATAAAGTAGAGTGATCTATCAATGCTACACAATGAGATTTTGGTTATTAAGAGCCACAGTGGCCAAACACGTTAGTAAGTAAATGACAAAAGACCAATGCATGGAAGAAAAATACAACATAAGGGAGCATCAGACCGGTGGGTGATCAATAAGGGGTGGACACGCCATAAGTGCAACCTAGGGGCTCAAGAGGCAATGGGACCCACATCCAGCTCCAAAGCGGGTAGAACTGTGCTTTCTTTACAGCTATTGTCTGAAAAGGGCCCATATATTGTTCGTGCAAAGGTACAATCTCCTGTTTGAGGGTGCTGTTACTCACAGCGATGTTCCAGCGATCCCGACAACGATCAGGATCGCTGGAGCATAGCTGTGTGATTGCTGGGGAGCTGTCAAACAGGCAGATCTCCTCAGTGACCAGAGAACCACCTCCTCATCGCTGGGTAAGCAGCAGCGGTAAGGAGCGCGACTGGTATACCTGGTGTATATTTAACGCCTAGCGTGTAACGGAGGATTCTGTAACAGATAAACCGGGTCTAGCAGCGGTGCTGCTTAGTTACCCGGTGTGTATCATGGTTACCAGCCTGTGAGGTCGCTGATCGCTGGTCTCTTGCTGTCACAACGCAGTGATGGTGCTGACCAGCGGGACACAAAGGACTGAAAAATGGTCCTGAACAATGTGCAACGATCAACGACCTCACAGCAGGGGCCCCGCACTGCTGCTTTTCACACACAGCGATATCGCTGGCGAGGTCGCTGATTTCAGCAATATCGCTAGCAATATCGATGTGTGTGATGTACCCCTGAGTCCGCCCCTGAAACAACCACTCATAGGTCCTACATTTTTTTTTGTAAATTAGTAAACACTTTTTAATATCTAGACTTTCAGGTTTCCCTTAGATTTTTGGTCCAATTGTTTGGGAGAAATTCTTTTACAAAATCATCATGTTTAGAATGTGTGTATAATTTGGATTAAACAAAAATTTAAAAAATAACTTTTAATGGAATTTGTAATTTTATAGAAAAAGGACAATCCCTCTATTGTATATATAATACATGTAAGGCCCCCATACACATTATATTAAAGAGGACCCGTCATTACCCCCAGGTGCATGGCAAACTAAATGCACCAACTGAATGCAGAATGTCTTGCTGTATTCAGGGAAGGGGTTCCCTATGTCTCTAGCCCCCCTGTACTCTGAGAAATACACTTTAGAATGCTTACATATAGTCTGGAGGGCATTCCTGATTATGGAGTCATCGCTGCCACAGGACTTCTCCCCGCCTCCGCCCACTCTGTGCCCTCCGGACTCACTATACTAAGCTTTCTAAACTGTATTTCTCAGAGTACAGGGGGGCTAGAGACATAGGGGACCCCTTCCCTGAATGCAGCAGCATGCTGCATTCAGTGGTACATTTAGTTTGCCATGCACCAGGGGTGGTGACAGGTCCTCTCTAAGGCTGCCTTCACATTAGCGTATGTGAACGCAGCTTATGCTGCGTTCCCATACGCAGTCAAACGCATGCGCACTGCGTTCCTATGTTTAACATAGGAAAGCATAGTGCCTGCGTTTTCAGCATTTGCTGCGTTTGGGTGCGGATGCGGACGATATCTGCTCCTTCCGGGGTCCAGCGTCCGCACCCGGGACGCAGCATGTTGCATTTTTTGTGCGCTCGGGGACCTTGGAAAATCAGCAAGCGTCCCCAAGCGCACAAAAAAAGCATTGTCGTCAATGGGTCCGCAGTGTTCTGCGCTTGACAGCGCAGGAGAACGCTGCGGACCCATTGAAAAATCTCCCGGTGGCCGCCAGTGATGTCACAGGAGCTCACCGACGGCCACCGGGAGATCAGCTGAGCCTCTGAGGATCTCCTCCTCCCCGCCGCCGGTAATACCCTAGCTGGTGTTGGCAGGGTTAAACAGCTGATTTGACAGCTGTTTGAATCTTCCCGCGCCGACATCTCCTCTAGGTGTCGGCGCGGGAGATTCAAACAGCTGTCAAATCAGTTGTTTCTCCCCTGCCGACATGTCCAAAGCTTACCGGCGGCCGGGAGGAGGAGATCTCGGCGCTAATCTCCGCCCCGGACACCGCCGATTGGCTGCCGGGCTGCACAGTGATGTGTCCGCAGGCGGACATTCTCCGCTGCGGACACATCAAAATGACACCGCGTTTTACTGCATTTGTGTCTGCATGCCATCAGCATGCAGACACAAACGCTAATGTGAAGGCAGCCTAAGGACCATGTGTACACTTTTGAGTATTTGATGAGTTTTTTTTACCTCAGGATTTTTAGCCAAAACCAAGAGGAGAGCAATCACAGGGAAAGTATAATAGAAACACATCACCATTTCTGTATTTGTTACCCGCTCCTTCAAGTTTTGGCCTACAAATTCTGAGGTAAAAAAACTCACCAAATACTCAATGTGTGCATGTGGCCTTATTAGGAAAAAAAACTGCCAACTGAGGTCCCACACAATGAGTATTTGGTGAGTTTTATACCTCAGGATTTGCAGGCCAAAACCAGCAGGAGTGGGTGATAAATCCAGAAGTGGTGATGTGTTTCTATTATACTTTCCTTGTGATTGCTGTTTTGGCTAAAAATCCTAAGGTAAAAAAAACTCACCAAATACTCAATGTGTGCATGTAGCCTTATTAGGAAAAAAAACGGACAACTAAGGCCCCACACATTGAGTGTTTGGTGACTTTTTACCTCAGTATTTGGAGAATCAGAGGAAAAGTATAATAGAAACACGTCACCACTTCAGTATTTATCACCCACTGTTGGTTTCGTACTAGAAAAACTGAGGTAATAAATTCACCAAATACTGAACGTGTGCACGTGGCCTAAAGGTCAGCAATACCGGCCAGGGGTCTAATAATATGTATGTGGGACTCACCGCTCACTCCAACAAATGAGGTCAGAGAAAAGCAGGATATGCCACGTCATACTTCCAGCAGCTGATCCTTTTATTCAATAACAGATAAGCTGCCGCGGAGCGTTCCTGTGTCGAGAGACGGCTGTCAGCCGAACGATTGTTCAGCCGACAGCCATCCAATGTGTATGGGGGGACTTTGAAAGAATTAGGCCATGTCCATTAGATCTTTCTTCACCGTTGGGCAACATTTTGGATTTTACTTGAAAAGAGGGAAGGAAGCTGTGGATTTTTAAGAATTCCTTTCAAGCAAAAGAAATGTCACAAACCTGTCACTGTGAGCTATTTATATGAAGGGAGGAGCAGGTTAAGGACAATGGCAGAGGATCAATAGCCTGACATTCCAGGGACAGAGCTATTCAATGTTACTGTACAGATGAGGACAACCTGAAGACCATAAAGCCTGAATGAGGACTTGGGGGTCACTCCGAGACAGTGGATCTTCCTGAACCCTTGACATATTCCTGACCACAATGGGAAGAAACTTACGTCTGCTCATTTAGGTTTTTTTTTGAGCATATATATACACTTTTGGAGATTCAAAAAATCTTCCTACAGCGAAATATATAGTATTAATATAAGAAAAAATAGCACATTGTAGTCATTTAATTTTCCCAAGACACCTAAAACACAAACAAGCCTCCTAAAAGGGGTTGTCCAATTTAACGGTACTTAAATTAATTGGGGCTAAAAATTGTTTTTGCAATTGGGTTTTCTTTAAAATTTTGCACGGTTTGTCTTGTATAGCTACTGTATGGCACTCTCTATGCTGGCTATAGAGAAAAGGTATGACCGAAGGAGATGTAACCAGGGCTGTGGAGTAAGATAAGCATCCGACTCCACCAAAATGGACACCAACTCCGACTCCGTCTTTTTCTGAGCTCCTCTCAGCTGATTTAGGACTACAGACCACATCAAGGTTGAATGTGAAGGGAAACTAAACAGCATGTAAAAGTCAAACAGTGCAATATATTTAATGAAACCTAATAGCAAAGCAGATTTTTAGCCACAAATGAATGCATTAAAAAGTAATTATTGTCCAACAAAGTTGGACAACCACTTTAATCAGGGTTGCATCCAAAATGCTTCAATACAGCACAGAGTTAGGAAACTTTGACAAACAGGAATCTATGAAGCATTGCTTGCCCTCCTAATGGCATCATTGGTACTTCAAGCTCAATTCTTACAAACGAATGGGAGAGAGCCTGCAGTACCACTCATGGCCACAATACAATGTATGGCGCTATGCAACCCTTCCTAAGCATAGCTCTCATAGGGCGTCGCCTTTAAGTATTTTAAAAGAAGTCATAATAAAAACTGGTTAAAAAAAGAATCTTATTGTGATGTTGACCCCTATATCACGATGGAGTCACCTATGTATTGGACAGATATGTTGTGCATACCGAAATGAGAGTGGCTCCACAGTAAATACTGGTGCAGCGTGGATATTTTGTGACGTTGTCCAAGGGTATTATGTACTGTATAAACTGAAGGCTACATCAGTATATGGAGAATTAGGCTGCAGTCTCCTGAAGATGCCTGTTTGGTTTGTTGATGTCAATTATAAGCACGTTATTTATGGCCTCTCGGGGAGGTTGTTTAGGGCTGGCAGTCGTCAGGAGAGGAATGCTCTGGTTGCAGATCACTGAGACAACTCTGTTAATCTGTTTGAACATCTGACTTGGGACAATCCTCAATTCCTGCTTTCTTTGCTTTGTAGCCATGAATTTTCTAATCTTCTGCAATGCTTTATCAGATAAATATATAGGGTTAGGATTAACCTTCCCATGGCATACCAGGTTATTGAGTTCGTCCCTGTATTTTTATCTTCTTTGTTTCAGCATCCACTTCAAAACCTTAACAAAACAGACTCATTAACCAAATAATAGAAGTTATAGTCATTAATTCCTATAAAAGCTTTAAGAATCTGTCAGACCTTAAAACTTTTTAAAGGAGTTTTGTTTTCTTAATATAAAAATAATTTGCACACTCTAATTTTTGTAGTAACACAAGATCAGAAAAGTGTCGCATTATAACTTGGTATTCATTAGAAGATTTTGTCTGCGATACAGGCTCCTGTGTGAGCATACTACATAGACATGAACACGGCCCTATGTAAAACTAAACTAGATAATAATACAAGCAGGTACATAGTGGGTACATAGGTTCATAGTGTGAGACAAAGAAGTTTGGAGGGTCCTGGTGCTCATGAATAAAAATATAATTACCGAATTTTTTTGAATTATGACACGCATTTTTGTTCCTCCAAATTTCGGGGGATAGTGGGGAGTGCATTTTATAATCTGAATGTACAGATTATATACTGCAGGAAAGGGTGGGGGTAGCTCTGGAGTGTGTCCAGGAGCTAGGGAGGGCTGGTGCAGGAGACAGTGGGAGGTCACGTGCTCCTGCTCATTAGCCTCATATAACATGCACTACACCCGCCGTCCATCACCTCGTTGCTGAAACCGCGCTGAGGTGATGGACTGGGGAGCGGCGCATATTACAAATGCAACCCCCGCCCCCCCAATGCTGGTTATGGCCCCCTCATGCTGCTGCCCATACTAAAATAAAAAACACTTTAAATACCTTCTCCAGGGCTGTTCTCACAGAGTGACATCATCTCTGCGCCCCCGCTCACATGACGGCTTCACCAAGAATCAGGAAGTGGAGCGCAGCGGCAAGCAGGGAGACGCGGAGAACAGCCCTGGAGAAGGTAAATAAAGTGTTTTTTTATTGTAGTATGGCCAGCAGCATGGGGGGCCATAACCAGCACAGGGGGACGTGTGCCACAACTGGGGGCCGTGTGCCATCACTGGGGGGCGTGTGCCAGCACAGGGGTCCATGATCCATCTACTACATGCTGGAGGGCCGTGTGCCATCACTGGGGGGCGTGTGCCAGCACAGGGGTCCATGATCCATCACTGGGGGACGTGTGCCAGCACTGGGACGTGTCCACACTGGGACGTGTGCCACACTGGGGGTCCGTGTGCCAGCACTGGGGGCCGTGTGCCAGCACTGGGGTCGTGTGCCAGCACGGGAGTGTCGTGTGCAGCACAGGAGTGTGTGCCCAAGGATTTGAGCACGGGAGGTGCGTGTGCCAGCACAGGGGGCCGTTGCACGGAGGTCGTGTGCCAGCACAGGGGGTCGTGTGCCAGCACAGGGGTGACGTGTGCCAGCACTGGAGGGACCGTGTGCCAGCACAGGGGACGTGTGCCAGCACTCGGGGACGGGTGCTGTGCCAGCACAGGAGGTGCCGTGTGCCAGCACAGGAAGGTGCCGTGTGCCAGCACAGGGAGGTGCCGTGTGCCAGCACAGGGAGGTGCCGTGTGCCAGCACAGGAGGTGCCGTGTGCCAGCACAGGAGGTGCCGTGTGCCAGCACTGGGGGGATTTGCCATCACTGGGGGTTGTGTGCTAGCACTGGGGGACGTGTGCCATCACTAAGGGACGTGTGCCAGCACAATGGGGGTCTCATATCCAATATAAGGGGGCGATATCCAGATTACAAAGGCTATATCTAGGATGGGGGCTATATCCCAGGATAAGGGACCATGTACCAGGATGAGGGGCTATGAGGGACACATACCCTATATGATTTGTAAGACGGACACTGGCATTATAAGATGGACCTTATTTCAACATTAAAAAAAAAATTCTCTTTTCCTTCACCAAATTTGGGGGTGCGTGTTATAATCCGATGCGCCTTATAAAGCGAAAAAATACGGTATGATAAGAGGCACATGGATCAAATTTATTATGGCCACAACCATCTAGAGTAGTGATGTCAAACTCAAATACACAGAGGGCCAAAATTAAAAATTTGGACTACACATAGTACTCCATACAGAATAATGGGCCCGACATAGCCCCTCATACAGAATAATGGGTCCCACATAGCCCCTCATACAAAATAATGGGCCCCACATAGCCCCTCATAAAAATAATGGGCCCCACATAGCCTCCATACAAAATAATAGTCCCACACAGCCTCCATACAGAATAAAGAGTCCCCAAGTCCTCCATACAGAAAAGGCCCAATAGCCTTCTCCATAAGAATAATGTGCCGACATAGTTCTCCATACAGAATAATGGGCGCCACATAGTTCTCCATACAGAATAATGTGCCCCACATAGTTCTCCATAGAGAATAATGTGCCCCACATAGTTCTCTATACAGAAAAATGTGCCCCACATAGTTCTCCATACAGAATAATGTGCCCACATTGTCTCCATTACAGAATAATGTGCCCCACATTGTCCTCCATTCAGAATAAAGTGCACCACATAGTCCTTCATAAAGTATAATGGACCTTACATAGTCCTCCACATAGAATAACTGGCCCCACATAGTCCTCCATATATAGTATTATGAGTCTCATCCAATCCTCCATATAGTATAATGCACCCCCATAACACTCTTTATAAAATAATGCACACCCCCATAGTTGTCCACATAAAATAAGAAACCCCATATTTCTACATATAGAATAATGCAACCCCATAATCCACCCAATATAATAATTCTCCTCTACATAGAATAACGCACCCTAAACTCCTACATATAGAATAATGTACCACCATAATCCTCTATAAAGAATAATTCCATCCTATAATCCTCCATATCAGAATAATGCACCCCCATAGTATTCCAAATATTATAGTACGCCTCCCATAGTCCTTTATATAAAATAGTGCACCTCATAGTCATTAAAATATACCAATGCACCTCATATAAAATAATGCACACCTCACAGTTCTCCATATTTATAATGCACCCCCCATAACTCTCCATATAGAATAATGAACATCCATATAAAATAATGCACACCCCATAGTCCTCCCCAGGTGTACTCGTTGATTAAAAAAGAAATACTCAGCTCCCGTCATTTCAGCACAGCTTGTTGTAACATCATCTTGCTGCTGCACTCAGAGAATGTGGAGGGAGAATGATGAAGGAGGAAGTGAAGATCTCTCTCTTTCATCAATGCTTTCAATTGTATTGGCATTCACAATGCCAATACAGTTGAACAAATGTGCGGGGTAATGTTGGCATTGACATCGGGTCCCCTTGACTCACAGTCCCTATAGCGGCCGCGTGGTCTGCCACCATTGGCAGTGTGCCACTGTTCCTCACGCTCAGTACAGTGGGGGCGACATAGTGACAAGGATAGTCCAAAAAATCCACTTTCTCCTGTAAACCTGAGCATCCTTTTTTTTTACTTTAGTTAATAGTTGTAAAAAGGCAAAATGTTAGCATCCTAAGTGAAATGGAAGGCAGTGCTCAACGACTTACAAATCTTACATTTTAAAATTTGTCACTAATTTTTATTTTTTTGGTTTCTATAAGTAGTTTGTGACTGCAAGTAGTTGAAGCAAAGCAGACGATAAAGAAAGCAGTGTCGAAAGTGTAAAACCTTTAACTTCAATAGAATACATGTTTAATTGAGCAGTAGGCTTCCACTTGGATTAGTACCTTCACATTTTACCAGAAACCTTTTTCTTCAATAGTAAAAAAAAAAAATTGGAGGGTGCCTTGACATGTATATAAAATTTGAAATTTATACTAAATATTGTGAGCCACCCTAATAGTGACGTCATCGCACCCACTGTACTGAGTATCTAGATGGAGAGAGGGAGTGCCCAGCTTCCCTTTTCCATCAATGCCTTCAACTGTAACGGCATCTAGGATGCCAATACAAGGAAAGGGCAACGCCGGGTGCAGGGTGGTGTCCAGCATCGTGGGCCACATAAAGTCAGCTTGCGGGCTGGAGTTTGCCATGTGATCTTGGAGCAATAAGTACCAATCTCTTTAGCTGCATGGTAAAAATAAATCCATGAAAGAACAATGTATCCCTCAAGCCTTCATACAGCTCTTGTGCGTGAGTCCTGTTGCACCATTTCAGCCAGGAAACATAGCTGTGCCAGAGTTATGCAACGTATGTTGGACAAGCACCATATTAGCTGAGCTGTGTGTGGGGTCATTGTCTGAACACAACTCTATGTTGTCAAAGTTGACATACCTACAGAACTTGATTGACAACAGTCACAGACTGGGCCACACAGAGAATACATTACCCTTGTATGGTCAGCTGTTAAAAAACAGCAGTTGGCTACTTAAGCTCATTATAAACCCTCTATACACATTAGACTAAGGCTACGTTTACACGCGGCGTATTTTGCCGCGTATTTGGCAGTGCCACTTTTTTGCGACTGCATGCTGACGCTGCACTTTTCCCGGTGTGCTTTCCCTGAGGCCATGTTAACATGTAGCCTATGGTGAAAGCGTGCCAAAAAAAGCGAAAAGAATTGGCATGACAATTCTTTTGGCGTGCGCACTTTTGCAGTGAAAGCGAGCGCACAAATATACGTGGCAAAACGCGGCATCTGCACGCCTTCCAGCGACAGCCATAGCTATTGCTGAAAGGCGAATCCAGCTTTGTTTTGCACTGCTTTTACTCAAGCGCTCAAAAGCATCGCATAAAAGCAGGAATAGGCGGCCATTACACTACGTGTGAACATAGCCTAAAGTTGGCTGACAATTTTTTTTGTGGGCCACAACTCCATCCACAGATGATTTTGAAGGAGATCAGGATCTGGCATGGTCGATTTTGGACTGATGATCCTTTTGATCTCGGTAAAATAAGATACCTCCAAGGGAATATGGCAGCGTCTCTCGCAACAAGAACATAGAAGCGCTTGGCAGCGGAAAAACTCCCGGGTATAGAGAAGCTGGGAGATATAATTACTTGCTGGACGCTTTACATATTTAGTTAATTATTTTAATTTTTGGATCATAAAAGCAGAAATAAAGAGTTCCAGTACAGGATCCATTCATTTGTATGGCAACAGAATATTATGTCGTCTGTTTTTTACCTGAAGGAAAAAAAAAAAACGCCTGCACAATTTTTTTTTGTGACAGGCCATAAGAAAAAATAGACAGCAACTGAATTTCAACATTTCAGTCTATGGGAAACAGATCATAATGGGTGACCATGAGAGTGAGTCATTAATGGATCCATTTTTTGTCTCCTCTAGCAAAAAATGAAAACCAAAGTGCCTATTTTTAAAAGCTTTGGTGTTCACTCTGCCGAGTTCATAATGGATCCAATTTTTTTTTATACTAAATTTGTTCCAAGTGAATGACAACTGGATATGGTCAATGGAGCCTAAAAGCAAACTTCAGAGTTCATAGTGTTGGGTGATGTTGCAGATTGTTATCCTGAAACAGTCAGCAGTTTTGCACATCAAAGACACTTCTGATACAAAAGATTGGGCATTGTTTCAGGGTAATTAATTCTAAACTATGCAAAAGACCAAAAATGCAAATACATCTTCCTGTAACTTTTGATAGCCATCGAGTCATTTTCATAGACCACTAGTTATTTATTTTACCCACTCATACCAGAGCACTCAGAGGAAACCCACGCAAACACGGGGAGAACATACAAACTCTTTGCAGATGTCTCCTTGGTGGGATTTAAACCCAGAATCCGAGCACTGGAAAACGTAAGTGCTATCCACTGAGCCACCGCGCTACTTATATTTATTTCTTGGCAGATCCAGTCATTTACACGACCATCTTCACAGGGCTGTGGAGTCAGGGTCAATTTTGGTGGAGTTGCAGTTGGAGATGTAGTATTCAGGGAAATTGAGGAGTCAGAGGTTTGGCTTACTGACTTCACAGCCCATACAATATAATGTGGACCACTAAGAGAAGACCTTGCCGGTCATCCAAGGATGTTTTCAAATCACAAAAGACATCTTTGATTACCTTAACCAATTCTCTCTTGGAGAGGTGACGAGGGGATGAGGCAGCTGCTTGCCTATCCCGACTTACCAGACATATCATTCATGGCCAAGCGATACAAGCTTAACAATATGATAGCACATATCCAAGTTTAAGGCCAAATGTCAGAGAGAATAAACATGCGAACAAATCGCAGAACATGTGCTGTCAATATCGATTTTCTCTGGGTCCACAATGATTGTTTTATCGATCATTCTATGCCCATAGCATTTCACCTAAACAGGCCAGCAAATGGGTGCAGATAAATTTGTTTATCACTGAACGGCAGTCGATTAGTGTCCTGAATTGGCCAGTGTAAACCCAGAATTAGTGGTTGGAATTGTTCAAAGACTCAGAGGGCTCTACATATATAGTAAAGGCCCTCGAAGACATTTAAATTAAACACATGGGATCAGCAGACAGTTTTATGTCTAATAATGTTGGGGAGAGATGGATTAGCATATTCTAATGGCCAATTTCTTTGGTCTCTCTAAAGATAAGCCATGTCCAGAAGAGCCTGGCAGTGGCCCCAGAGAACTCAAGAGCCCAAGCATTGCTGTGGTTAGGGGAGTTGGGAGAGAAAGCTATTGTCCACACAATCATTTGGTCAACAGCTAACGTGTATGTGGGAATTAAAGTCAACCGAATCTGTGGATTTTGGTGGGATCATATCTGAGGTAAGGAATCCTCCCAATTTTCCCTGACTGATGATGATGATGATGGATAAAGGCCACGTTACACGTAACGATATTGTTGCCGATATCGTTCAAAGTCACGTGTTCTGTGACGCTTGAACGATGTTGAAACGACATCGTTGCGTGTGACACTACAAACGATGAACGATCAGTCGGCTGATCGTTCATCGTTTGATTTGAGGACAGGACCTCAAATCTATCGTTGGTCGCCCGGTGGACACGCAGCATCGCTGCGTGTGACATCGGGAGACGACCGATAAGCCAGCTCCCAGCGCCTCTCTGCAAGCGTTGGGAGCTGGTATCCAAGGTAAACTGCGGGTAACTAGGCAGTGTGCGCTGCCTAGTTACCCGATGTATACCTTGGTTACCAGCCTTCTCCACTCACCGGCTGGTATCCAAGGTACACAATGGCTAACTAGGGACCCTAGTTACCCGCTGTGTACCTTGGATACCAGCTGGTGAGCGGAGAAGGCTGGTAACAAAGGTATACATCAGGTATCTAGGCAGCACGCGCTGCCTAGTTACCCGCAGTTTACCTTGGAGACCAGCCTGCTCCCGCTAACCGCAGCCTGGCAGCGGGAGCAAGACATCATGGAAAAGATATTTAAATCGTTTCCACGATGTCTCTGGTCCATTGATCGCTGGTGAGTCTGCGTGTGTGACAGCTCACCAGCGATCTGAACGATATTGTTAGCGATCGCGCGTGCATGTGATCGCTAACAATATTGTTCAGTAAATTGATGCGTGTGACGGCACCTTAAGAGTATCATCTTGTGGAATTTTAATACCCAATCTTATTCTCCTCCTAAAAAATAAGCCACCACCAAAGGTGTCTGGAAGCGACTTACTCTCTTCTCCCCAGAACGCATGCAAACTTAACGAGCCCAGTGTGCAGCATCTGCATGGGAAGGTCAGGAAAATAGCTTTTGACTAAACAAATTTTCATCCAACAACTATCAGATTTGTATAACTTTAGAGGCTGGGCCAGTGGCGTAACATCAGGCCCTGGGGCCCCGATGCGAGGGCTCCAATGGGGCCCCCAATTATTGCAAATCTTTAATAGTATTAGTCTTTTTCTATAGGCCAAAGGGACTTTTGGGGCCCCCCTAGGCTCCGGGGCCCGGGTGCGATCGCAACCTCTGCACCTGTTGTAGTTACGCCCCTGGGCTGGGCTGTTGGACAAGGTGGGGATTGTGTGTTCTCCCTATGTTTGCAGGTTACAACCCTATACTACTATAAAACAACAACAAGAAACCTACAACCACCCCACGTCTTATGCTGCATACAGTACAGACCAAAAGTTTGGACACACCTTCTCATTCAAAGAGTTTTCTTTATTTTCATGACTATGAAAATTGTAGATTCACACTGAAGGCATCAAAACTATGAATTAACACATGTGGAATTATATACTTAACAAAAAAGTGTGAAACAACTGAAAATACGTCTTATATTCTAGGTTCTTCAAAGTAGCCACCTTTTGTTTTGATTACTGCTTTGGACACTATGGGCATTCTCTTGATGAGCTTCAAGAGGTAGTCACCAGAAATGGTTTTCACTTCACAGGTGTGCCCTGTCAGGTTTAATAAGTTGGATTTCTTGCCTTATAAATGGGGTTGGGACCATCAGTTGTGTTGTGCAGAAGTCTGGTGGAGACACAGCTGATAGTCATACGGAATAGACTGTTAGAATTTGTATTATGGCAAGAAAAAAGCAGCTAAGTAAAGAAAAACAAATGGACATCATTACTTTAAGAAATGAAGGTCAGTCAGTCCGAAAAATTGGGAAAACTTTGAAAGTGTCCCCAAGTGCAGTTGCAAAAATCATCAAGCGCTACAAAGAACTGGCTCACATGAGGACCGCCCCAGGAAAGTAAGACCAAGGGTCACCTCTGCTGAGGAGGATAAGTTCATCCGAGTCACCAGCCTCAGAAATCGCAGGTTAACAGCAGCTCAGATTAGAGACCAGGTCAATGCCACACAGGGTTCAAGCAGCAGACAAATCTCTACAACAACTGTTAAGAGGAGACTTTGTGCAGCAGCAGGCCTTCATGGTAAAATAGCTGCTAGGAAACCACTGCTAAGGACAGGCAACAAGCAGAAGAGACTTGTTTGGGCTAAAGAACATAAGGAATGGACATTAGACCAGTGGAAATCTGTGCTTTGGTCTGATGAGTCCAAATTTGAGATCTTTGGTTCCAACCACCGTGTCTTTGTGCGACGCAGAAAAGGTGAACGGATGGACTCTACATGCCTGGTTCCCACTGTGAAGCATGGAGGAGGTGTGATGGTGTGCGGGTGCTTTGCTGGTGACACTGTTTGGGATTTATTCAAAACTGAAGGCATACTGAACCAGCATGGCTACCACAGCATCTTGCAGCAGCATGCTATTCCATCCGGATTGCGTTTAGTTGGACCATCATTTATTTTTCAACAGGACAATGACCCCAAACACACCCCAGGCTGTTTAAGGGCTATTTGACCAAGAAGGAGAGTGATGGGGTGCTACGCCAGACGACCAGGCCTCCACAGTCACTAGACCTGAACCAAATCGAGATGGTTTCGGGTGAGCTGAGTGAAGGCAAAAGGGCCAACAAGTGCTAAGCATCTCTGGGAACTCCTTCAAGACTGTTGGAAGACCATTTCCAGTGACTACCTCTTGAAGCTCATCAAGAGAATGCCAAGAGTGTGCAAAGCAGTAATCAAAGCAAAAGGTGGCTATTTGAAGAACCTAGAATATAAGACATATTTTCAGTTGTTTCACACTTTTTTGTTAAGTATATAATTCCACATGTGTTAATTCATAGTTTTGATGCCTTCAGTGTGAATCTACAATTTACATAGTCATGAAAATAAAGAAAACTCTTTGAATGAGAAGGTGTGTCCAAACTTTGGTCTGTACTGTATATGACAATGTCACCAAAAGGACCAGCAACCTGGTGCACGTAATTTCTTATGTCCACATTTTTTATTTAATGCACTGGTATTTTAGTTTATTTTAGCACTCCCCTCCAACCCCCAAAATAAACAAAAAACGAATGGTCAAGTTTCCTATTAGTCTTTAGTTTATCAAAATGGTTTAACGCTGCCCTTTTCCTTTAGCAGAATCACACATTCCCCACATTTACTGTATGTCAGCTACTTCACTTTACTATTCCTGGCAGCTGAACTTTGTAGCACTGAAGGAAAACTGAAGGATAAGAATCTGTGGATTTTTACAAGGCCCCTGTAGGAATTCCAGATGACCCTATTAAGGACTCCCAAGGCCCTATTGATTTCATGACCCCATGCTCTCTCCTTTCTTTGCATATTAATGGGGACTCCTTGTGTTGTACTGCAAAGTATTGGGTGGATTGAAGGCAACATTACCATTGACCTCTGTTTGCTCCCTGTGCTTTAATATGCAAACCACCCCCTTTAACCTTGATATTTCAGGTTGTTCTTTCATATCCAAAAGAAATGTAACAGTTATCACTGCCACCAGGTTATGGGATACATGTCAGGATAAGAGTTGGGGTAACTGTGGTAATAGAGGGATGATAAAGGACTGATTAAAATCGGGATTGGAATAAACTTTTTTGGGGAAGTTTTTTTGAATATAAATGATCATTTTCAAAAGTATTACATGGGTAAGCTCAAATACACGCATACATAAAATAGCAGGCTGGCATCAAGACCACCCACAGACTAGTACAGCTATAGGAACAGAGCCACTGCACTTTGCCTTGTGGTCTTGTCCAACAAAGCTGCTGTGATTTTTTACATTAATCTCTATAGACTAAGAATCTACATCGCGGGTGATGCCAAAACGACATAATGATAAACAGATTGAGACTACGGGTACTACTACAGCTACCAATAAAAAAAAACCTCCATGAACAAGCCATTGTAAACTTCAAACCCAGTGGGAACCACTAAACCATATTGCAGAGTGCACACCGTCATATTCTACAGCAAAAACCATAAACAATAAACCCCATACACTGAATGTATATAGCCATACATGAGACAGATCTGCTCACATAAAATACATGGGAAGATGCAAACTTCAAAGGATGTTTCTCTGTAGATTTGAACTCTAAACCTACAGTTTGAAATGCAAAACAGCTAACCGCTGTGTCCCAAATGACTTACTTAAATGTTGACTGAGCTGTTGTTAAGGTTGGAAACCAAGATATGCTTCAAGGTTTGAAGGCAACAAGCCACTTGGCCAAGGTATTTAGACAAAGCGCTATTGTAATAATCAAATTATTACCCATATGAGCATGTACACTGCAAAATAATGGGGATCCACATGTTAAAAATGCTCGTTTTTAAATTTTCTAGCTGAGTAAACAGATTGCTGTGTAATGATAAGCACTAGGGGTGAGTAAACTGAACTTTAAAGTACGGTGTTCGTACCGAACACAGACTTTACAAAAATTTTCAATGTGCGAGTTCAGGTGCTTTAAGTATTAAATCACTAGAGTGAGCATCACTGTGCTCGGGTACACTCGGTGCTTGGCCCAGAGCGAGCTGCTTACAGTGTTTGATCGGCTCTCACTGGGGGTAAAATCTGCGTTATCTGACGTAGTATGTAACAAAAACATTAAAAAACCCTGCCTGCCCTCCCCAGAACTGTTTTTTTTTTTCGCTTGTGGCTGTATGAGGGTGGAGATCCGAACTGCCAAATCAGTGACTACCAATGAGATTTCGGTCCAGAAGTCTAGCTGAACCTCCAGAACCCAAATTCCACAGGTCTGCTCATCTCTAATCAGCACAAAAAATTATCCCTCTTGGTGGTGCATCATCTCATGTAAACTGGACTCACATTGCTGAGGACGATGGCAGCCTATGTGGACTGAGCAATCCAGTATAGAGCCTTCAGTGCACATCAATTACTTTGAATTATTAATATTATTCTAGCACCATTTATTCCATGGCACTTTACATGTGGAAAGGGTATACATAGACAAGTACAAAAACATGAACAATATAAGGCACACAAGGTACAGAAGGAGAAATGACTCTGCACGTGAAGGCTAACAGTCTATAAGGCAAGGGGCGGAACACGCTGGTGCAGCGGTGCAGCTGCACCTGGGCTCCAGCGGTTTAGGGGGCCCCTTCAAGCCTTGAAGGGGGCCCCCAGCCTGACCCCACAAGCCGCGGGAGAGCGCGGCTGTTTAGCGCGGCTCTCGCAGCGCACCTCACAAGGCCGCGGGAAGCGGAGACCGCGCTGTCAGGGGCTCTCGCAGCCGACCCCTACAAGCGCGGAGCGGGAGACCGCGGCTGTCAGCGCGGCTCTCCAACCGGACCCTCGGGAGAGATCGCCGTCACCAGGAGGGAGAGCCGCAGGACCAGCGGTAAGAGTATGACACTGGCACCCCCCAGCCCCCGTCCATAACCTGCACTAGCACCCCCCCCCCCCCCCCCGTCCACAACCTGCACCAGGGCCCCCGGGGGTGACGGTCCGCCCCTGCTATAAGGTATGGGTGAGGATGCAATAGGGGAGGGTAGAGCTGGTCGTGCGGTGGTTTGGTGGACTGGGGCTCACTGTAGGTTGTAGGCTTGTCGGAAAAGGTGGAACTTCAAGTTCCTTTTGAAGATCCAGTGGGCGAGAGTCTGATGTGTTGGGGCAGAGAGTTCCAGAGTATAGCGGATGCACGGGAGAAATCTTTTATGCGGTTGTGGGAGGAAGAGATAAGAGGGGAGTAGAGGAGAAGATCTTGAGAGGATCGAAGGTCGCGTGAGGGTAGGTATTGGGAAACTAGGACGCAGATGTATGGCGGAGACAGATTGAGGACTGCTTTGTATGTCATAGTTAGGGCTTTGAACCGGGGCCTCTGAGAATTGGGGATCCAGTGAAGGGCTTGGCAGAGAGGAGAGACTGGGGAATAGCGGGGAAACAGGTGGATTTGTTGGGCAGCAGAGTTTACGATAGACTGGAGATGTGCAAGGGTGCAAGAGGGTAGGCCAGAGAGCAGGAGATTACAATAACAGAGGCAGGAGATGATGAGGGCATGCACAAGTGTTTTTTCAGTATCTTGGTGAAGGAATGTATGAATCTGGGAAATATTTTTGAGTTCAAGTTGGCAGGAGGTGGCAAGGGCTTGGATATGTAGCTTGAAAGAGAGGACACAGTTTAAAATCACTCAAAGGCACCGAGCATGCGGGACTGGGGCGAGTGAGCAGCCATTAACTTTGATGGATGGGTCTCTGGTGGAGGGAATGAGTTAGGGAAAGATGATGAATTCTGTTTTGTCCATGTTCAGTTTTAGAAATTGAGCAGAAAAGAAGGATGAAATAGCGGACAGACATTGTGGAATTTTGGTTAGTAAGGAGGTGATGTCAGGTCCAGAGAGATAGATCTGTGTGTTATCAGCGTAGAGATGGTACTGAAAGCCGTTGGACTCTATGAGCTGTCCCAAGCCAAGGGTGTAGATGGAGAAAAGTAGGGGTCCAAAAACCGAGCCTTGGGGAACACTGACAGATAGGGGATAAGGTGAGGAGGTGGTGTGGGAGAGAGACATACTGAATGTCTGGTCTGTTAGATATGAAAAGATCTAGGAGACGGTCAAGTCTGTGACACCAAGGGTTTCAAGGATCTGTAACAGGAGGGAATGGTCTACAGTGTCGAAGGCAGAAAACAGTTCTAGGAGGAGGGCCGAGTAGTGTTGCTTGCTCTTGGCAGTTAGTAGGTCATTGGTAACTTTAGTTAGGGCAGTTTCGCTAGAGTGATGCGGTCAGAAGCCTGATTGTAAGCGGTCAAAGAGGGAGCAGGAGAGGTCGGAGGACAGTTCAAGATGTTCCAGTGTTCCAGTAGTTTAGAGGCAAAGGGGAGAAGTGATATGGGGTGATAGCTAGAAACAGAGGATGGCTCGAGGAAGGACTTTTTGAGGATGAGTGTGATCAAGGCATGTTTGAAGGATGAGGGGAAGACACCAGTAGTTAGTGATAAGTTGAAGAGATGGGTTAGGGTTGGGATGAAAACTGTGGTGAGGTTGCGAATGAGGTGGGATGGGAGCGGGTCAAGGGCACTGGTGGTGAAGTGTGATCTTGACAGAAGGCAGGAGAGTTGATCTTCTGTCATGGTGGAAAAGCTGGCTTTGGAAGAGGAGGGCTGTGCAGTTATAAGGAGAGACAGTGGGGACAGTGGATCAAAGATTTCTCTGATGTTATCAATCTTTTGCTTGAAAAAGACACACCTGAGTCTTCAGCAGAGATAAGTGGAGAGGGAGGAGGTGCTGGGGGACAGAGTAGAGAATTGAATGTTTTGAATAGCTGTTTAGGATTGTGAGACAGGGCAGTTAATGGCTGTTTTCACAGGCACACTATACAACTGCTGATCAATAAAAGTCTACCAATTGGTGATTATATTGTGCCACCAGTTGGTACATGTAAACAGAGCCTTGACGAAAGAAAGTCATAACTTTGGCATTCCAACAAATAGAAAAGTTTGGTTCATTGAAAGATTTTCCAAGCAACTTCAGTAATAGAGTTGAAGAAAGAATATCTCCACTATGTTTGAATAGGTAACCTATTCCAAAAGCACACTGAAAAAGGTATTGGGGGGTTAACTCTTGACTCTGCCCTGTTCTTCAAACTGCACATCCAAAATCTCACCACCAGAATCTGTCCTTTTCACAATCTCAATCTACTAAAATGCTTGAATATGCCATCATCATCTTCCACCTTAACTACTGCAACCTTCACCTATGTGGCCTCCCTGCTAACACTCTTGCACCTCTCCAATCTGTCCTTAGCTCTGCTGCCCAACTAATCCACTGCTCTCCTAGCTACTTCCCCCTCTGCAAATCCATTCATTGGTTTTGAATTCCCAGTGTATCCAATTAAAACTATTAACACTGACCTACAAATCTGACAAAGACAGCCATAACATGTCCCCTCCCTATATCTCCATACCAATCTCCCATGTAATATCTGCTTCTCAAAACAGGGTTGTGGAGTCAGATTCGAAATTGAGGTGATTGAGTTGGATGTTTGGCACAGCTATGGTTGTGGAGTTGTAGTCCATTTTGGTGCAGTCGGATTCAGGGAAACTAAAGAGTTGGGAGTCAGATGTTTGGCTTACCGACTTCCACAACCCTGCCTCCCAACACCTCTTCTCCTCCACACTTATTTGTTCCTCACCAAATCGCCTATTTCTCCTGAATATCCCCCATCTTCTGGAATTCAGTGCTCAAACATGTCCGATTATTCACCACATTCGGATCCTTTAGGTGGAACTTTAAAACTCATTGCTTCATGGAAGCTTACAATCATGCTGCCATCTCTCCACCATCACCTGAGCTGCTGGACTCCCCGACCTACTGTCTCCTTCCCCATAAATCCTGCAGAATTTAACCTCGCAAGGACAGGGTACTCTTCCCTCTGTATCAGTCTGTCATGGTTAATTTGTTTACTGTAACTTATATCTGTATTTTGTATGTAACCCCTTCTCATGTACAGCACCATGGAATTAATGGTGCTATATAATATAAATAAATAATGCAAAAAAGAGAATTTTGTTTACGTACCGTAAATTCTTTTTTCTTTAATCATCAATGGGAGACCCAGACAATGGGGTTTAGGGCACTGCCCTCCGGAGGTCACACTAGGTACTACAAGTTTGTAGACACCGCCCCCTCCGCTTATAAACCCCTACCGCAGGGAACATCCTCAGTTTGGTCTACAAGCTGTGAGGAGGAAAATAAACCACACCCGAAACATCGGGAAGAACGCCGTGCACAAACGGCTCAACAACCCGGCAAACACTGTCTCAACAGAGAACAGGGCCAATGCAAAACATGCAAAGGAACAACTGGGTGGGTACTGGGTCTCCCATTGATGATTAAAGAAAAAAGAATTTACGGTACGTAAACAAAATTCTCTTTTTTCTGGTCATCATAATGGGAGACCCAGACAATGGGGATGTCCTAAAGCAATACCCCAGGGCGGGAAGAGTTCCTCAACAAGACGGATAACATGGTTCCCTTTTAAAGGTGGGCAACCGCCGCCTGTAGAACCCGCCTGCCCAAATTTGCATCCGCAGATGCATGGGCATGCACCATATAGTGCTTAGAGAAAGTGTGTAGGCTGGACCAAGTGGCCGCCTGACACACCTGTAGAGCAGATGCTCTATGTCGCAAGGCCCATGAGGCACCTACGGCTCTGGTAGAGTGAGCCTTCAATCCCACCGGGAGAGGCAAACCAGAAGACCGGTAAGCCTCTTGAATGGAAGCCTTAATCCACCTGGCTAAGGTTGACTTTGAAGCCGCGGACCCCTTACAGCGACCTGTCGTAAGAACAAACAAAGAATCCGAACTCCTAAAGGAGGCGGTTCTGGACACATAAATGCGTATAGCTCTCACGAGATCCAGAGTATGGAGGTCGCGCTCAACCTGATGAACGGGAGCGGGGCAAAATGACGGGAGAACAATCTCCTGGTTCAGGTGAAACGTTGAAACCACCTTTGGCAAGAATTCCGGCCGTGGACGCAACACCACCTTGTCTTGGTGAACCACCAGAAAGGGAGACTTGCACGAAAGTGCAGCCAATTCTGAGACCCTCCTCAGAGATGTAATCGCCACCAGAAAAGCCACCTTCTGGGACAGACGAGAAAGGGAAACCTCCCTGAGAGGCTCAAATGGCGGTTTTTGCAATGCCGCCAGGACCATGTTAAGGTCCCACGGATCCAGAGGTCTTTGGTAGGGTGGAACCATCCGCGACACCCCCTGCAGAAATTGACGGACCTTCGGGAGAAGCGCCAACCGTCTGTCAAACAGCACAGAAAGTGCTGAGACCTGACCCTTTAAGGAGCCAAGGGATAATCCCAACTCCAAACCCGACTGTAGGAATGCCAACAGTGTCGGGATGGACAAGGGCCACGGGGACCGGCCCCCAGAGGCACACCAGGTAAAAAAGATTTTCCACGTCCTGTGGTACATTTTCCTGGAAACTGGTTTTCTAGCCCGATTCATAGTGGCAACCACTGTAGGGGAGAACCCCCTGGATGTCAGCAGCCAGGCCTCAAGAGCCATGCAGTCAATCTGAGGGCCTTGGAATTGAGGTGGAAGAATGGGCCTTGCGCGAGAAGATCTGCGCGTTCTGGAAGAGCCCACCTGTGTCCGCCTGACAGTTGCCACAGGTCCGGATACCAGGACCTCCTGGGCCAGTCTGGAGCCACCAGAATGGCTACCCTGCATTCCGACCTGATTTTCCACAGCACCCTGGGAATCAGAGCCAGAGGAGGGAACACATATGGTAGATTGAATCTGGACCAAGTCAAGATCAGGGCGTCCGCTCCCAACGACTGGGGGTCCCATGACCTCGCCATGTATTGCGGAACCTGATGATTCAGCCGTGAGGCCATCAGATCCACGTCCGGAGTGCCCCATCTGCTGCAGATGTCCCGAAAGACGTCTGGATGAAGGGCCCACTCTCCGGCGTCCATCCCCTGCCTGCTCAGATAGTCGGCCTCCCAGTTTTCGACCCCTGGGATGTGAACTGCGGAGATCAGGCAGGTGTTGTCCTCCGCCCAGGATAGGATGCGGTGGACTGCGGCCAGAGCCTCTGCACTCCTGGTTCCTCCTTGATGATTTATATAAGCGACAGCCGTCGCATTGTCGGACTGAACCCGGATGGGATGTCCTGAGAGGAATCTCTGAAAAGCCAGGAGTGATAGATAGATCGCCTTGATCTCCAGTACATTGATCTGCAATGCCGACTCCGACAGAGTCCAGAGGCCTTGTGCCCTGTGGTGCAAGAACACCGCACCCCAGCCCTTCAGACTGGCGTCGGTGGTCACCACTAACCAAGACGGTTTCATGAAGGACCGGCCCCGCGACAAGTGATGTGGTTGAAGCCACCACTGCAGGGAATCTCGGGTCGGTTGTGACAGTGTCACCAGCCGATTCAGCGAGATCGTCCTCTTGTCCCACCTGCGTAGGATCTCCAGCTGGAGAGGACGGAGGCGAAATTGTGCAAACGGCACCGCCTCTATCGCCGCCACCATGCGACCCACCAGCTTCATCAACCCACGAAGGGATGATTGTGGTGACAGGAGCACTGCTTGTACTCCCGATCGGATCGCCACCCGTTTGGATTGTGGCAGAGACACCAGGGCTGAGGACGTGTTGAAGTCCATGCCCAAATAAGTCAAGGACTGGGTCGGAACCAAGGTTGACTTCTGAACATTGAGGAGCCAACCGAATTGTTCCAGAGACCGCATGGTCACATCCAGGCTCGCTTGACAGAGGTGTTCCGATGGCGCCCTGACCAGCAGGTCGTCCAAATAGGGAATGACGGCATGGCCCTGCACGTGCAGGAGAGCCATCATAGAGGCCATCACTTTTGTGAACACCCGCGGTGCCGAGGCCAAGCCGAACGGCAGCGCCACAAATTGGAAGTGTTCCTCCCCCACTGCAAATCTCAACCATCGCTGGTGAGCCGGTGCAATGGGCACGTGAAGGTAAGCGTCTCTGATATCTATGGACGCTAAGAAGTCCCCCTGTGACACAGCCGCGATCACTGAGCGCAGTGATTCCATACGGAACTTCCGAACCAGCACGTGGCGGTTGAACAACTTCAGGTCCAGAACCGGGCGGAAGGATCCGTCCTTCTTTGGGACGATAAAGAGGTTGGAGTAAAAACCCCTGAACCTCTCTGCCGCGGGCACTGGGACCACCACTCCGTCCCTGCGGAGACCTTCCAACACCAGATAAAAAGCCTGAGCCTTGTCTGGCGATGGAACCGACCGATGGAATCGGTGTAAAGGTTGTGATGTCAGCTCTATCCTGTAACCTCTCGAGACCACGTCTCGAACCCACTGATCTTGAACGTGAAGAAGCCACTGGTCTTGAAAGCGAGACAAGCGGCCCCCCCACCTGTGGGGAGGCAGGAAGGGAGAGCGAGTCATGTAGAGGCGGGTTTGGGGGTGGCAGCAGCTGCCCCCGCCGGCTTCTTGGGACGACTCTTGGTGCGCCACTGCGAAGCAGGCTTGCCCCCTCGGTCCGCACGAGCGGACGATGCTGATGACTGTAAGCTGGAGCGAAAGGACCACTGCTTAGGGTTCCTTTTCACCGTATATCGTGGCTTAGGCTTATTCTGCGGTATCTTAGACTCAGCAGAATCCTTTATCAGCCTGTCCAGTTCAGTGCCAAACAGCCTGTCACCAGCAAATGGAAGATTCTGCAAAATCTTCTTAGATGTGGCATCTGAGTCCCAGAGACGCAGCCACAACAACCTACGAATCGCAATAGCATTGGCCGAGGCCACAGCTGAGCGATTGGCAGCTTCCAGAGACGCCGTCCTGGCGTAGTCAGCATAAGCTCTTGCCCTCTCGGTAAGTGCCTTGACCTCTGGACTGGACCTTGCCAGTTCCGCGATACCATCCAAGCAGACAGTAATTGCTTGTAAGGTCCAAACCGCGGCAAAATTGGGGGCAAAGGACGACCCCACAGCCTCATAGGAAGACTTGGCGAGTTGCTCGACCTGTCTATCAGTCGCATCCTTCAGCGAGGAGCTATCAGAGGCAGAAAATAGGGAGCGTGCAGCAATCCTGGTCATGGAAGCATCCACCTTTGGGGACTGCGACCATTCCTGAAGCACCTCCTGGGGGAAGGGAAAACGAGTGTCCTTCGGTTTTCGGACATAACGCCGCCCAGGATGTAACCTGGGTGCCCTAACCACCCTTCCAAAGTTGGTGTGGTCCAAGAAGGAGCCACTTGGTCTAGCCTCAGGCCGCAGCCATTGATAGACCTCCTTCGGGTGTACAGCCACCTCCTCAGGGGATGTCACGAGACGTAAGGACTCGTTAATAGAGGACACCAGATCCTCCACCCCATCTGGAGGTTCAGACACAGACGTTGACCCGAAAGTTGAACCCCCATCATCTTCCTCACCAGCAGAGGAACGCTCCTCCTCAGAGAGAGTCTGGAGCTCGGGTGAAGCCTCACGACGAGCCCGCTTAAGGGGTCTCACAGCAGAAGAGGGAGACACCCGGGGGTAACTGGAAGGAGTAGCTGGGCTATCCAGTCTCCTATTAAGTGCCTCCAGGGATTGCGACATGGAGGACAGCTGAGACAACAGAGATTCATTGATCCTGTTCTGAGTCTCCCATGGCCCTGAGATCACCTGAACCTCGGGGTATAGCACCGGGGTTGCTGACCCAGCAGTTGCAGCCCGGGCCTCTGGGCGTCCGCAGTTATTGCAGGACCCCTCCACCAGTGTTCCATTGCACGTAGCACATGTAACGGTGGTCTCGGCCGCCTTAGCAGCACGCTTCCCAGCTGAGGACATGGCCACAGTAGGGGTAGATAAGCCCAATTGCAGACAAGAAAACCGGGGATCCCGGTGGCTTACCGACCGCTATAAAGCGGTATGAGGGAGCGGTGTGTGTGTGTGACCTCCGCGCCGTCTTCCGGTCTCCCCTCTGGAGTGCAGACGCACGCTGCATACAGTTCCCAGCCGGGAAGTGAGGGTAAAGATGGCCGCCGACAGTGAAACTGTGGGCGGCGCCGAAGACACGCGGGAAACACACACACACGCCCCGCGGTGACGTCACCGCACGGGCTGCGTCCCATCCTCCAAGCATCCTTCTCATGAGGGAGCTGGAGCCCGCAGCGCGGGAAACAGTGTAAAAAACATTATACACAGACTGCACATACATGTCACACATCCGCAGCCTACGGCCTCAGCCCCTGTGACACACAGGGCGGTCAGCCAGGGTGACCCCAGCACAGGGTACACCCGCAGAACCGCGGGCCCGAGGGCAACGCGCGGTCTGAGTGTCATGAAACACATAAAGTGCCAGACACTACCCCCAGGCACACAGGAGACACAGAGTGCCTCAGTGCCGGTCCGGTCTTTAAGCACCATTTAGGGAGGCCTCGGACGGGGGTGCAGCACCAGTCTGGAGTGTAAGCACCATTTAGGGAGGCCTCAGACTGGGCCGCTCAGCCCAGTCCGGAGTGTAAGCACCATTTAGGGAGGCCTCGGACTGGGCTGGCTCCAGTCCGGTCTGTAAGCACCATTTAGGGAGGCCTCGGACGGAGCGGAGCTGTGCAAGGCTCCCATCTCCCACTCACCAGAGCCCCCCAGAGAGGGATGGAGAGGAGTGTAACAGCGTACCGGGAAAAAACACCAGGTGTTCAGGCACTAGGCCCTCCGGTACCTCCACCAGCGTGTGCCACTAAGGGTGAGCGGGGAGGCTGTCACCGGTCCCGACTGGGACCTTATTACCTTGTCTTCAGACGCCATCACGAAAGTAGTGAGAATGCAGTGAAGTGCAAGCAAAGCGTGATCCTCCGAGCACACTAAGGTTAAAACTGAGGATGTTCCCTGCGGTAGGGGTTTATAAGCGGAGGGGGCGGTGTCTACAAACTTGTAGTACCTAGTGTGACCTCCGGAGGGCAGTGCCCTAAACCCCATTGTCTGGGTCTCCCATTATGATGACCAGAAAACAAAGGGATCTTAAAATTAAGAATGTCATCTCGGAGTTGCATCTCATATATAAACACTATATTTTGACATTAGACTTTAGTGGTGCTAAATAGTTTGAGGTGGGGAGCACATGAACCAACAACAACATGTGGCGACCACAAGCTGGAGTTTATCTTTAGTGCAACCTCTTGCAGGCCAACTTCATTGCAGCACAAGTGCTAAAGCAAACATAGATGCAGTGTGTGAAAATGACAAAGCTTACAACTCAACCTCATCTTGAACCCTGTAGAATTTTATGGCTTCAGCCCCGTAAAGCATCCCCCCCTTCTCACATTAAAGGGGGCATTGTTTCAAAGGTCATGGTGGGGTTCCCTTCCATGTTCTCATATAATATATATGTTTTAGAGTCACCAGCATAAAAACACACATTCTGCAAAGTTATTTTCTTCTTTATGCCCCTAAAGAATTCAGGATCCCAAAAATACCGTATTTAATTCTGAAATGGGTCTACATTGAGTCAGAACTCTTCATGGTTAAATGACTTAAAGGTTCAAAGGACAAAAAACATAATCAAAACTGAAGAAAAATAAGTGATATCATTTTTGGCTAACTTAACAGATACATGTAGTTGAAGGACATGGGTAGTCATTGTTTAGTTAAAAGTCTTACCCGTAATAAAACTATTGGTTTAACTCGACGCCTTCCAAAGGTTACCATACCACAGTATTTCAGCAATATTCATTATTGACCGCAAGTCCTAAGATTAAATAGCTGAACAAAAACACCCAACAGATCTATGGTCTCCAAAGATAAAGTAATTACAGTTACAGAAACAAGACTGGACTTCAATGAGTTAAATAAACCCCCCCAACAAGTTTTGACTAGTAAGATAAGACAAAGGTTACCAAGATAATACACATTTTTGGAGGGTAGAAAGAAATCTAGCTAGAGATGTCAGAGCTTCAAAAAAAATGACTTAGGGCCCTTTCACATCAGCGTTTTTTTAAATTCGCGGCAGATGCGGTGAAAAAACCGCATCTGCCGCGTTTGCCGCATAACCGATACACTTGCGGCGCGGTTGCGGTTTTTTCCCATAGAAAGTATAGGGGGACTTGCAGCAGGTGCGGCAAGTGCGGTTTTGCACTTGCGGCAGCGAAAAAAAACCGCGGCTGAACGCGGTTTTTTTCGCTGCCGCAAGTGCAAAACCGCACCTGCCGCAAGTCCCCCTATACTTTCTATGGGAAAAACCGCAACCGCGCCGCAAGTGTATCGGTTATGCGGCAAACGCGGCAGATGCGTTTTTTTCACCGCATCTGCCGCGAATTTCAAAAAACGCTGATGTGAAAGGGCCCTTAGTAATAAAAATACATAAATAAAAGTATTCCAATCCAAGTTTGAACAACTTTAAAAATTGTTGAAATAACGAATTTATTTTAATCAACTGAGGACTATCTAAGTCAATGGTTCACACTACCAGCTCCTCAATTATTTTGGATTATTTATCATGTGAGTAAGATAACAAAGAAATATTAAAAATAAATGGATGCCTAAAGGTCCAATTAAACTGCATGATGCAGTTGCCGGTATTAGTCCGTTTACACAGACCAATCACGCACTGAACCGTGTGCGATAAAGATTGCCGAGTGCGGATAGGTGGTAATAGCCCTCGGCAGCGCCGACCCCTTGAACACAGGAGGATGTGCTACCGAGAAAGATGATCTTTAGTGCAAACCAGATCAGTTTGTCAGATAATTGACCATTTTGTAGCATGATCGGTAATTTGTTTAGACTGCACGCAATAAGCGTGCAATGTAAATGAATCTTAAAGGTCCATGATACTCAAAAATTGATGAATAAGTCACAATCTTATAGCTATATTAGGACCCGACTAAAGAGAATGCTAACCAGGAAGAAAAGTCTAGAAATGGTCAAGTAAGAAAAATCGAGATTAAGCTGTGTACATGATAAGACAAAAATGTAAAAAATACTGTAGAGTCCTACAAACCTAGTTAAAGGGGCATTTAGAGATATGGAAGTTATCCCCTCGATCCATGAGATTAGGTATAAATTTTCGATTGTCGTGAGTATAACCGTCAGGACTCGTACTGATCCTAAGATCCGAGGCTATGAAGAATCTTGTGTGAAATAAGTGGGTGTCGATCAATCTCTCCAGTCATTCAAGACCTCCTGACTTTCATATGATTTAATGATGTAGAAGAGAAGGATTCGGCCATTCTAATTCCAACTGGAATCCTTTTGTTCTGCCAGCAGTTCTCTAATACTAGGCCATAGCCATGGCCTCCAGCTGTGGGCCCCCTGGATCTCCCAAAGCCCTGCCCCCTTCCAAAGCAGTGCGGCTCACCAGCGGGTGCGGCGCCCGTCACTACTGCCGGCCCCGCGAGGGAGATAAAGGCCGCTCCTGCCACCGAAAACTGGCACCCTGACACATCCTCCGCACCCTCGTTCTACTCCCACGTTTCTTGACCACTTCACCACTGGCTTCTCCACTTCCTCTCTTCCGAAATCCCCTCTATCATCATGGGCGATTTCAACATCACCATTGATACCCCCCCACCCTACTGCCTCCAGACTCCTATCACTGACCACCTCTAATTTTGGGCTTCCCAATGTCCTCCTCAGCCACTCATAAGGATGGCCACACGCTTGACCTGGTCTTCACCCGCCTTTGTTCCCTCACCGATCTCTCAAACTCACCCCTCCTCCTATCCGACCACAACCTGCTGACTTTCTCCTCCCTCTCCTCTGTTACCCCTCTCCCCCTCTCCGGAAACTCTCTGATCCCAGCAGAAAACTCACATGTATTAAGCCACTCATTCTCTTAGTTCCCTTCTCCCTCTCACAGATTTAGGTACCTCACATGATACAGACTCTGCTGCCACCCTCTACAACACCACAATAACTGCAGCTCTCGGCCTCGCAATCCCCCTCTCATACAAGAAAACCCGCACACACAAGCAACCCTGGCGCACCACTCTCACTAAAGAGCTGCGTCGAGCGTCCAGGGTGGCCGAGCGGAAATGGAAGAAATTCCACTCCAAGGCGCACTTCGCCATGTACAAACAGCCCCTCTCTACCTTTCAAGACCGCACTTACCGACGCAAAGCAAGCCTACTTCTCACTTCTAATAACTGCCCTGTCCCACAACCCCAAACAACTATTCAAAACTTTCAACTCCCTACTTCGTCCCTCAGCACCTCCCCCATCTCCCCTCATCTCCAACGATGCCTTCGCCTATTTAAATAGAAGATCGACAAAATCAGAGAAAGCTTTGACGCACTGTCCCCCCGGCCCTACCCCACCATCGCCCAGCCCCCCTCGTCCAAAGGAAGCTTTTCCACCATGACAGAGGATCAACTCTCCTCCCTTCAGTCACGATCACACCTCACCACCTGTGCCCTTGACCCACTCCCCTCCCACCTCATCCCGAACCTCACCACAGTCCTCATCCCTGCCCTAACCCACTTCTTCAACCTATCACTCACTACTGGTGTCTTCCCCTCATCCTTCAAACATGCATTGATCACACCCATTTCAAAAAAACCTCCCTCGATCCTGCATCTGTTTCTAACTATTGCCCCATATCTCTTCTCCCCTTTGCCTCAAAACTACTTGAACAATACTTCTATTCTGAACTGTCCTCCTACCTCTCCTCCTGCTCCCTCTTTGACCGCCTACAATCTGGCTTCCATTCCCATCACTCTACCGAAAGAGCCCTAACCAAAGTCACCACCGACTACTGATTGCAAAGAGCAAGCGACACTATCCGGTTCTCCTCCTCCTCCTCGACCTATCTACTGCCTTTGACACAGTTGGTCATTCCCTCCTACTTCAGATTCTGGAATCTTTTGGCATCACTGACCTAGCCCTCTCTGGGTCTCCTCATATGTAACGGACCGGACTTTCACCATCACCCACTCCCATACCTCCTCTTTGCCCTACCCCCGGTCTGTCGATGTCCCCCAAGGCTTGGTTCTGGGACCCCTACTCTTGTCCATCTACACCCTCGGCCTAGGACAACTCATCAAGTCCCACGGCCTTCAGTATCATCTCTAAGCCAACGACACCCAGATCTATCTAGGCCTGACATCACCTCCCTACTATCCAAAATTTCCACACTGCCTGTCCGCCTTCTCTTCCTCCTTCTCTGCTCACTTCCTCAAACTGAACATGGAGTTCATCGCCTTCCCACCAAGTCACTCTCCCACCATTACCAGACATATCCATTAATGTCAACAACTGCTCACTCTCCCCAGTCCCCTACACCAAGTGCCTCGGGGTAATCCTCGACTTTTCCCTCTCCTTCAAGCCTCACATCCAAGCCCTCGCCACCTCCAGCTCAAAAAGATTTCCCAGAAACGCACTTTCCTTGACCACGACACAGCTAAAACACTTATTCATGCTCTCATCATTTCCCGCCTTGATTATTGCAACCTTCTGCTGACCGGCCTCCCCGCTAACTCCCTCACACTTCTCCAATCATCCTAAACTTCGCTGCCCGACTCATCCACCTGTCCTCCCGCTACTCCCCATCTCTCCCCTCTGCAAAGACCTTGTCTCCCCACTTCCCAAAGATCCCACTTCAAATTTCTAACCATGATGTACAAAGCCATCCACAACCAGTCCCCTCCATACATCTCTGACATGGTCTCCCGATACCTTCCCTCACGCAACCTACCTTCCTTTTAAGAGCTCCTTCCCTATTTCCTCCTCTCACAACCACATACAAGATTTCCCCCTTGCATCTGGTATCCTCTGGAACTTTCTGCCCCAGCACATCAGACACTTGCCTATCCTGGGAACCTTAAAAAAGAACCCAAAGAGTCACTTCTTCCGACAAGCCTACAACCTGCAATGAGGCCCAGTCCACTGCATCGTGTCATGTTCGGCACTACCCCCTCCTATTGTATCCCTACTGGTCCCTTATTGACAGTGAGCCCTAGTGGACAGGGTCCCGTCCTGTTCCTGTTTGTCTGGACTACCCATATATATTGAACTTGTCCTCGTCTACCTTTGCATCGTGTAAAGCGCCATGGAATTTAATATAAATAAATAATAATAATAATAATAAAGACCATGGAATCGGCTGAAGGAATATTTCACCAACATATAATGTGTGTAGGGGCCCCAACACCATTTTGGGAGCTTATATAGAGTTGCAGAACATTTTATAACAAACACAAATAATTAATTACAACTGCAAGTTTTTTGGCTCATTGGCTAAATACGTTTAGATATTTGATCCATAAACTATTACATAGTTATGCTGGCCATACATTCAAGACTTTGATTGACCAGAAAGGACAATTAATTACCCGCCACAACATTCATGTGACTGGTTCAACCATCAACACGTCAAACTACAATTTGGTTGATCATTTGGCAAAATATAAAATTCAACTTTGACAAATCACATTTTTGGCAGACCGTAGTTAGCCATGGGGCATGCGCAACTTCCACAGATGGTTTCGGCCATAGCATATTTTATGCAAATTGGCAGATTTACATATGTTCTACTATAATGAACAAATTAAAGGATCTTTTCAGGTTAAATTAACAGTATAATAGGTATAAAGTCTGACCCGCCAATATCAACGGGTTTGTCCAACTGCCTAATGTTCATGGGGTTCTCTCAGCTTTAAGGAGATAAGGATCTGGCATGTTCAATTTCATGCTGACTTTACTTTTGTTCTCGGTGAGATAAGTCACCTCCAGAGATGTCTGGCAATGGCTCTCACATAGAGAGCACACAAGACAGGGTGAGTGCTCCTGTGTATGGGAATAGAGCAAGAAAGCTGACATCTGAAACATTATCCTTCCACTTCTAGATGGGGGACTTTATTCTCAAAATTAAAGGTCTATGTTAAGTTGGTGAAACAAAAAAAGATACAAAATACCGGGCAGCAAGGTGGCTCAAGTGGTTAGCACTTCAGCCTTTGCATCACTGAGGTCCCGAGGTCCTGGGTTCAATTCCCACATCTGCAAGGAGTTTGTATGTTCTCTCTGTGCTTGCGTGGGTTTCCTCCGGGCACTCCGGTTTCCTCCCACATTGCAAAGACATACCGGATAGGATGTCTAGATTGTGAACCTCAAAAGGCATTACTGATGTATGTAAAGTGCTATGGAATTAATAGCGCTATATAAATGAATAAACATTATTATATTATTATACAATTGTATCCCAGTAAATATTACAAAATAATGTGTGAATGAGAGAGATGAACGAATGGATTCAATGCAAATCAAATTTGTTTCACATTTTTCAAAATTTGCCGGACTTGGAAATTTCTAACAATTTGTGATTCAAGTTACACAAATTGCCCAAAAGTTTAGATTTCTTCTGTACCATGAAAAAGACTATCAGCCAGAGAGGACCTTGTCATGTCCGGACAGGTTTCCTAAAAATGCCTTGCAGCTATTACATCACATAGATATATAGCACATCACATAACAAAGCATAGTCTATCATAGCCAGTATAAAAGCCAAGGGAGGGAATGGTGCCCAAAAACCATTTTAGGGAGATTCTGTTTTGTGAGTGGATGTCAGAGATCAATGCTTAGCAATAGAAAGAGAAAAAGACAAAAAAAAAAAAAAAAAAAAAGCACACCTCTGAATAATCTGTACAGAGAGTGGGTGACAAATACACAGTGAAGAACGGTTATCATCTGTTTGCCCCTAGCCATATATATGGTCACTTTGACATTACTAAGGGCTTGTTCAGACTAGCATACTATGTGGACATGTGCTGTCAAGAGTTAAAAATCACAGAGCACACTGACCTATGGAATTCAATAGGGTTATAAAGTGTGAAAAAATAAAAAATAAATGCATCATGCACTATTCTCTTCTGCATTCCTGATGAAACTCGCCCTTTCAAGTTTATAAGGGTGCAAAAAAATTAAAATCCCATTTGGATCATTTGTATTGCATGTAATTTTATTTGATACATAATCATTATTGCCTTGGGAAAATGTGTTTGATCATGTACATTTTAAACTTGATATTAAATATGGATGTCAACTGGGTGTAAAAAAACGTGGTCCATATATGGTATCCAAACGGAATGTGAATGAAAAATCGTCCAAGGTCTTTCGATTTCAATTCACATATCTGAATTTTTTTTGTGTTAAGAAGATTTTAAGGGTTTGGATGAATCTTAAAAGTTGTACAAGTCTTTAAAGGGCCTGTGATGCGCTCTAAATTTAATTGGCACAAATCAAATTTTGGGGGAAACTTAATCAAAGATGGAGAATTCAAAATGTAAAAGTGTCGATCATCTCTACTGGATAAGACTCAACAGTAACTGACCCAGAGCAGGAGGTAGGCAGTAAAAGTTCAGTTTGCTGCCACCTCCTAAATACTCTGTCCAAGGCAATGTGGCTTGTTGACCTTATTTCTGCCACTTAGCAGCACAGGCATATAGTAGCAACCCTTGGCTGTGTCCTTGAATTTACTCTCTCTCTTGACTTCTTAAGGCTGGCTTCACACTTGCAGATGGATCTGCAGCGTTTTGCAGATGCATCTGCAAGTGTGAGCATGCTGACCGCGGCCCCTATGTTTATAATAGGGCGCACGCGGTGTGAAAGCTCTCATTCACTCCTATATGTGTACTGTCAGCAGGCGTATGCCTGCTTACAGATCACACACTCCCGTCCGCACTGTGGACGCGAGATGTAGCGTCCATGCTGCGGGCGGGAGAGTGTGATCTGTAAGCAGGCATACGCCTGCTGACAGTACACATATAGGAGTGAATGAGAGCTTTCACACCGCGTGCGCCCTATTATAAACATAGGGGCCGCGGTCAGCATGCTCACACTTGCAGATGCATCTGCAAAACGCTGCAGATCCATCTGCAAGTGTGAAGGCAGCCTAACACTGTTCACCAACCAAATGAATACATTAGTGATCAAGATGACCCATCCCAACTGTAGCCAGGTTAGCAATTAAACATGGGCAAGAATGGAATAGAATGGACTTCAAGGCATATAGTAACATCTAATCATTACACATAGAACAAAAAAGGTTTACACACTGGTTGATCATTGATCCCTATGGAAAGTTAACTAACCAAAAGTAATGATATCGCCTCTAGTGTCAACACAAAGGAATATAGTATTATGCAGTGCATTACGTAAATGCACCAGGATTGCACAACTATTGCTGATGGTTTTCAGTCTGTAGATGATAAACAAAAAGAAAAGCATTCCAAAAGTTCTCCTAGAATAAAATACTATTCTCTATTGGTTATCAATATGTATGGAGGAGATGGTGTGGATGTTTAGCAATACTTCCCGAACGCAGTCTGGTTTCCAACGGTGCTCCAATTCTTTTCTGAAATATGGGAGAGCACATCAGAACTGTGGTCACATATTTAATTGGAGGTTTGGAACGCTGGAAACCAAAGACAACGGCGACTGGTAAGTAAAGTACTTCTACTAAAATATTGATAAAGAGATTATTGCTGGGAGCTTTTCTTTGAAAAAATTTCCGGCAGCTCAGGAAATGCTAAACATAATTATCCCAAGGAATTCCTGCTAAACTGGATCTTGGGCGGGTCCGATGGGCAAGGAAGGGGGTGAGTAGTTACTGTAAAGACCAGTCAAATGGTCTGATCTGATTTCTGACCCTTCTGCTTGTAACCCTGGAAAATGATTACACTCAATTAAAAGGTAAACACAAAGGGCTGAAGGGTCTTGTCACTTATTGATCCCTTACAGATGCTGAAATTCACCTCCCCCCAACAGACAGGCATTGTGAAAAACCACCCAACCACCCACCCCCCTCAGCACCAGAGACTTCCTGCACAGTATAACCCATGTGCTGAAAGACTGGATTTTGCTGCTTTGCTGAATTTGGCAGTGGTCTGACCCCCTTCCAGCAAATAAAGACATCAGTTTAGGCGGCCATGTGGAAACAAAAATTTAAGAGAAAATCCAAAAGTTGGAATGATGACTTGTCTCCCACATTCCTTGAAGGCCTATCCTGGGATAGTCTATGTATGTGGGATTAGGGTACAGTGAGGTAACAAAGGAAATGCAGAATTCAGATGGATACAAAAGCACGGCAGGGATAAGCCTGTATACAAACAAAATACAATGTCATGGGAATTAGAGTTTCATCGGGTAAACAATGACCACCAATGAGACATTCAAGACAATCTTAAATTATGATGCACGATTACTCAGAGATGTCCATCATTAAGCTGTTGGGACTTTACATAGGCAGCACGGTGGCTCAGCAGGTAGCACGGTGGCTTTGCAATGCTGGGGTCCTAGGTTCAAATCCCACCAAGGACATCTGCAAGGGAGTTTCTATGATGCAAGGGAGTTTTGTATGTTTGCACCCAGTTCCAAATACAAATTTAGATTTTGAGCCCCAATGATGATAGCAATGTGGAATTGGTGGGTATAATAATTAAACATCTTACTGCGACAGTAGGCCAATCACACTACTGTAGTGTAAACCCATATCGACGGGTTCAGCCAAACAATGTGTAGTGCCAATGGTTTGGGGAGATGTTGATGGCACATGTCTGATTTCAAATTCTGATTGTATTATTCTCAGGGAGATAAGCAGCAGACCTTTCTCCGTAGAATTAGTGCCCTTTTACACACTGCAACTTTCTAGCGATCACAACCACGATCTGACTTGGCCGGGATCACTGGTGCGTCGCTACGTGGTCGCTGGTGAGATGTCAAAACAGTCAGATCTCACCAGCGACGCAGCAACGATATGACAGTTGTTGGGACCCTGTCACTCTCGGGTGTAGTATTGAGATCGTTGTCCCTGTCAAACACAGCGATGCATGCTGCATAGCGGGAGCGCAACGACCAAAAAATGGTCCTGAACAATTTGTAACTATCAGCGATCTCAAAGTGGGGGCCTGATCGCTGCTACGTGTCACACATAGCGAGGTCGCTGTTACATCACAAAACCTGTGACGTTGCAGCGATATCGCTAGCGATATCGTTGTGTGTTTAGTACCCCTTAGAATGGGGATGCAGGCACATGCGTTGGCATAAAGTTTCTGCCGTATCCTTACAAATGCGTCCTTTTGACAACCTCCCCGGCCACACACTGCTGCTATTTTGCGGCTCATTAAAAAGACTGATGTCACTGGATGCAGTGAATGACGGCCAAAAATAGAACGGGCTTCAATGGGGGCAGATCTGGCCAGGCCGGATCTGGCTTTCACACTGGGCATGCCCAGAGCCCCACCTAACACTCTCCCATTAGGTGTGCCCTTTGTAAATCTTTGAACTTTCTGAAAGATCAGGCAAAAAAACAGATGCAACTGTAGGTAAGCACAGAAGTTTTTTGCATGATCCGGCATTTGAATCAGACATAATACTGCTGCGGTTCTACCGGGTTGCTCAAACAAACGCAGATGCAGTTGGATGCATTTTCAGCCTGATCACACCTGAACGCAAGTGTGAAACCAGCCTTAGGGTCCTTTCACATCAGTGTTTTTCACTGATCATGATTACCGCATAAACGGCTGCGATCGAGGCACACTTGCGGCAAGCCCCATACAACGTCTATGGGGCTTGCGGTAAGTGTGCGGCAAGTGCAGTTTCGGCACTTGCGGCAGGTGCAGCCGCGAAAAAAAACACAGTATGCCGCGTTTTTTTCACGGCCGCACCTGCCGCAAGTGCCGATACCGCACTTGCCGCACCTGCCGCAAGCCCCATAGACATTGTATGGGGCTTGCCGCAAGAGAACCGCAAGTGCAGCGTTATGCGGTAATCGCGGCAGCTGCGTTTTTTAAAAAAAAATGCTGTCAGCCGCGTTTTTTTTCGCGGCCGCACCTGCCGCAAGTGCCAAAACCGCACTTGCCGCACCTGCCCAAGTCCGCTATACCTTGTATGGCGTTTACCGCAACCGCGCCGCAACCGTGCCGCAAGTGCAGCCGGTATGCGGTAATCACGGCAGATGCGGTTTTTTCACCGCATCTGCCGCGATTTGAAAAAAACGCTGATGTGAAAGGGCCCTTAGACAGGTTGGGTTCAATTCCACTGTCCATGTCAATGGCACTAATCTACTAACATGTCCTCCTGGCTGAACGTGTTAGTGAAGAGACCGGCCAATAAGAAAGGTATGTATTAATTATGGTGTTTGTCCAGCGTAGCAGAAATTAACCTCTTTCCAAATAAATAATTTAGGGTATTGGTAGAGTTAAGCGCCTGTTCGTGTTTAAAGAACATTGTCGTGGCAAGGGCAAATGTTGCAAAGAAGTCTGGCCTTTTTCTACTGTATTTAACTTCAGTTAAATCAGGATTTCATTGATTATGAGGTCCAATTTTGCAGAAGCATAACGCTTCTCCTACAATCACTCATGGCTGTAAAACAAAAAATAGTATATATACACATACATACGCAGTGAGTGACTAGACAATTTTCTGATGACACAGACCTCGCTTTTAAGTGATATATACATACATACATACACACACACACACACACACTGGCCTTGTATATATAATATAGGGTCACGAAAGTTGATATATTGGGTCTCTAAGCTATTTTGTTCAAAACAAAAGGTGAGGTATCTGTCGTCGTCAAATTGCCTAGTCACTCACTGTGTGTGCGTGTGTCATATACATACTTATATATATATAATAGAAAGAGAGAGAGATAGAAAGAAATATATATAACTACACATGATATACACCCATATGCCCACCCATAAATATATCATCAGACACATCTTCATTCACAGCTGTCTGTCGTTAATCCTGTGACACCCTTGGCCCAGCTGTCGCAAACTAATGTGACGTAAAGACACCCCCCAACCACGCATTTACTAACACGACATGGAACTGGCTCTGATGTATGTGTGCATATATACATACACATGCACATACGTATATACACACACATATTAAATTAAATACAAAGTCCTGAAAATAACCTAGGCATGTTCAATGTGTGCATACGAAATATAATTCTCCAATATGGATGATTAATCTGCCAACTGCGAAAGACGGGCTGGAAAGCAGACCAGGCAAACAGACAGACAGGGCGAACAGGCAGACAGACAGAAAGACAGACAAGGCGGACAGACAGACAAGGCGGACAGACAGACAAGGCGGACAGACAGACAGACAAGGCGGAAAGACAGACAGACAAGGCGGAAAGACAGACAGACAAGGCGGAAAGACAGACAGACAAGGCGGAAAGACAGACAAGGCGGAAAGACAAAGGCGAAAGACAAGGCGGAAAGACAGACAAGGCGGAAAGGACAGACAAGGCGGAAAGACAGACAGACAAGGCGGAAAGACAGACAGACAAGGCGGACGGACAGACAGACAAGGCGGAAAGACAGACAGACAAGGCGGACGGACAGACAGACAAGGCGGACGGACAGACAGACAAGGCGGACGGACTGACAGACAAGGCGGACGGGACAGACAGACAAGGCGGACAGACAGACAAAGACAGAAAGACGGGGAAAAAATAGAATGATAAATTGTAAGTTAAGCCAGATGTGAAATAGATAAAAGACAAATAGATAATAGCAAGACAGATTTAAGATATAAAACCAAAGAGATACAGAGGGACAGATAGACTGATAAGTGAAAAGATAGTAAGAAAGATGGATAAAAGGTAGCTATGACACAGATAAAAGAGGTATAGAAGGAAGGACAGAGACACAGAAATAGATACGAGATAAATAAGAGGCATGAAAAGAAATAGAGATACGAAGAAAGCCTGATGAGGCTGAAACATCGCAGAGTTGTCCTGAAGGCCCAATAAAAGGCATCAACTACCTAATTCTTGGATTGCTGCAGTCAATTTTTGGATGTATAGATACACGATAGATATGGGATGAATATAATTGATAGATATAAGGGAGACAGAAAAAGATAGAAAAGACAAATAAAAGATCGATACACAGATAAAAGGAAAGAGGTGGAAAGAATGATGGCAAGTATGTTAAATAAATAGGAGAGGCAGATAAAGGTAGATATGAGAAATAAAGCAATGTATAGGTATTTTTTTTGTATGTAAACTCTCTTCATGTGTACAGCACCATGGGCTTAATGATGTAATAAAATAAATAATACTAATAGACAGACAGAGCAGTATAGCCGCTCAGGAGTCTTCTCTGGAGGAACACCACATTCCTGACTTCCCTAAACTAACAAGGTTAAAGTTTACGAAACTTCCTTTCTTAGTTGCGAAACTAAAACTGCTCCCCTGCATTACTGGGCCTGTCCTCCAGATCCTTCATCAACCCAATCATTTTAGCACATTTTTTATTCAAACAATTTAGCAAAGCTCTAAAAAAAAAGTAATTACAAATAATTTATATGATGAATTTACAGAACCGCAATGCCACCCTTATATTAGGAACATGTCTAATTCTTATGTAGAGACCATTTTTCCAGTAAAGCATGATTTGTAATGACGTGAAATGATAAATGAAATAAAACAAAATGAGTTAAAACGATAATATCCTACTATATTGATACAAGAACACACCCTTATTCACTAGTCATGTCTGCCTACATCTCTACATAAGGGTCTAGTTGACTCTTTACTGACCACGACCTTCCACAATGACCCTGGTGGCCTGATGAAGGGTCCAGATCCATAGTACATACCTTCCCATGTATCCATCTCCTGCCTGTCCGGGTGAGCTGATGTGCAGCCATGGAGCTGGGCATGTCACCATGCAACCAGCAGCATGATGGGGAGCGTCTCCTGTTGCTTGAAATGCCTATTCTACTCTGAGGGCTGGGAGGGAGGGGACCCTTCCTCTCTCACAGGTCAGTTTACGAGCTGGTCATGTGACCACACAGTTCAAGCCCTAAGGTCAGTTCAGGCCTGGGGAGGGAAGAGGGGAGGGTTTATTACCTTGGGGTTATCTAAGTGGAACCCATCACCCTTATGCTCTGCATAGAACTGCAGTTCATGGTCGAAAACCTAAATAGGACCCTTAAAAAATAAACATTGTTACAAGATAAGTAGGTATGGGGTATGCCTTCTGTGTTTGGGTTAAAGTTTTTAGGATACATCTTGCCTGTATCTTACATATAATGTATCAAATTGCTTCACTTTTAGCAAATATGTGTAAATATATATTGCAATAAAATTGTATTTTGACATCACAGGATTGAACTAAAGTAAAAAAAAAAAAACTACAAAGCATTTTGCTGATTGCTCCTGGAATTCCTGACTGATGAGGCAGATTCTTTGGGAATCTCAGGAGCAGAAGAGCCTCACTGGCCATTATTCTTATGTCCTCCTAGAAACCTACAGAAATGTGCAGGAAGTGATGTAGGAGCCGCACCAAGATGGCACAGCCCCACCATCGGGTCACAATATTACCTTCCATAATGAGTAAATCCTCACACAATCCGGGACATGCCAAGCCAGGAGGACACTAGATGCCCATCATTACACGCTTACAATGCACATTATGGGCAGCACAGACAGATTGGACGCTTATGCTGATGAGCTGTGAGCTCAGAGATAAGGAGCTTTCATCAGCTACATGGAAAGGATCCAGCTGGAGCTGAGGAGCTGACAATATATTAAGATTCTGTGCAATGACAACAAATATAGACATCACAAGGATGTAGAATATTATAGATCTAGATAAAAATCAGGGAAAAAGAACCGAACAAACATAAGCAATAATTGTGAGTGCTGTAATCCTGCAAAATGGGATGTCAAACTCAGATATAATACAAAAAGAATAGCAGGCAGCACTCCAACATAAGTGAAGACAGGGCTGAAGAATAAAGTCCCTTGCTTTTACTTATGTTGGAGTGCTGCCTGCTTTTCTTGTTGTACATGTATATATATATATATATATATATATATATAATTATAATTATATATAATATATATATTAATACACCCGATATATAATCTATACACTCACTGTCAAACTCAAACAATTCTCTATCCTCCTCCTGCTAGACTCAACCCTTGTGATCCTTTCTTTTCTTTCCATAACAGAACTTGCCCTCCCCTAGATCTCCTTATACTGCACATTTAGCGTCTTCCACTTCCACACTCCCTCCACATCCCCCCTCTCTCTGTTGGAGTCCCGCAAGGCTCTGTCTTGGGGCCCCTGCTCTTTTCCCATGTATATATTTGGCCTAGGACAACATCAAAGTCCCATGGCTTTCCAGTTACTATCTTATACATTGATCCACACTTTTCTGGCCCAGAAGTCACCTCTCTACTGTCCGAAATCCCAGAGTGTCTATCAGCCATATCCTCCATATTCACCTCTAGCTTTGAAAAATGTAAAGGGGACCTATTAAGTTAAAAAAATGCTATTAGGCTGGATTCACACACTGCGATTTCTGCTTTTGTACAGCCTATCTTGAGGATGTGTCTCACGCTTTTTTAAGCCCATTCTACAATGGGGCAATGGAAAAGCGCATCCTCAAAAGTGCAAAAAGAACTACATGGTCATTCTTTTTGAGGATGTGCTTTGCAGCGAAACCCATGCTCAAAAATACGGAGCGTCTGAACGCAAAATTTGGAAAATGCATTGACTTGGCTGGGATGCCAAACATCATTGCATTTCACTGGATATACGGATCCTCAAAAAAACGCTGCAAAAATGCAGCGTGTGAACATAGCCTTAACCTGCAGACATAGGGTTAATAGTACTTTGAACCTAACTGACTGACAACTTGCTCATCCTTAAGGGTTGTCCGGGCTTTATATAAAATCTGTGTGTGTATCTAGGCTGCAAAATGCTGACAGTTTGTAATTTACATCCAGTTAGCATTTTGCATGGTTACCTAGGTATCAGTATTCTGCGTGTGTGGAGTAGCTGTTCACCCGAGTCTAGAGGCAAGTTGTTTTGGAGCCCAGTTGCAATGACACAGCTGGATGTTATGCCTAGACTCCAGCAGGCTCGCCCCAGTCTCCAGCATCCCTTCCACAGTCTCCAGCTTGCACGCCCCGTCTCCAATAGGACCACCTCCACCTTCAGCACAGTTCATTCATCTTCCCCGAGCTGTCACTGATGCGCTCCTCCTTCTATATCACTGCCGCAGCCGTCTCCTCTGTGAAATAGATGACTTCTCTGTGTCTGTGATGCAGTGTGTGAGCGGTCATCTCCTTCACAGAGGGGCGGCTGCAGCACAGTGATACAGAGAGAGGATCGCTTCAGTGATAGTGCTGACCCCGCCTGTCTGTGAAGGAGATGACTGCTCTGTGTCAGTGATGCAGTGTGCGCGCTGTCATTTCCTACACAGAAGGGCGGGTTAGGCGCTGTCACTGAAGCGATCCTCTCTCTGCATCACTGTGCTGCAGCCGCCCCTCTGTGAAGGAGATGACCGCACACACACTGCATCACTGACACAGAGCAGTCTCCTTCACAGAGGGGTTGTGTTTGCGTGGGTTTCCTCCAGACACCCCGGTTTCTTCCCAGTCTCCAAAGACTGAATAATGAATGAATGATAATGAATTATACTGTGTATACTGTGTGACAGTGTCAACGGTGTCTGAAAAGCGCTGTGGAATTAAAAAGCGCTATATTCATCAGTAGAATGAGCAAATAAATGGGGTTCTCAGAGATGAAGTAGTTTAGGAAGCAAAGAATGTGGCTGGGTGGCGTTTATCTATTTTCAAGTATGTAATATTGAATCCCTGAGGAAGGAGCTCGGCACGTGGCTCCAAAACGCGTTGGAAATAAACCTATATCAACAGCACTCAGACGTCCAGTGTCGTTGGTGTTTTCACCTCTCTGGCAGCAGCGCGGACAATAAGGTACTTCGTCCGAAAAACCTGAGAAAGGAGCAGTGGGAGACCAAAGAGAGGTGAGTATTTATTCTTTAATCAGTGATTACATGGTGGCCATAATACTCCATGGATGATGACCATGGGCTGTGCACTATACTTTATGGAGGACTATGGGGGGTTCATTACCATAAATAGAGGTCTAGGGTGGATGCATTATACTACATGAAGGGCTATGAGGGCATTATAAAATGTGGAGGACTATGGGGGGAGCATTATAATATATGGAATCTTATGGGCTGTGCATTATATTTGGAGGACTATGGAGGGTACATTATATTATATGGAGGGATATGGGGGTGCATTATGTAATATGGAGGACTATGTCGGTGCATTATACTATATGGAGGACTATGGAGAGTGCATTATATTATATGGAGAACTATGGAGGGTTAATATATTATATGGAAGACTATGGGGGGTGCAATTAAACTACATTGAGGACAATGGGTTGTGCGTTATATTACATCAAGGTCTGTGAGGGTGCATTATACCATGTGGAGGACTATGTGTGGGCCATTATAATTTTTGGAGGGCTACAGGAGGGTGCATTATATTATATGAAGGACTATGGACTGTACATTATATATGGAAGTGCATTATACTATATAGAGGACTTTGAGGGTACAATAAATGTGAAGGACTATGTGCAATAAACTCTATGGAGAACTATGGAGGGTGTATTATACTATATGGAGGACTAAGGGCGTGCATTTTATTATATGGAGGACTATGGGGCTGCATGATATTATATGGAGGACTATGGGGGTGCATTATACTCTATGGATGACTACAATGTGTGCAGAATTATTAAGCAAATTAGTATTTTGATCACGATACTTTTTATACATGTTGTCCTACTCCAAGCTGTATAGGCCTGAGAGCCAACTACCAATTAAGTAAATCAGGTAATGTGCATCTCTATAATGAGGAGGGGTGTGGTGTAATGACATCAACACCCTATATAAGGTGTGCTTAATTATCAGGCAAATGCGTTTCCTTAGGCAAAATGGGTAAGAAGAGAGATTTGACGGGCTCTGCAAAGTCCAAAATTGTGAGATGTCTTGCAGAGGGATGCAGCAGTCTTGAAATTGCCAAACTTTTGAAGCGTGATCACCGATCAAGTGTTTCATGGCAAATAGCCAACAGGGTCGCAAGAAGTGTGTTGGGCAAAAAAGGGGCAAAATAACTGCCCATGATTTGAGGAAAATCAAGCGTGAAGCTGCCAAGATACCATTTGCCACCAGTTTTGCCATATTTCAGAGCTGCAACGTTACTGGAGTATCAAAAAGCACAAGGTGTGCTATACTCAGGGACATGGACAAGGTAAGGAAGGCTGAAAAACAACCACCTTTGAACAAGAAATATAAGATAAAAGGTTAAGACTGGGCCAAGAAATATCTTAAGACTGATTTTTCAAAGGTTTTATGGACTGATGAAATGGGAGTGACTCTTGATGGGCCAGATGGATGGGCCAGAGGCTGGATCAGTAAAGGGCAGAGAGCTCCACTCCGACTCAGACGCCAGCAAGGCGGAGGAGGGGTACTGGTATGGGCTGGTATCATCAAAGATGAACTTGTGGGACCTTTTCAGGTTGAGGATGGAGTGAAGCTCAACTCCCGGATCTACTGCCAGTGTCTGGACGACAACTTCTTCAAGCAGTGGTACACGAAGTAGTCGGTATCGTTCAAGAAAAACATGATTTTCATGCAGGACAATGCTCCATCACATGCATCCAACTACTCCACAGCGTGGCTGGCCAGTAAAGGTCTAAAAGAAGAAACAATAATGACATGGCCCCCTTGTTCACCTGATCTGAACCCCATAGAGAACCTGTGGTCCCTTGTAAAATGTGAGATCTACAGGGAGGGAAAACAGTACACCTCTGGGAACAGTGTCTGGGAGGCTGTGGTGGCTGCTGCACGCAATGTTGATCGTAAACAGATCAAGAAACTGACAGAATCTATGGATGGAAGGCAGTTGAGTGTCATCATAAAGAAAGGTGGCTATATTGGTCACAAATTTTTTGTGTGTTTTTGCATTTCAGAAATATTTATTTCTAAATTTTGTACAGTTATATTGGTTTACCTGGTGAAAATAAACAAGTGAGATGAGAATATATTTGGTGTTTATTAAGTTGCCCAATAATTCTGCACAGTAATAGTTACCTACACAAAGAGATTCTTCAAAGGGTGCCGTTATACAGGGCTGGAGATGTCGCCAGCGAAGAGCGTGCGCGCCCCCGCCAGCGTCGCCGCCCCCGTTTAGACGGGGCGACACCTCCAGCCCCGCGCCGGCGATCTGTCAGGCGGCATCGCCGCCGGGGTGTCTGGAAACACCCCGAGGTGTCTGGCTCCCATTGCCTGACAGGTCGCCGGCGCCTGGTTACATGGGGCGATGTGTGCACATCGCCCCATGATGGTCGCCTGGTTTCAGAGCACTGCTCTGAAACCAGGCGACCTCGCCCCTTCACGAGGCGACGTAGGGGCGATGACGCCGGCAAAAGGTCACGCCCCCACATCGCCTCTGGTATGGGCGGCGATGTCGCCCCGTGTAACGGGGCCCTAAGATCTAACGAAAAACCACTCCCAACTTCCAAAAATATTAAGCTTTGATATTTGAGTCTTTTGGGTTGATTGAGAACATACGGTAGTTGTTGATGAATAAAAATAATCCTCTAAAATACAATATGCCTAATAATTCTGCACACTGTAAATGGAAGGTAATGTGGGGCCCATTATACTATATGAAAGGCTAAGTGGAGGCCAATATAATATTTGGAGGGTCATGAGGGAGCCTTTATACATTATGGAGGCTACTTGAGGGTCATTATGCTGTTTGCAAGCAATTATACAGTGTGAAGGATTTTCTGGGGACCATCATACTACCGGTATATGTAGAACCAATATACTGCATGGAAAGCTGTGTAGGGGTCACAGTGGGGGATTTCAATAGGAGAATTACTTTGAGAGGGATGAAAAGTTGTGACATATGCTATTAGTTGTTTTTTTTTTGGGGGGGAAGCAATTTTATGGGGCCCCCATGAATTCTATTTGGATTCCTAGTCCTGTAGATATAAAATGTCATATTATGGGATAAGAAGAAAAATCCCTTTCTAGCCTAAACTATACAAACTGTCTCCTTATTTTGTAAAGTCCTATTGTGTCCAAACAAGATGGACAGGAATTTGCGTATCTATAACAGATAGCTATTATGCAGATGACTCAATTGTTGTGTTTTTGGTTTTACTGTTTGCATCAGATCAACTAGAGATGCATAACATTAACACCTTCAAGTCCATCTCAGTGTCATGAACTTCAGAGACAGTCAGAGGCTGACAAGTTTTATACAACTATGGCTGTTTGCATCTGGCGTTTTTGCATCAGATTTCAGTGTTGGGAAAAAAAAAAAAACAGTCTTTTTCTCGGGGTGTATTATTCTCCAAGCCTAGATAGGTCCACAAGGGTCTTCTCCAAGCCTAGTTAGTTCCACAAGGGTTTTCTCCAAGCCTAGTTAGTTCCACAAGGGTCTTCTCCAAGCCTAGATAGGTCCACAAGGGTTTTCTCCAAGCCTGGATAGGACCACAAGGGTATTCTCCAAGTCTAAGTAGGTCCACAAGGGTCTTTTCCAAGTCTAAATAGGTCCACAAGGGTCTTCTCCACCGTTATCTTGATTGCATCAAGCCATCTGTTTGTGGAATCTTCCTCTTCGCCTTGTTCCTTCTATTCTTCCTACCATGATGTCCTTCTCTAGTGATTTTTCTCTTCCTATAATGTGTCCAAAGTAGGCAAGTTGGTGATCCTTGCTTCCAGTGACACATCTGGTTTGATTTGTTCCATAATTGATGTTTGTTCTTCTTGCCATCCATGGTCTTGGGTTTACTTGTGCTTTTTTGTTCATTCATTAAAATGGGTTAAAAATGCTGAAAGTTGACATTTTTGCATCTGCATTCACTTTGCTGGTATTATAAAACGTAGCTTCTTTTGCGACAAAAATGCCACGTTTGAACATACAAACAAAAATGCATGTTACCAAATGTAGTAAAAAAATATATACGGTATGTGTTATGAATCTGCTCCATGAACTTTGTCTATTTCTTCTTGCTGTCTGCTTAAGGCTCCCATTCACATTAGATTAAAGTCACTTGAGCCAGTCTATTTTGGACACCCTTCTAATGTGTATGGGGGGGCCCTCAATTCTCCTTCAACATAGGATATGAGAGGAAAGGATATGGCCTATTGGAATTCAATAGCTGATCCTTCTGTTGTGCACGGAGATAAGCCTCCGACAGAGGATTCTGCCAGCGGCTCCTTTATAGGAAACACAGTTGAGCAAAGCTGCATGTTCCGGTTTCATGGGGTAGTCACGAGATATAGGTGATAGACAGCCATCTAATGTTTATGGGTTATTTATTATTGAAGCAGACAAATGTAGATGAATTTTAACAAATATCAAACATCAAATCTGAATGACAAACTTTGATCAATGCAGTTTTTTTCAAATGATAGGAAAGTAGTGGCTTTAGGCTGTCAATGGAGTCGTATAAGATAAGATCTTCTAAACTGCTTCTCCCCCTCCAAAAAACGGCACGCCTCTCTTCCCTACAGTGTGTGTCTGTAAGTAAATATGACTAAACTGCAATACCAGAAACCCCCAATGGACAAATGTGGTGCTGTTTACAAGAGAGTAATGATTTTACAGCCTCGGAGTATCAGCATGTCATCCACCTATACCCCTTCTATCTATTTAAAAGACGTGCATGCTTGGAGGAACTGAACGCACATGCATATGGGCAAATCTAGAGGAATAGTGGTCAGCCAAAGGAAAACAGCCACCTTAAAACAGAAAAGGTTGTAAGCGACTCTCGACCCTGAAAAATGATGATTTGCCAGCCTTGCATCCAGCGTTCTGGTCCTCCTGCATCCAAGGTGGCCGCCACAGTGGCGCGGAGAACACAGCGGCAAGTTAGAACCAGGTCTCCCGTAAGTTACCGTTACACGGCACGACATCGTTAACGATGTCGCTGATACGTCACGGGTTTGGAGTCGTTCCAGAGACACTGTTAGGACATCGTCGCGTGTAACACTGAGATTTAACAACGATAAGTTGTTGGATTGTTGATCGCAGGTTTGAGAACATGTTCTCAAACCTCACGATCAACGATTCGCAAACATGCTACATCGTTGTGTGTGACACCGCGATAACGATGTTGTTGACGACTTCGCCCATTCAAAGCAATGAGCAATGATTGTTCGCAGGGTTTGCAAACGATACCTGCTCACAACATTGTCGGTGAGTTGTCCACAACATCCACAAGTGTGACATCTCATCAACGATGCCAAAACGATGACTGCAACGACCGCGCGCTCACTGGGTCGTTGCGGACATCGTTCCAACATCTTTTTTTTTCTGTAAATATATTTATTAAAGTTTCAAACAAGCATAACAATAGAAATAACCAATACAGAATCCAGATCCTAGTACAGTGGCATATTACAGCTGTAAGAAATCAGGTACAAAGGGACACCAGTAAAACCTCCAACAAGAGAATGCATGTTTCATTACCTGAAAATCACGTCTGGATCAAAACTTAGAAAACACACACAGCCAATGAGAAATGTATACACTGAGACATAAGAAGGGAGAAGAAAAAAAGAGAAAAATTAGAAAGGGGTAGGAGGGGTAAGAGGGGGGGGGGGGGGAATGGGAAAGACCCAGCAGTCTAGACGCCCAGGTGTTGGAAATTACGAGTAGGTGCGCAACCAAGTCAAGAACCCCTGGCCCTCCTTAAAGGATTGCCAGAGGAACCAAGTGCGCCCCTGTTCATACCCGGCGTCACTATCTCCCGTTGCAAGCGATTCCATACGGTGCAACCTATCCATTTCAGATATCCATTCCACTGTAGAGGGGACCTCAGTGGACCTCCAGTGTCGGGGAATAACTGCCCTGGCAGCTATTAGGCAGAACCTCAGAATCCCCTTTTTGATGGAGGTTATCGAGCCGGGTATCAGAGATAACAGAGCTAATTGTGGAGAGGGTTCATGGCGGACCCCAGTCATTAGATGGAAGGCATCGAAAACCGAGGCCCAGAAGGGTTGCAGGAGATCGCAGGACCACCAGACATGAAGCATAGAGCCCACAGCAGAACCGCATCTCCAGCAAGTGTCTGAGACTTCCGGATTAATCCTGTGGAGCAGGGTAGGGCATCTGTACCAACGCGTCAGCAATTTATAATTTCTCTCTTGCGCTTGACTAGACATTGTCATCTTGTGCACAAGAGTAAAAATTTTTAAGCTGTCTGCCTCAGAAAAGGTGATCCCCAGATCTCTCTCCCAAGCCTCCATAAATCCAAGCGTGCCAGTGTGGAGCGAGTTCAGGATCAGGCTATAGAGCACCGAAACCACATGGGAGGGACCCTCGGTGGGGAGCATCAGGGATTCAAACGGAGTTAGCGCCCCTATTGAAATATTGGAGAGAAAACTTCGCAACTGCATAAACTCCAACCAGGACAAAGGAGCCGCATCGTCAGGACCTCGCAACCCCCCCACGCCGGAGAGCCCCGCAAGCCTATCTCTCACTTGTCCCAGCCCCACTCCATCTAGTTGTGACCAGCACAGATACCTAGATCTATTCATTGCAGGGGGGAAGGCTGGATTGTCAAAAAGGGGACTCAGTCTGCTCAATCGGGAAGTCAAACGTAATTTCGTGTATGATCTATCCCAGAACCTCAAAACAGTTTGTGTGAGGGGAGGGAAGCCCGTCACAGGTGGGCGTCCAGTCCCCCCCAGCCAAGGCAGCCAGTACAAGGAGGAGGGTGATAGAAGTTTCTCCAGGAGCACCCACTGTTTATGGGCATCACTGAACCTCCAGTCGACAATCCTAGAGAGCAAGACTGCCTGATAATAACGTTTAAAATCAGGAAGGCCTACCCCCCCTTTATCGTTCCAACATCTTGCCGGGTAACGGTGCCTTTACCTTTCCAGAGGATGAGACTTACCATTGCTCCTCCTGCCACTGAGGTTGACATTTTAGAAGCAGGAGGACCACAATGAAACTTTGCCATTGGGAGGCAATTGAGAGCAGTAGATAGAACGACTATACATGGCAAACATGAGGTCTCATTTCGGTTCCAGGGAGGAGGGTCGCTTTATTGTGCACGTAAACTGCGGTAGGCTTGAGAATCAACGAGTCCTGCTTTTGAAACCTTGAAAGTCCCACTGGGGAAGTATATAGGTTTATATACAAATCTCACATACATCCCAATCCCCAGAGAGGCTCAAGATCTAAACCCACCTATCTGCTAGTGTCAATTTTAGAAGAGGCTCATTGACCTCCAAAAGGTACAAACATATTTATATTTTTGTTTTCAAAATTAATGTCACATCAGTAGACGTAAGTGACGGAGTCCGGAAACCTTCTGAGCCACAAGCAGCTGTCAGTATGCGGAGTGAAAGGGTCAGGTGGGGTTCCCAGAGCAGATCCTATTTTTGTACATGTGATACAGACGTTAGTGTTGGGTGATGTTTGTCCACATGACCTCAGAGCTCACTATGTGACGGCACTACAGCTGGCCCACATGCTACAGGCCAAGAGCTCTCCTGTTGTTGGAAGATGACTGGTATTCTTCCTTGAAGCAATGTATACATCAAGCTGCAACCTAAACCTTTGTGTAGTCAGGAAGAAAAAAATTCAAAACCACTTGAGCTCATTAATCTTGTCTGGTCGTATTTAGTGATTTCTTGGCTATTCTTATTATAATAACCGAACATGCCAACATTACGTCTATACCATGCCTTATGGATATGCCATAAGTGTTTGTCATCTGCAAGCACCCTTAAAAGGATTGTCTTATAAGGAGCCCCCAAGGGTATATAGTCCCTGGCTTAGAAACACTGCCTTAGGCCCCCTTCACACGTCCATATAAAAATATATACATACTGCATGGTTCATTTTCAACATCCATGTTTATCTTTAATCACTTTTTTCCAATATGGATATAGAAAATTAAATTCCGAAGCTTCTCTTTTATTTTACTTTAATGTTAAACACATACAGCACACAGATGGCACGTGGATGCCAACCGTGTGCTGTACAGGTTTTCATGGACCCATAGACTTGTATTGGCCCTTGTCATCCATGTTGCTGGGAAAAAAACAGATGAGTCTGTGAGCGGTTCACACAGAAGACACAAGTATGTGAAGATCACCATAGTTATAATGGGAACATGTGGTGCCCGTGAAAGAAGTGTCATATGTATGGATCCACATATTTAATGGAAAGCCTGACATATGAAGGGGGTCTTCACACGTGAGTCCAAAATACATACGTGAAATAACAATACCGGAGTTTTCCATCAGTATGTCTCGGTGATTTTACAGTATGGATAAAGAAAGTATGAAATGACAAGCTTCTCCTATAGTTTGCAATGTTAAGTATGTACAGAACACAGATGACATATGAATGCCATCTTGTGCTGAATGTATTTTTCATGGACCCACAGAGTCATATTAACCCTAGTCATCCATGCTGCTGGAAAAGCACGACATGTCTCCGTGGTCTGTGTGAAAAGAAGGGTATGTGAAGATTATCATAGGTTATAATTTGTAACATGTGGGGTTTGTGAAAAGATTGATGCCACATGTACCAAAAACACAGAAGTGTTAAGTAGCCTTACACAGCGCAAGAATACATTACAAGGGCAAACATTCATATGATTGCCCCATATGTAAGGCCTCCTTCACACTTGCGTATAAAACACGTACTTCAAAAATGAGAACTGATGTCATCATTTCATCAGGTTCTCCTTCAGGTTCTCCTTCGCTCTCCTACAGGGCTCTCCTTCAGGGCTCTCCATCAGGGCTCTCCATCAGGCTCTCCTTCAGGCTCTCCTTCAGGGCTCTCCTTCAGGGCTCTCCTTCAGGGCTCTCCTTCAGGGCTCTCCTTCAGGGCTCTCCTTCAGGGCTCTCCTTCAGGGCTCTCCTTCAGGGCTCTCCTCCAGGGCTCTCCTCCCGGGCTCTCCAGGCACCTCAGGGCTCTCCTCCAGGCCTCTCCAGGGCTCTCTACAGGTCTCTACAGGGCTCTCCTACAGGGCTCTCCACAGGGCTCTCCTACAGGGCTCTCCTACAGGGCTCTCTACAGGGCTCTCCTACAGGCTCTCCTTCAGGGTCTCCTTCAGTTCTCCTTCAGGGCTCTCCATCAGGGCTCTCCATCAGGGCTCTCCATCAGGGCTCTCCATCAGGGCTCTCCATCAGGGCTCTCCATCAGGGCTCTCCATCAGGGCTCTCCTCAGGCTCCTTCAGGCCTCCTTCAGGCTTCCATCAGGTTCTCCATCAGGGTTCTCCATCAGGTTCTCCATCAGGTCTCCACGGTTCTCCACAGGGTTCTCCATCAGGGTTCGCCTTCTGAGTTATCCTACTGTTTCAGCGTGGTTCTCCATTCGGGCTGTCCATCCGTACGCCATAGTACTGTTCCCGAATGACTAAAGAAACAAAAAATACTACAAAGCTTCTTCTATACTTTCAATGTTAAACACGTACAGGACACAAATGTAATCCATGTGCTGCACTTGTTTTTTATGGACCAACGAATTTGCCTTGGCCTTTGTCATCCATGCTGTTGGAAAAAAATCGAACAGTCTCCATGTTTTACACAGAGATCTGGTTTGTGTAAAATCCCATACAGGTAAGAAGCACCATGGGTTATTTTGGGTGCATCAGTGAAAATAAACAGATACAACATGTACTGGAAGGGTCCCAAACACATTGCCCGGGTGTTATCAGTTGTCAAGCGGGACATGGAAGCTCCCGAGACTTTGGGGTCTTATAGAATATTAAATCAGGCAAATAAAAGTTAAAGTTGTATTAAGAGACAAAAGAAAAGGTAAAAAAAGCTAAAACCCCAACCCCCTCACTCCAAACTGATGACCATGGATTTCACCTTCTCCTACAGTAGAATCATGTGAGACAAATGGACCCATTTTATTATTTTATGGCACTTAAGACTCTTGGTCTTAATCGCACACCAGTCTGTCATATCCCCTTTCCCACTACACAATAAAACCTTTTAACCTGACGACATAATGCAACCGCTGACTGTCCTCGCCAACTGTGAAAGAGTTAATGGATTTTTGCTTTAGTGTAATCCTGCATATTCAGATAAAGCATGACTGTATTCTCATCCCCAGTCTTCATTCACATGGTCAATGTCTTACTGTGCAAGGTGCCCATTTGTAGAATGGGGCTAACCAGGGGGTGATGATTGCAAGAAAACAAAAACAAAAAAAACCCTCAAACAAAGTGCGCTGGAATCCAAACTCATTCCATTTAGGCCAACTTGCATTTAAAACAAAAGAGAAACCTCAAGAAATAATACATTCTCATTGTGCTGACCGAAGGGAAAATAGCCATCAGCTGCCTAAACATATACAACAGCTTAATGGACCTTTCACCAAGTAAGAAAACGCTGTGTGTATTAATTAGGATTGTTCTACAGAATGTGTTTTAATTGTTCTGCAACGTTCTAGAGGTTTCTATAAAAGAATAATAATACGGTAATAACAACTTACAGTTTCAGCAAAATTTAAATATGTTATAAAATTAAAAAAATATATATAAGCAAAATGGCCAGCACTGCACCATCTAAGGGCTTGTTCACATGTTGTTTTTGGCCCTGGGGAAAAAAATGCAGTTTATTACAATATCACCAAAATGAATGCAATTTGTGAAATATTATCCGCACGTTGCTTAGTATTTTTTTACTTGCGGATTTAAACCTTTATCGTGTATTTGTTTAAACCTGCAGCACGTCAGATCTTTTAGGCTGCCTTCACATTTGCGGACCCTCTGCAGCTGTCCTGCGGAGGGGATCCGCAAGCTGTCTGCAGCCGCCGCCAGCCCCTATATTTATAATGGGAACGCACGGTCATGCGCAGGTCTGCGCATGACCGTGCGCACCTATTCACTGCCACGAGTGATCTGTGCGCAGGCGGATGCCTGCGTACAAATCACACAGTCTCGTCCGCAACAGGGACGCGACATGTTTCGTCCCTGGTGTGGACGAGAGTGTGTGATTTGTGCGCAGGAGTCCGCCTGCGCACAGATCACACATGGCAGTGAATGGGTGCGCACGGTCATGCGCAGTCAAGCGCAGCACCGTGCACACCCATTATAAACATAGGAGCTTGCGGTGCTGCGGTCACATTGCGGATCCCCTCCGCAGAACGCTGCGGAGGGGTCAGCAAATGTGAAGGCAGCCTTAGCGGTTTGAAGAATTTTTTTTTACATACATGAAGTAAAAATGAAAACCGGTAAGACCAGATGACCACTCAACTTGTATGAGCACCTCCCAATGTTCAACGTTGAAGGACACGAGGATGGGGCAAGTTGTTTTTTTTTTTTTTTTAACTTGAGGAAATAAGCTGCAGTGTCTGGTAGTGGCTTTCCTACCAAAAACATGGTGGCTCCGTGGTTAGCAAATGGGACCAGCTCCCCCGCCGCTAACTATGGAAGAAAGAAAACCAGCATAACTAAATGACTGACTGGTATAGACCCCGCCAACATCAAGTGATAGAGGGCAAGTTGCTTTTAGTGAGAAAATAGTGCAGTCTGTAGCTTCCACCAATCATGTGCTCGTGTTCAATGGGACCTACTCCCGCCGCAACTATGAAAAGAAGCAAACGATGACCCAACTGTAGAGGACTTCTCAATCAATGTTGATGAGGGGCAAGTTGCTTTTTTAGCTTGAGTAGATAAGCTGCATCATCTGGCAGTAGCTTTCCTATTAAAATCACATGAATGGCCACCATGGTGGCTCTGTGGTTAGCAAATGGGAACAGTCCCCTGCCACAAAGTATTAGGTTGTATTACTATGAAAGTAAGAAAACTATTACAACCAGATTATCACCCAACTTGTATGAGGACTTCCCAACATTCAATGTTGAAGGACATGAGAATGAGGCAAGTTTTTTGTTAAGCTTGAGGAGATAAGCTACAGCGTCTGGCAGAGACTTTCCTACTAAAATCCCAGTGGCCCAGTGGTTAGCACTGCTGTCTTGCAACGCCGAGGTCCTATGTTCAAATCCCACCAAAGGATGAACTCTGCAAACGGGTAGTATTTTTTCTCAGGTGTTTTAATTGTTTTCCTTCATTTTTCCCCCACACTCCATAAGACATAGAGATAGTGAATTGGGGACAATGATGATGATGTCTGTATTTTTTATATGTAATATACCTCAATACATAATAAATATAGAAGGGATAGAATAAATAATATGTTTAGCTAAAGGCCACTTCACACACTACAACACCGTTAGCGATATCGCTGCAACGTCACAGGTTTTGTGACGTAACAGCGACCTCTCCAGCGATGTTGCAGATTCCGGACACGTACCAGCGACCTGGCTCCCACTGTGAAGTCGCTGATCACTACACGTCGTTGAGGACCATTTTCTGGTCCTTGGTCTCCCGCTTGTCAGCATGGATCGGTGTGTTTGACACCATAACAACGACTTTGTTAGCGACTCAGAACCCAGCCACATAGGTGTAGAGTCGTCAAATAGCTGCGGTGTAACACTCTCCAACGACCAGCGAGGTCGTTCGCAGGTCCGTATCGCTGCTGCGTCGTTAGATCTGCCTGTTTGACAGCTCAAAAACGCGCCAAAGAGACTTTCCAGCGATCCCGGCCAGGTCGGGATCGCTGGTAAGTCTCAGTGTGTGACGGTAACTTAAGATCAGAACTACAGAAAGAGGCAGAGATATCAGTCACTGAAGTGTGTGTAAGAAGGGGGGATGGAGAGAAATTGCTCTTGGTCAACAACTATTGTGTAAGGCCTTCCTAAAATGTCAAAGCAACCCGTGTATATTTTGGATTCAATTCTTTCTTCAGGCTGAGGCTGTAACTTTTTGGTCTCTAGCTAAGGCCCCGTCACACATAACGACGCACCAGCGATAACAATGTGCAGAGATCGCTGGTGCGTTGATTTTCACATCGCTGGTAAGATGTCAAACAGGTATCTCACCAGCGAGGTCACCAACGACTTCAGCAATGATCCAGAATTATACCAAGGTCGTGGGAATTGTCACTCCATAGCGTAGCATTGAGATCGTTGATCATTGTCCCTGTCAAACACAAAGATGTAGCGCTCCCAGCGGGAGCGCAACGATGTAGAAATGATCCAGAGCAGTGTGTAACGATCAGCGATCTCACGCAGGGGACCAGATCATTGGTACGTGTCACACATATCAACATCATTAGCGGGATTGCTGTTGCGTCACAAAATGTGTGACGTTACAACGATCTCGTTAGCGATCTCGTTATGAGTGACAGGGCCTTAACATGGGAAGTTTGGACCCCATTCTTCCAATTTTGAAAAACAAATTAAAAATAAGCCATATATTGAATACCGGTAGCTACATAATGTATAACATTAGCATTGGACTAATGGATTAACAGTATGGACGCCTTGTGCTTGCCAAAGACTTGGTTACGCCACAAAACACATCCTCTGAAGGAGAGAAGGGCAACATCAGCTGCACTCTCCACCCTTATTTGCTAATGCTGTGATGCCTCACCCTGCTACTTCTAGGGAAGACGGCGGATAAGGCAATCAGGACTGGTACCCCTCCCTTGCATGACTTGGTTAATGGCACAAATGCCGTTGGTTATTTTGTATTTTATGACATAATAAGCTCTTCCTTACCTATAATTATGTGTTAAGTGAGAAACTATATCCTCCGCTAAAATCCTCTTAACCCTTTCATAATGTGTGTTGATGCATGATATTTCAGAAATAACAATTTTTTTTCCCCAAAACATTGTAACCTCTATTTCTCTCCATCTATGGTGGCCATTCTCGCCCTTTGTATGGGCAGAGCTATTTGCTCATTGGACATTACAAAGTAATCACCGATCTCATCTAGGGTTGTAGAGATCACATCACATTATGTAAAGGTGGGCACACAGCTCATGCTTGGGTCAGCTGAAAGCAAGTTGGTTCCCTGTGACTGAGTGGGAATGTGAACCTTGTTATCACCGGCCATCTAACCCTGGAGCAACTGCAAAGGCGTCACTGTAAATCGCCGTGCCTCATATTTACAACCCTGTGCCCCACCTACCTGGAAATATCAGATCTCAAAGAAAGTGTCCCTACCTCAGTCACAGGTCATTCAAGAAAATCCAGTAACGTTCTCCAAACCATCAAATCTAAAAAACTAGACTGGCTTTGTTGTACTGTCAGTTCTTAAAGACGGATCGGGGAGTCTGTATTACAACGTCACGTCAATTCGTTTGTTTTCAAACAAGACAAGAGCACAATTAATTCTGCTGAGCGTGCATGTGTGTACAACAGGGAGTAAACCACTGGGTGGCACCATTGGCCCCATCTCATCTCCTAGAAAATAAAAAATAGACATGCCCGATTCTGCTTTCCCTTTACATCATCTGTAAGCAGGGCTGTGGAGTCAGAGTCATGGAGCCGGTGTCCATTTTGGTGAAGTCGGATTCAGAGAAATTGAGGAGTCTGGTTGTTTGGCTTACTGATTTCACATCCCTGTTAATGGAGTCAGAGTCGTAGAGTCGGTGTCCATTTTGGTGGAGTTGGATTCAGGGAAATTAAGTAGTCACGAGTCGGATGTTTGGTTTACTGACTTCACAGCTATGGTTGTGGAGATGGAGTCGTGGAAGTCGGAATCAGGGAAATTGAGTAGTCGAGTTGGATATTGGCTTACCGACTCCACAGCCCTTGTCTACAAGAGAAAAATCTGGAGGACCCCCATACACTTTAACCCCTTCACGACTAAGGACGTATATGTAGTAAGCTCACATCATTCCCTGCACATGCCAACTGATCAGCCCGACGTGCAGCTAACAGACCAAGCAGATCAACTCTTAATCTCTTAAGTCCTGTCACACACAACGAGCTCCAGTGATCTAGACAGCGATAACGACCTGCCGGGAATCGCTGGAGCGTCGTTACCTGGTCACTGGGGAGCTGTCAAACAGGCAGGATCTCCCCAGCGATCAAAGGAACCTGGGAGCCACCTCCCACATGGCTGGAAGTGATGTTACCAGCATCTTCCCTGCTTAGTTCAGCCTGTAAGCAGGGAGGAAGCTGGTAACTATGATAAACAGCGGGTATCCAGGCAGCGCGCGCTGCCTAGATACCCGCTGTTTACCATGTTACCAGCCTGTGAGGTCACTGATCGCTGGTCTCTCGCTGTCACACGCAGCGATGCGTGCTGACCAACGACCAAAAAATGGTCCTGAGCCCTTTGCAGCGATCACACCACAAGCCGGGGCCTGATCGCTGCTAGATGTCACACATAGCAAGATGTCACCCATTTCACCATTTAGGTAACAGTAAAGGTATACATGTTACATATCGGTCAGCTCGTACTGACCGAGGCATCATACTGACATGTCAGTTTTACCGTATAGTGAACATGGTGTTAAAAAAAAAAAAAAAAAAAAAAACATTGTGGAATTTCACTTTTTTGTTTGCAATATTACTGCACATTGAATGTTTTTCCTGTTTTCCAATAACTATATGGTAAAAATAAATGATGTCATTCAAAAGTACAACTTGTCCCGCAAAAGCCAAGTCACCTGTGCAATAATCATGCTATCTAACCAGCATCTTGATCTGCCCCTCCTGTGAGGTGGATGGATTATCTCGGCACATAAGAGTTCTCACTAGATTTAGGGCAGAGATACACTATGAGAGATGCAAACAAGTGTCTTGCATACAGCTCGCATGAGTCACCTGGCCTGGCTCCTGCCTCTCTGAATGGGAGCGTGGAGCTCCACAGAGGCACGATCAGAGAGCGGGTGGCCGGGCAAGGTGACTTATGCCAGCTGCATGTGAGACACTGACATGCAGCTCGCATAAGTGTGTCTCTGCCCTTAGACAAATTTGTGAACAATATTTAAGAGAAAAATGACTTTTGTGCTCATAGAAAACACGTCTCAGATCTTTGAGTGCACGGGGTTCAGCTTATAGAAAATGGGAGCCAAAACAAGTATTGTGTTTGTATTTTTATTCAATGTATATCTGGGATGCCATTTCATCTAATTCTCAGAGAACCCCTTTATTGTGCATGAGGACCTTAAAGGAAAGCTGACATCATGGTTTTGCAACCAAAACAGCAGCATGATGTAGGGGCACAGACCCTGATTCCAGCAATGTGCCACTTACTGTAATAACCCCACCCACAACACTGATTAGTTGCTTTCTGTGTGCACTGCGCATAGGCAGAAAACTGCCAATCAGTGGACAGGGAGGGTTTATACAGAGCTCACAACATGCAGGACTCCATTACATGAGGCTTACTAGTCCTCTAGTGATAATCTTACCCTAAAAAATTGTATCAAAGCCCAGTAAGTGACCTGGAATCAGGGTATCTGCCCCTACATCACGGTGCTCTCAGATTAAGTGCCAAAAACTTGGTATCAGATTCCATTTAAGGTGGACCTGACGGCTGATTGAATGTCTCCAATCCAGGGACAGTGTGTAGATGACCAATGAAGTTTCTTCCAACTCTGCCTTTCTATGTACGATTTAAGACAGGTATGTTTGACTGTGAAAGACTGCGGCGCTATACTATACTTTTAATAGAGACCGGGGACCAAGACTAGTTGGACAAGTATGTCCTGGTGGTTTCTCCCCACCCACTGCCTTGGATTGACAGGTCTCTGTCTATACACACACAAAAATATATGGTGGTTATGGTGGTCTCCTCAAAGAGCCACCCTTGGCTAGGTTCTTTCCTGGAGGAGATCTGGCTAGTCCTGTGTTGAGACTCCAAGCCGAGGCTCCACAGACTCTATTTGTCTATACACACATAGGCAGAGACGTGTCCAGCGGATGGACAGGTCTCTGGGGCAGGATTGGTGGACGCACATGTTGTTGAAAATTACACATTGGGCCATTTTTAGATATTGGCATCAAAATATTTTACAATATATACCATAAATATATATTTTATTTTACCAAATTTTACTTTTATCGAAAGGGATGACAAAATGACAGCTGAGGCACCTGTATCCTGATGTAAACTTGAAAACTTATACCAAAATGCCACTATTATAAGGGCACAAGAATGAGGCCAAAGATCAGTCTTGGCCACTGGGTGGTGCTCTTTCTATAGAGGACCAGTAACTAATGAGCGAAGGGCATGGACATTCATTGCCCAAATGTAGGAGGTATAGGACGCTCTTCACTTTTGCAGTTGGCTTTTCTGAAAAGATGGTGGTAAAGAGATGGAATATGTCACAACCGTCCCTCCCCTCCCCATTAAAAAAAAAAAAAAAAAGAGTGTAAAAGTAATAATTAGGTTGCTCTTCCTGCAGAGCAAAAACAAAATACTTCGTGTGAATCCAATGAAAAGAACATTTACTGGCCGTATTCAGGTGATATTGCCTGCTCTCCAGGGTTTTAGAGAGTTCTGGTAGGATCTAGGTTTGGGTCAATTGAACAACTGGTGTTAAGAATTGCTAATGTAATATGGGCAGTAAACTATGATCACAGTATAGGTGAGAAGCTGCAGCACAATTAATCAACAAGCTTTACCAATGCGAAACAGGAATGAAAGTGTTAAATGATACTTACCAGTCTCTGTGCTGCTGTCACTGCTGCTCTCACACTATTTCCAGGTCTGCTCCTTAAACATCATGAATATTCACTACATCCCCCGCCCACCTTTGTGACAGTATCTGTGATTGGTTGCCTAACAGTAGCTGTCTGTGTCACCGGAATGTAATAATAGACAATTAAAAAAAATGGTGATGGCTACCCCCACAATTTTGATACTCAGCCAAGATAAAGCACAAGGGCGGGGGCTGGTAGTTATTGGCCACCCCAGGCTATGGCTAGCAGCCCACAGCCACCCAAGGTTTGGCGCATCCATTAGATGCACCAAATCTAGCACTAACCCGACTCTTTCCGACTTTGAGGTGACCGCTCAACGAGTGGTCTGAATGTAGCAGAGCTGGGCACAGTCAAGGGACCACGGTAGCCGATTACCATCGGAGCAGCAAGGATATGTTTGAGATTGATAAATAGGTCAAAGAGGGTGTCTCTTTTTATTCTGTGTTTGTGTTTTCCTTAACTATTTATTTACAGGATTGGTAATTTGAGAGTCTCAGATCTGGATATCACCAGTCCAGGGCTTGGTGACAGCTGTCAACTCACAGCTGTCATTAACCACTATATTACTCCAACTTCCATCGCACCAGGGCAATTGGGAAGAGCTGGATACTGTGCCAGGAATGGCAGAACTAATGGCTGAGCAATTTCTGGGGTGGCACTAGCTCCTATTCTTAGCCTGTGGGGGCCTCCCCAGGGTAAGAATACTACTAACCCCTAGACGTGTGCTTTATCTTGGCCGAGTATCAAAATTAGGGGGGACCCCGTAACAATGTTTTAAATGATTTATTTTTACAGTCTGGGGACACAGACAACTACTGTGAGGCTTGTCAACCAATCACAGACCCTGTCAGAGAGGGTGGGCCGGGGATATTCATTAGGTTTATTGAGCAGACAAGAAATGGTGTACGAGTAGTGCGGAGAATGGCAAGTATGATTTAACACTTTAATCCCCATTTGAATTCTTTTTGCAGACCCATAGCCACCATTCAGATTGGGTTCCCACAGGCTTTTATGAGTTCTGTGTCCAGAAAAGTCCAGGTCAAGTCAGTCCCAATCAGGTTTTTTTTTTTGTAGTTTGGCTGAATACAGGAAACTAAACGTCTGTGGGTTCGCCCATCTGAAAAAAAATACCAAAATGTGGCAAAAACACACTTTTTTCTGCCACAAGATTCAGATTTGCACGAGAAACTTCTGCAACCAAATCTGCTAGGTGGTCACATCGTCTAACAGGTGTTCACTTTTCCCAAATAGACACGATGAGTCGATTTTCAGTACAAGGGACCTATCAAGCTACTTACTTCTGCACACTTATGTTTTGATGCATGGAAAAGTTTTATTCTTGCAACAAAAACTTTTTTTTTTTCTTTAATCCAATTTACTAAAATAGTCCACTGTCTGGATTACCAAATGTGATAGATTTGGAAACTAACCACTACAATGCAGTATCCCATCTGACCAGCAGAGGGCACCATAAGGCATTCACTGAGCAATAGTAGCATTTGTATCACATTACTAAATGTTATCTTCTTCACAACAGGGGCGATACATTTATCTAAAAGCCTCTGGTACAGAGGAGCACCCACTTCACCCCTCTAGTTATAAGAGCACAAACCATCGGAATCAATTTACCAAAATCAATTGATAGCCCTTAGTTTAACCATTTCCATCCTGAAAGAGCTGGGGGAATAGGAAAAAAAAAATTGAGACATATAATCTGATGTATTATTTTAACAACTTTCTTAAACGTATATGTTGAATAATAAATCAATTAAAAGAAAAATTGGTTATGCACTACCTAGAATATCCACTAGGGGCAAGACTAAGTCAAGACCCTGCTTAAAGAACACCTCCACCTGAAACAAACGGATCAGCTCCACAGTTTATTTAATACATGGAAATGACCTACATGTATATATGGGCATGTGTTCACCTATAAATAAAATGACGGTAAACTGTATACATAGCACTTCCATACTGAGGTTGAATGGACAGTTTGTATTTAACAGCAAGAATAAATCAGAAGGGCATGTTCTCTTGGACCAACAACTATCAGACAGGGAAAAGTGGTGGGAATATAACATGTCGATTCTGTCATAGTGAGCGAATCTACTGGAGAATGAACCCAAACGGTGAGGGAGGGGGGGGGGGGGCGCTGAAAAGAAAATAAATTCCATATCCTTCAATAAATACACAAAAGACGCGGCTGCCATAAAGGAGCTTCTGTCCGACACTGATGGCGAGGAAGAGCTGCTGAGCTCCGATACCGGACCACTGTGGCTCTTACAGGAGAAACCGGACTAGAAAATACTCAGAAACCGTCATACGTGGACAGGGGCGAGCCTCTGCTGTCACATATGTTTTATTAAGAAGAATAAAACTTCTGTAACTTCTAAGAGGAGAGCTTGAATGCTCTATACTGATACATTATAATTAATGTACGATTATATATGTATACACACATAAACACATCCTTTATATGGTACATACAAGTATATATATACTGCACATAAAGTAAAAAGTACTGTGTGTATATACAGCTCTGGCAAAAATTAAGAGCAAAATCTTCCCAATTTTCAGTTTCTCTGATTTTCCGCTTTTATTTTTGAGTAAAATGTGCATGTTCTTTTATTCTATAAACGAATGACAACATGTATCCGAAATTCAAAGCTAAAAAGTTTGTATCTTTGCAGCAAATGAGAAATTGTTCAACACAATAAAAAAGAAACAGTGCTTTCAGACCTCAAATAATGCAAAGAAAAAAGTTCATATTTTGAAACGGCAATACTAATGTTTTAACTCGGGAAGAGTTCAGAAATCAATATTTGGTGGAATAACCATGATTTTTAATCACAGCTTTCATGCTTTCCACCAGTCTTTCACTCTGCTATTGGGTGACCCTATGCCACTCCTGGCACAAACATTTAAGCAGTTCTTCTTGTTGATGGCTTGTGACTATCCATCTTCCTCCTGATTACATTCCAGAGGTTTTCAATGGGGTTCAGGTCAGGAGATTGGGCTGGCCATGAAAGGTCTTGATGCGGTGCTCCTTCATCCACACATTGATTGACTTAGCTGTGTGGCATAGGACATTGTCCTGCTGCATAAACCAGTCTCCGAGTTGGGGAACATTGGCTGAGCAGAAGGAAGCAAGTATTTTTCAAGGATAACCTTGTATGCGCCTTCATTCATATGTTTCCCTTCGCAAAGATTAACCTGCCCAATTCCAGCCTAGCTAAAGCATCCTAAGTTCATCACTGATCCTCCACCAAATTTCACAGAGGTTGCAAAGATACTGTGGCTTTTACACCTCTCCAGGTCTCCGTCTAAATGACCAGGTGTTGGGCAAAGCTGAAAATTAGACTCATCAGAGAAGATTACCTTACTCCAGTCCTCTATGGTCCAATCCTTATGGTCTTTAGCAAACTTCAGATTGGCTCTCCTTTGCTTCTCATTGATGAAAGGCTTTTTTCTAGCTGTACATGACTTGAGCCTTGCCTTTAGGAGCCCCTTACGAACTGTTCTTGCCGTGCACTTCACCCAGCTGCCATTTGCCATTCCTTTTGTAGGACACAATGTTATCCTGCGATTGCTGAGTGACATTCGAACAAGATGACGATCATCCCGGTCAGTGGAGAGTAGCTTTCACCCTCTGCCGGTCTGTAGCTTTGTTGTCCCCAATGTCTGCTGCTTGACCTTGTTGTAATGGACTGCCGTCTTCAAAATTTTAAGGATGGAGGCAACATGACACTCACTGTATCCACCTGCTAGTAAAGATAGAATTGAGCCCTTCTTTTCCTCACTCAAGACTATTCTTTTCAACTCCTTTGGCATGGTTAAAAGTTATTTTTTCATTCAAGTTACTTTTGGGCTATTCCTAGTACTTGTTTTGCCATCCAGCTTGTCCTACTGCAAGAGGATTGTGAAGACCACAGCAGTGTTTTTTATACTTACCCTTGTTAAATAAGATTTGGTTCAGGTGTAGAATGAGGTGGACTTTAGTTGGAATCCAACTGACACTAAAATGGAATGGCTGTCAGACATGTGGAGATGGTGATTTTTAGAAAACTATGCAGTGGTCTCTTAATTTGTGGCAGAGCTGTGTGGGTATATATACTAGCTGTGCTACCCGGCTATGGCCGGGTTAATAAATAACTGCTGTTAGCTATAACAAAGGATAATTTGAATATGTCATATTAATAACCTGTAGGAAAATAGAAGCTGAGCTGTGATTGGTTGCTATGGGCAACCTAATAAATCTCCAGCCAACAGTAAACCCTCCCCTGGCCGGGCAGTATATATTACCTCACACATACACATAATAGACAGCTCATGTGACTGACATTTGCCTTAATTCCCTATATGGCACATGTGTTGCACATTGGCCGTTTTTAATCAGATGTTTATTTTTGGAAATTAAAGATAGCACACGTATGAGGCGAGTTGTGTGAGGCGATTTGTGCACATCTGTGTCTGTCTGTGTGTGGTGTGTGTGTGTCCCTGTGGGGTGAGTGCATGTGTCCCCATAGGGTGGTATGTGTGTGTGTCCCTGTGGGGTGAGTGCATGTGTCGCTATAGGGTGTGTGTGTCCCCGTGGAGGGTGTGTGTCTCTGTGTTGTGTGTGTCTCTTTGTGGTGTGTGTGTGTGTTTTCGGGTGGGTGGTGAGTATTCAATGTTGGGGCTGCATCTTAGCGACTATACACTTGCTGTTACTCTTTGTGTGCATGTGTTGTGTATACATGTCCCTGTGCGTGGTGAATATCCCATGCTGGGGCCCCACTTTAGTGACTATATGCTGGTATATGCTGTTAGTCTTTGGCACTGTCATTAAGCCCCTCTCATTCACAACTGTCAACTGGTAACTGTCACTTTTCCCCATTATGTAGATAGGGGCAAAATTGTTTAGTGAACTGGAACGCGCAGGGTTAAAATTTCGCCTCACAACATAGCCTATGACGCTCTCGGGGTCCAGACGTGTGACTGTGCAAAACTTTGTAGAAGGAAAAAAAACTATAAGCGGTCTAATTGGAGGCGCTCAGGCACAAAGGCAGCAGGCACTGGGATGTTTTTTCAACAGACCTTTATTCAGGCTCCCCTCCTACTCCACAACATGTTTCGATAGATTCTCTATCTTCCTCAGGTGGACCACCTGAGGAAGATAGAGAATCTATCGAAACATGTAGTGGATTAGGAGGGGAGCCTGAATAAAGGTCTGTTGAAAAAACATCCCAGTGCCTGCTGCCTTTGTGCCTGAGCACCTCCAATTAGACCGCTTATAGTTTTTTTACCTTCTAATATAAATCCCTCTCTGAGGGTAAAGCGGCGGGGAGCAGCTAGGCGCAGAGTGCAGCTTAACGTGAGGACCTGGCGTCGCCTGGCAACAGGAGCTTTAACTTAAGGACCTGCGGTGACGTGACCGGATGCTCGAAGCCCCCGGAGCACGCGGTGTGCGGATGAGCTAGAGCCTGTGAAGGGCGCCTTATCAAATGTATTACTGGGTTGTGCGGGGACAGCACAACCCGATAAGGTGAGTGGCCACCTATTAGTACGCCACGCTAAAATAAGGCCCCTGGTAACCGCTCTATTGCGCCCCTTTCTCTTTCTTTTCTCTTGCATGTGCAAAACTTTGTGGCTGTAGTTGCAACGGTGTAGATGCCAATCCCGGACACACAGACGCACACACACACAGACAAGACACACACAGACAGACACACACACAGACAGACACACACACAGACAGACACACACACAGACACACACAGACACACACACACAGACAGACACACACACAGACAGACACACACACACAGACAGACACACACACACAGACAGACACACACAGACAGACACACACAGACAGACACACACACACAGACAGACAGACACACACACAGACAGACACACACACAGACAGACACACACACAGACAGACAGACACACACACAGACAGACACACACACAGACAGACACACACACAGACAGACACACACACAGACAGACACACACACAGACAGACACACACACAGACAGACACACACACACTCAGCTTTATATATTAGATATACACTAGCTGGAGAGCCCGGTGTTGCCCAGGCATAGTAACTAACTGTGCTTAGTTGTAACCAAATACTGTAGAGTGATTATTTTGCACATAATAAGATTTCACATCATATATTCAACATTACAGATTTGCAACACAAATGATCTAAATGATTACCCCATTAATGTATAGCATTTTATTTGCAACTCATTCAAGATCCTTTTGATAAACAACATTCTTGGTTTTTCCTTCCGATGCAAAGATAGGCTGGGTTCACACATTGCGTATTTTGCCGCGTTTTTTTACGCGCGCTTTTCAAAATACGCAATGTGTCTTATGTCTGCCTGCAAAGTGAATGGGAAATTCACTTTGCAGTGCAGACATTGCGTAAAAATACGCAGTGCGTTTTCCGGGAGAAAACGCAGCTCCGTAAACAATTGATATGTCAATTGTTTACGCAGCTACTTCTGCGTATTCTCCCAGAGGGGAGGAAGAATCCTGCTTCCTCCTCCCCTCTGTGACAGCTGTGGCCGCCCATTAGACTTCACAGTGTATTAATATACACTATGAAATCTAAATTAAAGAAAAGCAAGTGTGTGAAAAATAAAAAAGAATGAATACATCACCTTCCGACGCCTTCTGCCGCTGTGCGATCCCCGGTTGTAAGTCAGATCTCTTCTGACAGGACCTGTGGTGACGTCAGAGGGGAGGCGTTCCCGGGCACTCGCGGTCATGTGACCGTGAGCAGCCAATCAGCGATGGGACCGCCCCGGTAACGCCCCCCCTCTGACGTCATCACAGGTCCTGTCAGAAGAGATCTGACTTAGAATCGGGGATCGCACAGCGGCAGAAGGCGTCGGAAGGTGATGTATTCATTCTTTTTTATATTTTCACACACTTGCTTTTGTTTAATTTAGATTTCACAGTGTAGATTAATACACTGTGAAGTCTAATGGGGCGGTCACACATGTCACAGAGGGGAGGAGGAAGCAGGATTCTTCCTCCCCTCTGTGACATCACTGCGCTTTCTGGGGGAAAGAAAGCGCAGTGTGTGAAAGCCCCTGCGTATTTTGCTGCGCTTTTTTGCGCGGCCGAAAAACGCGGCAAAAAGCGCGCGCAAAAAAGCGCAGCAAAATACGCAAATGGGTGAACGTAGCCATAAACAGATTTTTGGCAGTTCCAACTCTTGGAACAGTTCAAACTTACACACATACATCCATGATGGGGGTGGGGCTATAAAAGAGGCAGCACTATTAATGGGGTAGGGCTATGGCAGGACTTTAAGGGAGGCATAGCTATGAAGGGGGTGGGGCTATGTGGGGGACAGGGCTATAAAAGAGGCAGAGCTATCTGCAGGGGTAGTGTTATGAAGGGGCAAGGCTATGTGGAGAGGATGGTGCTATAAAGGAGGCAATGCTGTGAAAGTAGTGGGGCTAAGGCTGGTTTCACACTGCAGTTTTTTTCACTGATCAGTGTCCATCCAGTTTGTGTGCCAAAACCAGGAGTGTCTCCAAAACTCAGAACAGGTGTCAATCTTTCAATTATAGTTTTTCTTTGCAGGTACCTCTCCTGGTTTTCAATCAATCATCAGGACGAAGTACCTTAGATCCGCGCTGCTGCAGGAGAGATGTAAAAAGACACCAGGAACACCGGGATGTCTGGTTAACAGTGATGAACGTCTTATTTTTCCTACGCGTTTCGGAGCTGCCTGCCGGGCTCCTTCCTCAGGGAAGTTGTTCCCTGAGGAAGGAGCCCGGCAGGCAGCTCCGAAACGCGTAGGAAAATAAAGACGTTCATCACTGTTAACCAGACATCCCGGTGTTCCTGGTGTCTTTTTACATCTCTCCTGCAGCAGCGCGGATCTAAGGTACTTCGTCCTGATGATTGATTGTTCACCACAGTAACTGTGGAAGTGCGATCCCTGCGGCAGCTGCATTTCTGAGCGATCAAGCTGGTTGTGTGTGACACAACCTTACCAGGTGAGCAACTTTGATTTGGATCTTCTTTTTTCAATCCTTAAAAAGATAAGACCCTATTGCGCATTCTCAACCCTTATAGATCTCCTGGTTTTGGCACACAAACTGGATGGACACTGATCAGTGAAAAAACTGCAGTGTGAAGCAAGCTTTAGAAGGGGTGGAATTATGGAGGAGTGGGGGCTATGTGAAGAAGGCAGAGATATGAGGGGGTGGTGCTACCTGGAGGGGCGGAGCTATGATTACATACACACACCTACTTACACTTATCTTTAAATATATATATATATATATATACATACATACACCTGTAGAGCCCCGCATTCACCCAGGCAAAGTATCTAACTGATCTTATGTCCGTGAGCTTTGCTTCTCTCTGCTGAGATGGTTCAGTGGCCCTTGAGGAAGCAGCTCTTGTTTTTATTTCTGTAAGCCTTGCCTCCCTTTTTTCAGATTAGCTCATTGAGATGTAATACAGCTGTTCTCTTAGTGTCACGTGACTTACATCGGCCTCTTACATTATATTAACCATCAAGAATGATCAGGCAGTGACATCACACAGGCGTTTGTAGGCTACATTCTATTCTATCGTGACATCACAAAGCCATATGCATCCAGGCAGACTGAATATCATATATTCAACACAACAGATGTTGGGGAGTGCAGGTTTGGGGGGCATCTTTTTTTGGGGGGTGTGGGTTTGGGGGGGGTGAATATTTTTTTGGTGGGGAGGTGAGGCATGGGGGGCATTTTTTTTTTTTAAAGTGGTGTGGGTTGGGAGGGCCTCTTTTTGGTGGTGGGGGCATTTTTTTTTTGGAGGCAGGGGTGCGGCTTTAGGTGGGGCAGGTTTGGGGGGGTGTAGGTTTGGCTTGAAGGCCTTATTTGGGAGAGGCGCGGGTGTGGAGTGAGTTTTATGGGGGGCATTTATTTGGGGACAGAGGTAAAGATTTGGGGGATTTTGGGGGGTGCAAGTTTTTGGGGACTTTTTGGGAAAGGCACTTTTTGGGGGGAAGGGGTGCGGGTTGGGGGGTGTTTTTTTTTGGGGGGGAAGTTTTTTTGAGGGGCGGGGGCGCAGGTTTTTGGGGGTGCAAATTTGGGGGAGCAGTGTTTTTTTTGCAGGAGTTGGGCGGTGCTGTGGGGGGGCATTTTTTAGGGAAGCGTGGGTTTGGAGGCCACTTTTTTGGGGGGGGCATTTTTAGGGGGTGGGGTGAGGCTTGGAGGGTTTTAGGGGGTGCGGTTTCAGGGTGTGTTAGGGGTGTGGGTTTGGTGGAATGTTCTTTTTGGGTGAGCAGGTTTGGCTTGGGGGGCTATTTTTGGGGTGGCATTTTTTTGGGGGGCAGAGGTGCGGGGTTGACAGGATATGTGAAGGGGGTGGGGCTATGCCACACAAACACACATACATACACTCAGCTTCATACATATAAAGATGTGGGCCAAATGCTATCGCATTGGGAGGGCGGTGGCATCATAATGGGGGAAAACTCTGTAGCGCTGGGAGAAGCGGACGTCTCTCCCCCGTCTGCGCCCTCTCTCCCCCTGAGCTGTCTTCTCCCCTCTGTTCACTCCCCCCTGTGCTGTCTTCACCCCTCTGTGCACTTTCCTTTGGGCTGTATCCCCCATGCTCACTTCTTTCCTAATGTGCTCTTTCCTTTGAGCAGTACCCTGGTGTGCTCTCACCCATGCATGCGGTCTCTCTCCCCTCTGTGCTGTGTTCTCCACTCATGTGCTCTCTCCTTTGAGCTGTCTCACCCATGTGCGTTCTCTCTGCAACCTCTGTGCACTCTCTCTGTGCATTCCCTGTGCTTTGTATCTCCCCTGTGGTGTCCTAAGATAGCGGCATGAGTTAGTGTGCAAGCACGCACCGGGTCATGCCGCCGCCATCATTATGTATCCAGGTGTGAAAAGATGGTGGCCGCCTAAGTGTGCATGCATGCCAGGTATACACATGAACTCATGTGGTGATGTGTCAGCTTCTGCGGATGGTGGTTTCTGGAGGCTGTGCCATGTTTGCACATCCTTCAAGCTCTGCCCCACCTTGTTTGCTCTGTGCGGTCTGTGGCACCCTTTGTGTGCTCTCTGTACTCAACCCTGTGCCCAAATTTGTGTGCTCACCCCACTCTGTGGTGTACAAAGATGACGGGTGCAGGAGGAATTGCGACTGTACATACCCGGTTTCCTGGCATCGGGTTTGGACGTTGACAGCAGGTGGTATTGGATGGTGGAAGGGGAAGTGGATGGTGCGTGATACAGGGACAACTTCGTAATTATGCAAATAGATTATATATATACACATACTCGCATAGACACATCTACTTATATAATAATTGCCTTGTGGCATCTGTTATCGCCTCCTGTGTCCGGTTGTCCTTATATCACAATGGGCTATTATGCCATCACAATGGGGTATTTTGACATCACAATAGGTATTAGGACATCATAGTGGGTAATTATGACATCACAATGGGGTATTATGATATCATGGTTGAATGTTATTACATCAAAGCACACAGGGGGAGAGATGGCCACCACCAAAGCACCACAGAGCCTGCCCTATCGTGACGTAACCGCCCTCCTGGTGCGATAGCATTGTGTCTCCATCTAGTGTAATAGATTAAAACTGGCGATCAAAATTAGAGAACAATGATCAGTCGACTTTTTCAAACAGAATGTAATCTACATTGATCAACATTTAAAGGTTTTTGTGTAAGGGATACACCATGCCACTAGAACACGGTTTTCCAAAATAAACACAGTTTATCAAACCTTTATTTTTTACAAAACGTGATGATCATAATTGGAAAACAGCAATGACTGCGGCATAGTGAAAGATTGAAAGTAAATTTTGTGAAGGTTACAACAGTAACCAATCAGTAGGGAGTGTACAGGCCTTTGCTTTGCACAGGCCTTTTCTTTGACTGACTTTAGCACATCTGCGGCTACGGGACATCACTAATCTCTCACACTGCTCTGCTGTGATTTTTGGTCCACTCTTCTTCCAGTCTCTTTCACAGTTCTGTGACTGTTGTGGTTTTCTTGTCCATAATTTTGTCATCAAGGATTTTCCAGAGATTTTATTTTTTAGATCAGGACTGGGTGTGGGTCTGGGTGGCCATTTCATTTCTGCAATGTTCTCTGTTTCAAGAACTGCTATACCCGTTTTTCTATGTCACAGGGGGCATTGTCCTGCATTGCATAAAAATTGCTGGATGATTGAGTGCTGAACACATGGAACCACGTGTTTTTGAAGAAGGTTCTGATACACACATTTACTCTGCCATATAGCTGTATGAGAGGTCCAACCCCTGCAGAAGAAACCATGCCCAAACCATGACATTTACTCCACCACCTTTCATTGACTTCTTTACACACTTTGGGTTCAATCTTTCCCCAGTTTGTCGACGAACATAATGTTTCCTATCAGACCCAAATAAATTAAAACTTGCTTTCATCACTAAAAAACACATGCATTCACAACTGTCCCCCAACCACTCCTCTTGCTTCCTCTTTGACCGCCTACAATACGGTTTCCGACTCCACCACTCCACCAAAACAGCCCTAAGCAAAGTCACGAATGACCTACTTACCGCCAAGAGCAAGCGAATCTACTCCGTCCTCCACGACCTATCTGGCGCCTTTGACACAGTTGACCATTCCTTCCTACTTCAGATCCTGGAATCTCTTGGCATCACTGACCTAGCCCTCATCTGGATCTCCTCCTAAACTTTCATCATCACCCACTCCCACACCTTCTCTTTGCCCTACCCCCTATCCATCGGTGTCCCTTAAAGGTCGGGACCACTACTCGTCTCCATCTACACTCTCAGCCTAGGACAACTCATTGAGTCCCATCGCCTTCAGTACTATCTCTATACCGACGACACCCAGATCTACCTGTCTGGGTCTGACATCACCTCCCTACTATCCAAAATTCCACAATGCCTGTCTACCATCTCATCCTTCTTCTCTGCTCGCTTCCTCAAGCTGAAAATGGATAAAACGGAGTTCATTCACTCTTCTCTCTCCTTTAAGCCTCACATCCAGGCCCTCGCCCCCTCCTGCCAACTCTAGCTCAAAAATATTTTCCCGTACTAGCACTTTCCTTGACTACTACACTGCTAAAGCTCTTGTTCATGCTCTCATCATCTCCCGCCTTGACTACTGCAACCTCCTGCTAACCGGCCTCCCTGCCACTTCCCTTGCACCTCTCTAATCTATCCTAAACTCCGCTGCCTGACTAATCCACCTGTCCCCCTGCTACTATCCCATCTTCCCCTCTGCCAAGCCCTTCACTTGCTCGCCACTTCTCAGAGATCCCGGTTTAAAACACTAACAATGACATACAAAGCCATCCACAAC
>JARQOC010000008.1:48096743-48134672 GCA_033576535.1 Allobates femoralis | reverse complement strand
ACACTCCTTTTGTCTCCTAAAAGCATCCTGCGAAAGTGCATAAAAACGTTTTAATACTTACTCATTAGTGATTATAATTAGCAGGGGCTATATTCTTTAGCCCTTAGGGCGTGTTGTTTTGCAGGCTCCAGGATCCACCCTCTCTCTGTCTGTTTGCTCTGCTTGTGCAGGCTTTTCCCTCCCCCTCTCTATCACTCACAGAATGCAAATCATTCCTGCCTTCAGCTCCACATCACAGCAAAAGCTGCACAGAGAGGGTGGATCATTCAGGCTGCAAAACAACACGCCCTAAGGGCTAAAGAATATAGCCCCTGCTAATTATAATCCCTAATGAGTAAGTATTAAAACGTTTTTATGTACTTTCACAGGATGCTTTTAGGAGACAAAAGGAGTGTGAGATTAGTGAAATGATGCTGCAGGGACATGTTTTGGTAGCTTAGATGGCGTTTTGGACAGGATCCCTTTAATAAGAACTATCTATATCATAATCATAGAAATGTTTTTCAACAGCATTTATCGCACTCACTGAATTGTACCTCAACACTCATTGGAAGTGTTATGCTAATTACAGTTACTCTCCACTTGATAGGTCGAGAGAAATCAATAGTTTGAGGTTTTAACTTCTAAGGCCGGTCATGGCAAGACCGGTGTGAACTGACAGCCCCGAACCCGATTTTGCACTAATGCAGCCCTATGGGCCGGATGGAGCTGGATGGCAGCTATTTGCCATCCAGTTCCCATTTGTCCGGGAGGATCCTGCAGGATTCAGACTTTTTTCCCGGACACAAACATTGCTTGAAACATTTTTGTTTCCTGGGGAAAAATCGGAACCAATCGGATGCTCCCGGATCCGGCGTGATCCGACATCCCCTAACATGGGGGTCTATGGCGCCAGATCGGGCAGGATCCGACATAAAATTGGATCCGGGATCCGGGTGCTGGAGTTTAGCAGCGAACGCTGCTAAACTTCAGCACCATGAGCTGTTCCCTGCAGAGATTTTAGGACTGCGGTAGCTCCCCGTTAACCGCGATCGTGAAATTTCTGCAGCTGCTACTGCGATGTTCTGAATCTGGCTGCAAACTGGATTGGAGGGCATATTTTCCTTCTGGTTCCGTTTCAAAATCGGATCCAGGGCTGTCAGGTTTACGCCGGACAGCCCGGGACCTGATCAGGCCGTGATGTGAAACCGGCCTTAGAGACACAATTACTTTGTCTGTTTCTCAAAAAATTAGACTTTGAAATTTCATATTTTTAGTGCTTTATCTTTTAGATTGGTCATCAGTATCAGATCTGTGCATGTCCAACACCCTGACCGATCAGCTACTGGGAGGTCATGTGTTGGCCAGCAATAGCACATACAGGGCCAGAACAGGTCAGCACTAGAGATGAGCGGTCTGTGGAAGTTCGGGTTCTGTAGGTTCAGTCAGTCTTTATCTAAAGTTCTGTTATGGACCTGAACTGCAATGGAAGTAACTTATTGGGCAGTTCAGCTCTCCGCCCACATACAGCCAGCCATAAACAAGCACTTCGGGGTAGGGAGGGCAGAGTTTTATAATTTGTTTTTGTACACACTACTTTTGATAATGCTGATTTTATCCTCTGAGAGAGACGATTAAACACTGCAAGTGGCTCGCACAGGGCCAAGCACAAAGTGTACCGGTGCACAATGATGCTGGTTCCGGTGATTTCACATATAAAGTATCCGAACTCCGAACATTGATTTCTTTTTTGTAAATTCTGTAATTGTCACCGTACAGTCTAGTTGCAGTTTTCTGGAACTGCAGCTAACCTTCTATTGAATTGAATGAGAGATGTGCTGTAGGACCTGGGAATGGCCACTGCAATGTATGGAGCTGTACCCATAAAGCAGCTGTTGAACCTGCTAACTGCGATCAGTAGAGGTTCCTGGAGTTTGTCCCCCAACCAATAAAATATCACCTGGTAGAGGTTATCAATCTTTTAGTCCTTTACAGCCCATTCAAGTAGTGCAGGGATGGGGAACTCCAGTCCACAAAGGCCGCCAACAGGTCATGTTTTCAGGATTTCCTTAGTATTACACAGGTGATAATATAATCACCTGCACTGGTGGTGATTCCAAGCCCTGTTCAATACTAAGGAAATCCTGAAAACATGACCTGTTGGGGGCTCTGGAGGACTGGAGTTCCTCACCCCTGAAGTAGTCAATCGACAGCATGCATAGGATATGATCAGGGAAAATAAATGTAAAAAGTTAAAAATGGGATTTTGGTATAGAGAAGAATTTTGTGTTTTTTTCAATAAAATGGTCTTTTTGACAAGGTTCACTGTGTATAAATAAAAAATGTTAAAGTTCCTTTAGTTTGGGCAAGTATAGGTTAAAAAAACAAACATATGTAATGGTCAAATTATGTTTTTTTTTTTCAAAAAATTCAGTTACTAGCAGTAATTCTAGATATGAGACTACGATTGTAGCGGAGAAGGTCAATGCATCTGTAACAGGTGACTGCAGGGAAGAATCTCCGTACATTGATCGATGCACTTATGGCCAGTGGTAGACAAGTAAACGATGTGCATGATATCTCCTAATAATCAATAATCCATTCCCGGGGTAAACACAATAGCTGTATTCGTAATCCACACACGGAAAAATAAATAAATAAAAACCATCCCATGATTTCCTGCCCAGAAGATGATAGTCGAAGATTGCAATTAATAAAATACTGGATATGAGGAATGAGGACGGCTTAAGATATTACAATGTATCTAATTAAAATAGCCATCTTGAGTAGATGAAGGCAGAATTACTGGCGGAATCTTAACGAGGGCACTGTTTCATTGATAAGGATGCCAGTCATTGCGGCAAGGATTAATGATTTGGATAAAGCACAAATTAACTAAAGACCACAGGGACATAAGTAATATTTCAACCCCCCCAAAAAAATCTGAGAAAAAGAATTATAAAAATTTCAATCCTTCCCACCAAAAAAAAAGATAGGTGCCAGGTACATCAAACACTGGCGATGACGTGCAAGGCCTGAAGGAACTCATTGACTCTGTACCTATCTCCGGCACACAGATACATTCCGACGGATCTTGAGCTCTGACCTCCAGTAGAAATCAGGGCTTTGCTTTGTATTATGGTCTAATGAAGGCATGGTGACCTAGATTTGCCGACTGGATTCTGTTGCACATAATAACACGAGAGGAGCAGCCGGTTCACTGTCTGAAGACCATGAAAGATTTAGGGGGAGGAAAAAAAAAAATTGACCCAGCAATTTCCTATAAAATAACGCATTGGCAATGGGTATGGAAAAGCAAACATCTCTTGGAAAGGGGTGATAAAAAATATTATGCCTAATCCCAATAAAATAAAAAAAATAAATAAATGAATAACCATGGAATGTTAGGGGGAGGAATAAAAACATGAAATAAAATAGGAATAAAAAAATAAAATAAAATTTGATCTAGCAATATCCTACAAAATAATGCACTGGCAATGGGTATGGAAAAGCAAACATCACATGGAAAGAAGTGATAAAAAATGATATGCCAAATCCCAATAAAACAAAAAAAATAATAAATGAATAAATAACATGGCACATTAGGGGGAGGAGTAAAAAAAATAAAATAAAAATTGATATATCAATTTACTATAAAATAATGCATTGGAACAGGCATAGAAAAGCAAACATCTCATGGAAAGAAGTGAAAAAAATATTTTGCCTAAAGCCAATAAAACAAAAAAAATAAATAAATGAATAAATAACCATGGAACATTGGGGAGAGAAATAAAAAACAAAATAGATAAAAATTGATCCAGCAATTTACTATAAAATAATGCATTGGAACGGATATAGAAATGCAAACGTCTCACGGAAAGAGGTGAAAACAATATATATTATTTTGTTGAAATCCAATAAATCAAAAAAGTAAATGAATACTGTAAATAACCATGGGGGATTTAGGGGGAGGGAAAAAAAAAAACAAAAAACAAACAAACAAGTAGTAATTAACTGAGCAGTTTCCGACAAAATATTGCATTTGAACAGGTATAGAAAAGCAAACATCTCATGGAAAGAGGTGATATAAACATATTATTTGCCTAAACCCAATGAAACAAAAAAGTAAATAAATAATTAATCATTAAAGATTTAGGGGCAGGAAAAAAAACAATAAAAATTAACCCAGCTATACAAATTAATGCAATGACAATGGGTAGAGAAAGGCAAACATCTCATAGAAACAGGTGAAAAAATATAAATTATTTTGCCTAAACCCAATAAAAAAAAAAAGTAAATAAATAACCATGGAAGATTTAGGAGAAGGAAAAAAAAGCAAATAAAAATTGACCCAGCTATATACAATAGTGCACTGGCAATGGGTATAGAAAAGCAAACATCTCATAGAAAAAGGTGAAAAAATATATATTATTTTGCCTAAACCTAATAAAATTTTAAAAAAAGTAAATAAATAACCATAGACGATTTAGGGGGAGGTAAAAAAATAAATAAATAAATAAATAAATTGACCCAGGAATTTCCTACACAATAATGCATTGGCCATGTGTGTAAAAGGTCAAATATCTCATGGAAAGGGGGTGATAAAAATAAACATTATTATGCCTAAAATGAGTAAATATGCCTTAATAATATTATTATTTTGGACTGTAAATTGGAAAAAGCTTTCTGGATGTCGGAGGTTTTAGGAAATTTGCACTGTATTGATTGATAAATTAAGATTTGTGAATTCTCAAGTTTTGCGGTTTTGGTGTTCTAAGTTCCGCGAGAACAGAAAGAATCCAGTCAACATTAAAACGGTATTGTACAGAGGGCGAAATAGTAGCAAAGGAAATATAAGGCACAATGTGTTCATATTCACATTTTTTCAAGTACGGTAACACTTTTTACAAATTATTTTACAAAACTAGTCAGATTTTCTTAATATATCTTTTAATAGATTCCCTATAAAAAGTAGATCCAGGACCAAGAGTAAGATGGGTGGAACTCCGCGCTGACCAGGATGACGACACCAAAGTATAGAAAATCCTTTATTCCACCCACCACCTTGCCGACGCGTTTCGCAGCCCCAGGCTACTTCATCAGGTCTCATTAACTGAGTTGATGTTAATGAGCCCTGATGAAGAAGCCTGCGGCTGCGAAACGGGTAAGCAAGGTGGTGGTGAGTGGAATAAAGGATTTTCTATTCTTTGGTGTTGTCATCCTGGTGAGCGCGGAGTTCCACCTGTCTACCACTTGGTCCTGGATTTTCTTTCATGGGGACCCTTATTGTTTTTGGACGGTTGTTTGTGACTTGCACACCCGGTCAAGTTGAGTGTACTAGACTAGTGCACCCCATTTTACCACATATTTACGGCCCTATGTGCGCTCCCCCTTTATATTTTTTTCCTAGAAAAAGTAGGAATTGTCTAGAACAGCAAGAAAGTACGTTTTACCCGGTCTACATTTACTATTTAAACTTTTTTTCCCTTTCCCGTGGATTGGGTGGGTTATCTTTTCTAACATTCCACTTTTTGTATGTTTTGTAATAAAGTACTTCATTTTTTTTTTAAATAAAAAAAAATATTTAAAAATACCATAAAAAAATTATATATTTTTTTTTTTATAGTATTTTGAAATATTTTTGATTTTTAAAAAAAGGTATATATTTGTGCAAATTATCTTCATAAATAAATATGTAAATCAAAAATTATATAAAAATGCAGAAATTACTAATCAAGTGCCCCCGTTCCCTAGTAACCTCTAATGATGTAATTATTAATCTAAATATTCCTTATTAATAATCGTCAGGAAACAAAGAGCTTTTTTGAGATGCAGGCAGTACAGGACTTGTTCACGGCAGTAGGCTGATCTTATTGATGATGATGATGGGGGGGGAGTGTTATGAGAATTTAGCCAAGCAGTCAGATTAGGGTTCCTATACCCCCGCTCCACGGAACAGACAAATCACAATAACGGAGAAAGCCATTACATGAGCCGGACCAGTATATACGGGGACCTTACTGCAGCATGTAGACAGTGGTCAAGTCGTCTTTACTCTTCCTCCCAGTTAGATGTGATTCTCCAAATGTTATTTTATAAGATTGCAAAAAAAAAAAAAAATCTATAATTAAATAATATTCAAAAATAGACAATTATTTCTATATTTTAATAAAGGCAAAATATTTTTATGACATAGGACCACATATAGAAATTAGCTTTACTTCATTTTCTCCAATTTGCTTAATAATAAAATGAAGAAATCTTCTCCTGCTCGACTAGCCATACTGTCGGCAGCTCTATCCAACAAGAGAGTTTATTTGACCCCAGATCCACGTTACCTTGCAAGTGGGAATGGCGCACTTTCCCTCCTCCCCCCGCCCCAACGTGCCATGAGTGTTGCCACATAGCTTGTTTAATGCATATTTGAAAGCATCTCCTCCATTATTTATGTATTTGCAATGCTCTTATAACTCCTAAACTTTTAAACTAAATATATACACATATATATATATATATATATATATATATATATATACACACATACATTTTTTATTTGATTGATTTTTTTAAATAAATAAATACATATACGGTAAGTGAATGATCCTTCCAATAGTAGGAGGAATGTCACACCTGCCTGAGGAGGTCTCAAGGAGATGAGAAGCTGGCAGCTACGTGGCCGTGCTTCCAACTAGCAATGGCTGAACGAGCGACCAAGACTCTGACTCCAGATCTAACATTTATAGGGTGAATAGATTTCTACATGGTGTTTTTTTTTTTTAATATTTTAGCTAAAAAATATCAAATGAACAATACAGTAATCTGAAAAGCACAATGATCTTTACACAAACCATTTGTATTAGAACTCAGGTTAGCAGGTTTCTGATACCTCATCTGAGAGCAAAGAGAACCTGAATCCAACAATGTATCACTACTGGTGCAGCCGTTCTTAGATTTAGTAATGCAGTTGAGCTGCCCTCATCTGCGCCAGGCTCTGTATACAAATTATATAGACAGCGAGTTGATAATCACAGCAGGGGGCATTCCAAACTTGGGATACAGGCTGCTGAGTCCGAGCTATGATAAGCTACTTGTGCTAAAGCAAACACTGCAGGTTAATGAGTCAGTCGACAGGGTAGGGGGTACTCGGATAGCGGGTGTTCACTTCGGTGGGGATCACGGCTGGTCGGTTCCCGGTTCCGTGCCCTGGACCTTCAATAGCGGGGTGGGGGTGATGATGGATGTGGGGGATTTGTAATGTGACGCCACCTGTGGTACCTGGTAATAGGGTTACCAGCACTGCGGCCGGCCACTGAGGTGATGGGAATGCAGCTTTGGTAGTACAGCTCCCCACAGGTGGAGCTTTAAATCAGGGCAGCGAGGTGGATGAGGGGAGTAGCAGTAGCGGTTCTGCTTTGAACGCTGCAGGCGGTGGTGGTGAAGCAGGCACACACACACAATTGTCTCTGTTTCGGTACCTTTTTACTGATGTCCAGTAACAGGCACAGTCCAGGAGGGTAACCAGGTTATCGGTGCAGTTTGGGATGTCCACCTTGGAGAGTTGTGAGGCCTCCTCTATTAGTGTGTGCGGTAATTGGGGTAAGTCCTGCCTGGAGCTAAACCTGTCGCTCTTTCTCCTGTTCCCTCTCAGGGTGCTACTCCACAACTAACAGTGAGGACCTTGCTGTGAGGATCCCTATTCTCCTCTTGGGCCCCTGGTCCTATGCTTGGTCAGGTTTGGTGTCTTGCTTTCTTTACTTCAGGGGGACTAGATCCTCCTGGTCTGTCCGGGCTTTCTCTGCTACCACCGAATTAATAGCAGCTTCGGATTCCGGTGTCCAGGGGGGCTAAAGGGATCTCAGATCTGTTCCCTTCTTCTGTCTTCCTACCTCTTCCACTGGCCTCTGTCCCTCTCTCTAGGGCGCTGCAGAGCTGAGACAGGTTTCCTGGTTCTGGGCCTGGTTTGTTCCCGGCAACCAGCTTCTTCAGCACTAACTGTTTTCTTCTCTGCAGACTGACTGACTCCTCCCCTCAGGCCTAGATCCTTATAGGGGATCTTGCTTAAGGCAGCAAATAGGGCTCCCCCTCCAGGTCTGGAGTGGGAGGTGTTGTGTGCTGTGTGTGCCAAAGTGAACATCCCTCCCTGCATTGGTGGGTCCTGTTGCAATCTCCAGCAGGGGTGCCACATTAATACCACCACACTTTGTAATAACAGATCAGGGGCGGAACTACCGTGGTGCAGCTGGTGCAGCTGCACCAGGGCCCCGACCACCTAGGGGGCCCCCAGCGGCGGGTCCGTTCCCCTTAGTCATGCAGTCAGTCCTCAGTCCGGGGCGGGGGGAAGGTTCGCTGTTAGTTCACGCCGCCGCCGCGGCTTTATTGTGGCCCTCAGTCCCAGGGGGGGGGGGGGGGGGGGGGGGGGGGGGGGGGGGGGGGGTGTGCTGTCAACTACACCGCCGGCGCGGCGGACTTATGGTACTCAGTCCCGCGGTGCTGCTGATTACGCCACCGCCGCGGCTGAGTTCAGTCCCGGGGGTAGGGGGGCGGGGACGCTGTTAATTACGCCGCCGCTGCAGTTGTCTTCTGCTACTCAGTCCCGGGGGGAAGGTGCTGTTGGTTGGAACCGCCGCCCGCCCGGATTACTGCGCTGCATTCAGTGAGGCAGAGGAGAGGGCGCTGGGAGAGTCGGCGCTGCTTCACTTCCTGCCTCTTCCGTGGAGGCAGGGGAAGCACACCCTCTCCAGAATAGAGTGAGACGGTGGAGGTGACTGAGGGCTCCGGCCAGGTAAGAGCCCCAGAGCACGGCTTTGGTGGGGGAAGGGGGAAAGAGTCAGTGACAGTCAGAGCCCCAAGGACCCCCTAGGGGGGCACTAGGAGGTAAACTCAGCCGCATCAAGGAAGGGGGGCCCCTAGGACTCCTAGAGGCCCCCTCCTCTTCCTTAATGCAGCTGAGCTTCTCCCCCCAGAACCCCCTAGGTGCAGGACCCCCTTGATGCAGCCAAGCTTCTCCCTCTGGACCCCCCTTCCAAAGGGGGGGGTGGTCCTGGGGGCCCCAGGACCCCCTTCCTTGATGCAGCCGATCTCCCCAATTTTGGGGATAAGCTTGGATGCATCAAGGAAGGGGGTGTCCTGAGGCCCCAGGCCCCCCCTTCAGAAGGGGGTCCTGGGGGAGAAGCTCGGCTGCTTTAAGGAAGGGGGGGCCCCTAGGACTCGTAGGGGCCCCCTCCTTCCTTAATGCAGCCGAGCTTCTCCCCGAGGACCCCCTTCCTTGATGCAGCCGAGCTTCTCCCCCAGCTAGGGGGATAAGCTTGGATGCATCAAGGAAGGGGGGGTCCTGGTCCTGGGCCCCCAGGACCCCCCTTCAGAAGGGGGATCCTGGGGGAGAAGCTCGGCTGCATCATGGAAGGGGGGGTCCCTTCCGTGATGCAGCCGAGCTTCTCCCCCAGGCATGTTATCCGCACTTCCATACCCGTATCCCAGAATGCACCGCGGGGCCGGAAGTGCCCCAGCCGCCATATTGGATATGGGCACCGCCGCACATCCCACCACCAGTAGCTGCCATGCCCACCACTAGCCGCCACCACCACCGGACCGCTCCCAGCTGCACATCCCACCGCCAGCAGCCGCCATGGCCAGCACCAGCCACCGGACCGCTCCCAGCTGCACATCTCACCGCCATTAGCCGCCATTCCCAGTACCAGCCACTGTCACCGGACCGCTCCCAGCTGCACATCCCGCCGCCAGCAGCCGTCATGCCCAGTACCAGCCACCGCCACCGGACCGCTCCCCGAAGCCCAGCCAGGCACAGGGCGAGCTCCAACACCCACCATGGAGACCCCTCTGACCCTCTGCTCCTCCACCATTAACCCCCTCCATCCTGCGCTGACCAACAAGCCTCCATCCTGCGCTGACCACCTCATTCCCGGTTCAAGCTTCCATCAACAATGGGTGAGACCGGAAGGGGGTGTGTAGGTGTATGTCTGTGTGTGTAGGTGTGTGTGTGTCCACTTAGCCGCCCCCCACATCCCGCCGCCGCACCGATCCTCGCCCTCCGATGCGATAGCATCAGGCACACATCTAGTATATATATCCTCCTTGAAGCTGTCTTGGGCTATATATGTATACCAGGCTATGCTGGGCTGTATATATTAACTGGAGGCTGTTTTTGGGCTGTATATATTACCTGGAGGCTGTGCTGGACTGTATACAGTGCTTTTTTTGTGGCTGTACATACCGGTACGGCGTACCGGAAAATGCACCGCTGCTATCTCCGCTGCTGCCACCAGGGCCGTCGGCAGTGTGCGGTGTCTCCCTGGCGGCTGCAGCAGTGGCGTAGCGTGGGGAAGGCGGTCCGCCCCAGGCGGCATGTGTGTGGGGGTGACAGCAGGGCTGTATTTCCACAGCAGGTGAGCGCGAGCGGTTTTTTGTTTTTTTTCTTTACCTCCCTCCCCTAGACTCCATATGAAAACTGGAGTCTTTGTGGGGGAGGGTGTCAACGCTGGCAGTGCATTGCCGCCCGGCGGCAACGCCCGCATGTACTGTGCCCCGCTCCCAACCCCCCAGCACTGAGAGCGATCACGCTGACAGGAAGCCACTGGGAGCTCTGCTGCTTCCTGTCCCGTGATGGCTCCAAGTGCTGGTGCGGTGGAGGCGGCAGCGGTGCTGGCGGCTCCTCCACCCAGCCGGCCCCCCATGGACCCGGAGAGGTGAGGGAAACTGTGCAGGGGATAGTGGACATGGGGGGCAAAGGAGAAGAGGACAGGGGGGCAGAGGAGAAGAGGACAGGGGGGCTGAAGGACAGGAACAGGGGACAGAGAAGAGGACAGTGGGGCAGAAGGACAGGAACAGGGGAACAGAGGCGAAGAGGACAGGGGGGCAGAAGGACAGGAACAGGGGGACAGAGGAGAAGACGAGCAGCTGGAGGGATAGAGGAGAGGAGGACGGGTGTGCAGGAGGACAGAGGAGAGGAGGACGGGGGTGCAGGAGGACAGAGGAGAGGAGGACGGGGGTACAGGAGGACAGAGGAGAGGAGGACGGCGGTGCAGGAGGACAGAGGAGAGGAGGACGGCGGTGCAGGAGGACAGAGGAGAGGAGGACGGGGGTGCAGGAGGACAGAGGAGAGGAGGACGTGGGTGCAGGAGGACAGAGGAGAGGAGGACGGGTGTGCAGGAGGAGTGGGGCTGTGTGTGGTGATAATGGCAGCTGTACCAGGTGTCTCTGCCTCCATCTGGCCGCCTCCACCATCATCTCCACCAGGTAGAGTGTGATGAGAAGGTACAATATAGAGGACACAGTGTGAGAGGACAGTGGGATTATTTGTTCAGGAGCGCAGTGTAGGGCAGATATTTTTATTTAGACAGAATTATAATGACACTCTTATTTTTAAGGGCACACTGTCAGGATGTGCTGCAGAAAAGTGGAGAAGATGGAAGTCTGCAAAGACGTGAAAAGTCATCATGGCGTCAGGACAAGATAAAGAAAAGAAAAAGACGACCCCGATCAGAGACAAGGTCATCTATAAGGTACCTGGGTGGAAATGATTATTTGTGATAATAACATTCTCATCAGTACTGAGGTACATGTTTGGTCTGATGAGGACTGGTAACAACTACTCCCAGTAGTTCTTACCATTAGTAAGGACATACTGGAAGTTGTAGGTTCATGAGATACAAATATGTATATGGGTTTGAACTGACATTACAATTGATGTACTATTGATGAATGTTTTTGTAGAGATGGTGGTTCTGATATATTTCTGGAATTTCTGTACTGATGAGGGTTGTGATGCTGTGTTTCTGTACTGATGTGGATTCTAGTTACGTATTTCTGTACCTCTTGTGGGTCTGGTGATGTATTCGGAATACATCACCAGACCCACAAGAGGTACAGAAATACATAACTAGAACCCACATCAGTACAGAAACACAGCATCACAACCCTCATCAGTACAGAAATTCCAGAAATGTATCAAAACCACCATCTCTACAAAAACATTCATCAATAGTACATCAATGGAAGGAGCAGGGGATGGAGGATGGAAGAAGCAGGGGGATGGAGGATGGAAGAAGCAGGGGGATGGAGGATGGAAGGAACAGGCGGACAAAGGATGAAAGGAGCAGGGGAATGGTGGATGGAAGAAGCAGTGGGTTGGAGGATGAAATGAGCAGGGGGATGGAGGATGGAGAGACCAGGGGATGGAGAATGGAGGATGCAGGAGGATGGAGGGAACATGGCGATGGATGGAGTGATCAGAAGTGAATGACGAGATGTAGGGCTGCACCCCTCCCCCACTCCCCAAACTCGGCCGGCGCCTGACAGCACCCCAACCCCCTCCCGCTCTCGCCTCGGGGAATGCGAAATCATTTTTTACAAAAAAAGCACTGACTGTATATATTGCCTGGTGGCTGTGCTGGGCTGTATGTTTACATTACTTTGTTGCCACCATGAGGGTGTGGGGGGCCCCGAAAAATTTCTTGCACCGGGGCCCACTACAGTCTGGGTCCGCCCCTGTAACAGATGTATTGCTTAATCCTTTACGTTAATCTTTACAGCTGTCAAACCTGCTGACAGATTCGATTTAAAGACGACCAACCAGCAGGTTTTAGGGCTATAAAGTAAGGCTACTCCTTACAGGCTCTGGGATACTGAGTGCAATCATACCTTTGCTTCAATGATTACATGTATGATTGCTGAGATAAATATTATAGAATTCCTTAGAAAGTGTGCAGCAATTAGCTTAAGAGGGGCTGGGTTTCTATGTATTACTGCCCTGTATTCTCTAAGGCAAATCATCTCCCATTCCTCTCTTCCTCCATCTATCTGCTTGTGATCGTCACAACCAGGAGAAGCCCCCGCCTCATCCAGTCTCTACACATCCTGATTTGTCTCCTCTCACAGATCTGGACAGATCCCTGCTATTGTCATCACAGATGGGGATCGGTCTATGGAGCATGCTGGGAGTTGTAGTGTTTGTAGATGTGAAGACTGTGTGATGGAGCATGCTGGGAGTTGTAGTGTTTGTAGATGTGCAGACTGTGTGATGGAGCATGCTGGGAGTTGTAGAGTCACTGGTTTAGGACCTGGAGATCCAGAGACACTACAACTCTTAGCATGATCCATCACACAGTCTGCAGATCCAGAGACACTACAACCCTCAGCATAATCCATCACACAGTCTGCAGATCCAGAGACACTACAACCCTCAGCATGATCCATCACACAGTCTGCAGATCCAGAGACACAACAACCCCCAGCATGCTCCATCACACAGAGACACTACAACCCCCAGCATGCTCCATCACACAGTCTGCAGATCCAGAGACACTACAACCCCCAGCATGCTCCATCACACAGTCTGCAGATACAGAGACACTACAACCCCCAGCATGCTCCACAGATAGATCTCCATCTATGATCTGTGATGACAATAGCTGGGATCTGTCGAGATCTGTGAGAGGAGACGTGCAGGGACTGGAGGGGAGGGGGCTTCTGCTTGTGAGATCACAGTTAAGCAGGGAGATGGATAGAGGGATAGAGGGCCGGAGGGAGAATTTTTCTTATTCAAAACAGGTTCAGTAATACAAAGAAACCCAGCCCCTCTTATACTAATTGCGGCACACTCCGTCCCCCTGCTGCACACATTCTAAGGACTTCTATAACATTTATCTCAGCAATCATACATGAAATCATTGAAGTAAAGGTATGATTGCATCCAGCATCACAGAGTCTGTAAGGCACAAGCTTCACTTTATAGCCCTAAAACCTGCTAGTTGGTTCTCTTTTTTCATCAATGGAAACCTCAATGCCACTGGATATCTGAATCATGTAGCAATTTCAGATATCCAGTGGCATTGAGGTTTCCATTGATGAAGAATAGCCCCACTATCTTTGTACCCCATATACCACATCATGCCATCAATTTTTGTGTTCCAGCAGTCTTGGAGGGATCTATCCACTGTGGGTTAGTATCAGACCAATAGCGCTGGTTTTGGTAACTTCACCATTCACAAAAAAGTTTGCCTCATCCCTCATCTGAAGGTAATTGTCTATGCTGTGAAGATACGAGATGTGCAGCATCTGAAACAACGGATCCTGGAAGCCTGTGCTGCATTTCTTCTGCGGTGTTGCTATCAGTGTGTCAAGAGTGGGAGAAGAGGGTTGCTTTGACAATCCAACATAATGGGCAGCACTGTGAACACATTTTATAAGTGGTCAAAAACTGGTAAAAAACTCATGAAAGAATAAAGTCACGTTAAAACCAAGCACACCATTGTTTTTCTTATGACATTCTCAATAAGTTTGATGTGTCACATGACCCTCTTCCCATTGAAAAAATAAAGTTGGATCCAAAATGGCCAACTTCAAAATGGCCGCCATGGTCACCACCCATCTGGAGTTTTCCCCCGCCATATACTAATGTGCCACAAACAGGAGGTTGATATCACCAACCATTCCCATTTTATTTAGGTGCATCCATACAAATGGTCCACCCTGTACTACAATAACTTTACCACTTAAACATGGGTCATGTAAGAGGGAGTCAGAGTCATGGAAATTATGGAGTCGATGGTTTGGCTTTCTGACTCCACAGCCCTAGTGCTCACATACCCCAGGTATGTACACTCAATATTTTTGCTGATTTTTTTTATTTTAAATTATTTTTTGAGTGAAACTGAACAGAAACACTACATTTTTCAAGGAGGATTTGGAAAGTTTCTGCTTAAAATGAGAAAAAAGCCTGGGATTGCATTTGCGCCATAACCATAAGACACTGAAACATAAGTGATCCATCAGACAAAAAACAGGAAGCAGCCAGCGGACGGGGAACAGGGAGAAAAGCAGGATTTCTGCAAGTGCACAGCCCACCCACTGCACTTGCAGCTTGTTAACTTCCACTTTAAACTATAGATTTTTACAAGAAAGGCAATGGACCTTCACCATCAAATACATTTACATAAATGTCAATAGCTTAGGGTTCTAAAGTTGAAAATGATTAAATTGTGTATTTTTAACAGTATGAAAGAAGGTAGCTATAACCCACAATTTATATAGTAGGACATTTTCTTTTTAGGAAAGTTGGACTATTTTTTGGCCGGCTTAAGACAAAAACACAATTACACATATACAATTTAATATATCATGATTAATTTTACTGCAAAACGTTATGACTGAGCTATACTGTAGTAGAAAATTGTTCAAAGAGTTATTCCCAACTTAGCCAATAATCACCTGTCCAAGGGATTTCTGCGGGTCCGACGGTTGGGACCTCCAGCTGTACATGGTTCTGACCCGTCCTGTGAGAATGGAGTGTTGGCTGGGCATGGACGCCTTTTCTCTATTCATTATACAGGTGCATCTCAATGAATTACAGTATCATCAAAAAGTTAATTTATTTCAGTAATTCAATACATAAAGTGGAATGTATATATTATATAGAGTCATTACACACAGAGTGATCTATTTTAAGTGTTTATTTCTGTTAATGTTGATGATTATGGCTTACAGCCAATGAAAACCCAAAGGGCATTATCTCAGAAAATTAAAGTAGGGAGGATGTAGGGTCTGAGAGATAAAATATGACCTAAATAGGTATCAGAGGCTTCATCTTGTGTGGTTGTGAGAGTCACAATCACTATAAAAGCAGATCACGGCTGCTACAGTCCCCAGCATGGTGTATATAGAGTAAGGCCCCTTTCACATCAGCGTTTTGCGCTGATCGCGGCAGTTGCAGTGAAAAAAACACGATCGCGGCACACTTGCGGCAAGCCCCATAGACACTGTCTATGGGGCTTGCGGTAAGTGTGCAGCAAGTGCGGTTTCGGCACGCCGCAAGTGCCGAAACCACAACTACACCGCACTTGCCGCAAGCCCCATAAACATTGCATGGAGCTTGCCGCAGGTGAACTGCAAGTGCGGCCGTTATGCGGTAATCGTGGCAGTAGTGTTTTTTTCACCCCAACTGCCGCGATCAGCGATTACCGCTGATGTGAAAGCACCCTAAGAAGGCTAGAGTGTTAAAATCCACGCTGCTGTATTCCCCAATTTCCTGAGACAATGACCTTTGTGTTTTCATTGGCTGTAAGCCATAATCATCAACATTTACAGAAATAAACACTTGATATAGATCACTCTGTGTGTAATGACTCTATATAATACATGTTTCACTTTTTGTATTGATTTACTGAAATAAATTAACCTTTTGATGATATTCTAATTCATTGAGATGCACCTGTATATGGAATTGATTGGGGTAGATGAGCGCTGCACTTGTTTGTCTCCAGAAGTCCCCTGGACCTTGAATGGAGGAGTGCTGCTCAGAGCTCTGTTCTTGATATCTGGGTGTAGGGGGACCAGCAAGTTAGGCTGGCTTCACATTAGCGTTCCCCTCCGCAGCGTTTTGCGGAGGGTCCGCAATGTGTGCGCAGCGGCCGCCAGCTCCTAGCTTTATAATGGGAGCGCACGGTGCTGCGCTTAACAGCGCATGACCGTGCGCACCCATTCACTCCTATATGTGATCTGTGCGCAGGCGGATGCCTGCGTACAGATCACACACTCTCGTCCGCACCAGGGACGCGACATGTTGCATCCCTGGTGTGGGGAGAGATAGTGTGATTTGTGCGCACTGCCAAGACAACAAAACATAGAATAAAACCACTTACAGCTCCTGTCCAGAAACCTTTCACCGATGTCGGTGCGGATTATCAAGTGCAGCTAACTGGCGGCTTCACCTGCACTTCCTTAAGACGTGACGTACTTGACATTTGAAAGGGGTGGAAGAACAGCAGCGGTTCTGACCCGTTCTGGATGGGATGTCAGCTTCATGTGAAGGAAGTGAGAGTAAAGCGGCCCGTTAGAGGCTGCTGATTGGCTGCAGAACTCACAAGAGTCCTAGCTGTCAATGATGCTGGAGTGACAATGGCACCAGAGGTGGGCATTAGGTGTTTATATTCTACTTAAGGAAATATTGTAACCGAGAAGGACCTTCAGAGTAGTGGACAACCCCTTTAGCCTTCCATTTTAATCTGTAGTCTATTATCTTTTCCATCTCCGTCATGTATATTCCAAACAAGGCATCAATTGTAACATTAAAAACATTGTACGTTTAGTCTCAAATCAGTGAATAAAGTGTCGGGGTATTACCAAATTTCAAGATATCAGCTACAACGAACATAACATGACCCTTCATCTATAAAATGAAAGCATTTAACCAGTAATTACCGAATGTGAAACATATCTAGTCCTTGGATGCATTTTATAATCAGACATGATTAATAATGGTCATCATTACCTGTGGTCGTTCATGGTCAGATCTTTAGTTATCACCAGCACATTTTTGGCCGGCCATGCCCATCATGTGGTAGCCATATGTACATCACGTATGTCATCCATAAGACAATAATAGGGTAAATACAGAGCGGTCCTGTAATAAAGCAGAAGCTCTCTGCCTCGTTGCGATGTGATTTTCCCTGACATATTGAGTCTATGCTTTTGCCTCCAGAACTCCACAGCTGTGCCCTCATTTCTTCTTCTGATGGCTCTTCTCACTTCTGTCTTTCCAGCCATGGCTATTTTTGGTCGTCCTGGCAGACATTGTATTGGCCAACTCTAAGGAACTTTAAAATGATATGGACCATGGAAAAGATTCCTCTGTCCATAGGTCACACGGTATTGTGTTGAGTTACAAAAATATGCTCAAAGAAAATCGTCAAATGCAATTCTGCATTAATAAGACGCACATAATTCATCAGTTTTATTCAATGCAATCATGACTAATAATGGTACAGGCTTGGATTAGAAAACATGACTGCTTTCTTCCAGTAAGAGCTGCACACTTGGCAATGGGCTCTGTTGAATTGCAGATCGGCTCCATTTATCTTGGGTGTAAGCAGCAGGCTCAGGACGTGAGCCTGCTCTACACCAAACAGATCCTGGCTGTGTTACACTGAGTAACCTATCATGACTGCTCTTTAACCATTTGATTGCCACCAATCCCTGATAGCAGCATTTTAATGGCCTGCTTGCCAATGCATTGGTTTTCATTTACTTGCCCATGGCTCGCTTTGGGTAAGCCAGGGGTCACAAACTCCAGGCCTTGAGGGTCTGCACACAGTCCAGGTTTTCAGGATTTCCTTAGAATTTGACAGTTGGTCATTTGATGACGAACTGTCAAACCCTAGAGAAATCCTGAAAACCTGCACTGGGTGCGGCCCTCGAGACCTGGTGTTTGAGACCCCTTTGGTAAGCCGATGGGTTACCAATGCAGCTCGAGCCCTGCTGAAGGTTCTCATCTTTATTCTCCTATGAAACGCAGCCTTGGACTAGGCTTTGTAAATGAAGGTAAATGACACTATACACTGCAATACTGTGTACAAAATATAATATGGAATTTGATGGCTGATGTCAGGAAATATCAGACACCATTCAACCCAGTCAACATTTATTTCCCTTTTTTATTAAAAAAACAAAAAACAAAAACTACCATATAAACTCGTCTTGCATAAAACAAGCCCTCAAAATGGTGCCACAGTTTTTTCTTTACTTTATCCATGCTTTTCCCATCCAAGATGCATTTGCATTTTAATTCACGTTTCCAGTTGGTGATGAAGGTGGTCTTTCCCCCTTCCAGCACTGTTTCCTCTCTACAGAGTATCCTCTACCTATACCAACCTGAATATTACCAATATGAACTGTAATTTGGCATTGGCTTCTGATTAATAAGGATGCCCACTCGTCTTTTAGTGACAACCTAACAAATTACTCCAGATGCTAGCTTGATAAATTCCACCTGTTTTAATTTTGGTTAAGGAAAGGAGGGATTTGGACTAACTTCAAACAGCTATGTTTGGAGTCGAAGTTTGAATTAAGACATTCCTGTATTTGGTCCAATTACAAACTGCAATTCACGGACCATCCGATGGTCTCCTGACCCACATTTGAAAGCCTCATATATTAGGGTCCCATTACACTTAACAACTTTCCAGCAATCCTGACAACGATACGACCTGGTAAGAATCGCTGGAACGTCGCTACGTGGTCGCTGGTAAGATGTTAAACAGTCAGATCTACTCAACGACGCAGCAATGCTGCGGCGACCCGTATAACGACCTCGGCAGTCGTTGGCACCCTGTTACACAGCAGCTAGTCTGACGACTCAGACCTAAGGAAAGGCATTGATACTGCAAATGGGTAGTAACCCCTTCGACCTCCACCACTACTCTTAGATACTGTTGATGTCCTCCAAAAATTGGCACAGGTAGTACGTGTCTTTTAGATCTACTACCACCATGTAACAATGTGGATACAGGAGTCTCACAGTTGACTTCAGGGTCTATATTTTGCATTTCTCCACCCGTAGATAACGATTTAGCATTTTCAAATTGAAGATCGTCCTCAGTGACCCATCTGGTTCTATTGCTAGGTACAAGGTGCTGTAAAACCCCCTCCCTAACTTTTGATCTGGCACTCTTACTAGCACTTACTTATGCATCAGGAGCAGGACATCCTTTTCTAGTGTCCGGATTGCTCCTGGCCACACGGGTCACATACATCTGTTGAGGTGGGATAGTGGTAAAATTCAACCAAAACCCCTCAGCTAAGAACATGACTATCCATTGGTCACTAGTAGTGAGGCCCAAAAATCGTAGCCTTCCCCCACCGGCAGCCTGACATCATTGCTGCTTGAGAGGGTTTTTAAAGGGAGACTTATTGAAGAGGAATCCTCTGTCTTTCTTTTCCTTCCATGGTTGACCTCATGCAGTTCTGTCATCTGAACGAACCCGACTAAATCTACCACTACCTGACCCCCGAAAGGACTGATGGGACCTCAAAAAGGTAGGTAGTGGAAAGTGCTTTATCTTGTCAGCAGCTTTCTCTAATATAACATCTAACGTATCCCAAACAAATAGTCCCATTTACATAGGACAGCACAAAGTTTCACCTTTGATTGGAAGTCTGCAGTCCAGTATTTTAACCATAGCTCTCTGCGACCCGAGTTTGTTAGCGCGCATGAACGTGCGGCAAAATGGACTGAGTCTACAGAAGCTTCTGCTAAAAATCCTACTGCCTTCTGTAGCAAAGGTATTGCTTCCAGTTTTTCTCTAATGTACTTACCGTAGCTTTTATTTGATCCCTTAACTCCTCCAGCCACTTAATCATTGATCTTGCAGTACAAGTAGCTGCTACCACTGGTATAAACTGGACCATGCTGATTCCTCCCATGCTGGTGTCAGAAAGGCTTTATCTAGAGCAGTGATGGCGAACCTATGGCACGCGTGCCAGGGAGGGCACGCAGAGCCGTCTCTGCTGGCACACGGCGTTGCCTCTCACTGCCTCTTTGAACTGCCGGCATTATGGCGCCGGCAGTCCAAAGCTGTGTCGGATCGGAGGCTTCTCCTGCCTCCTCCTCGTCTCCAACACTGACAAGTTCCGCCCAGCTGGCGTCACGTGACCGCGGTGTCACGTGACCGTGGTCATGTGATGCGCTCGGAGTCGTGACGGCGGGACTGAAGATGTGGGGAGAGGAGCAGCGATGGAGGCGGAAGCACTAGGTGAGTATGTTTTTTTTATTTTAAGCTATGACTAGCAGGCATGATGGAGGCATTACTATAAGGGGGACAATGGTGGCATTACTATAAGGGGGACAATGGTGGCATTACTATAAGGGGGACAATGGTGGCATTACTATAAGGGGGACAATGGTGGCATTACTATAAGGGGGACAATGATGGCATTACTATAAGGGGGACAATGGTGGCATTACTATAAGGGGGACAATGGTGGCATTACTATAAGGGGGACAATGGTGGCATTACTATAAGGGGGACAATGATGGCATTACTATAAGGGGGACAATGGTGGCATTACTATAAGGGGGACAATGGTGGCATTACTATAAGGAGGGGGACAATGGTGGCATTACTATAAGGAGGGGGACAATGGTGGTATTACTGTAAGGAGGGAGCATGATGGTGGCATAACTGTAAGGAGGGTGACAATGGTGGCATTACTGTAAGGAGGGGACAATGGTGACATTACTATAAAGGGGACTATGGTGACATTACTACAATGAGCACATTAACTACAAGGAGAGGGGCAGGATGGAGCACATTAACTACAAGGAGAAGGTCAGGATGGAGCACCTAACTGCAAGGAGAGGGTCAGGATGGAGCACATTAACTACAAGGAGAAGGTCAGGATGGAGCACCTAACTACAAGGAGAAGGTCAGGATGGAGCACCTAACTGCAAGGAGAGGGTCAGGATGGAGCACATTACTAGAAGGAGAAGGTCAGGATGGAGCACATTACTAGAATGAGAGGGTGAAGATGGAGCACATAACTACAAGGAGAAGGTCAGGATGGAGCACCTAACTACAAGAAGGTCAGGATGGAGTACATAACTACTAGGAGAGGGTCAGGACGGAGCACATAGCTACAAGGAGATGGTCAGGATGGAGCACATAACTACAAGGAGAGGGTCAGGATGGAGCACATTACTAGGAGAGGGTGAAGATGGAGCACATAACTACAAGGAGGGGGTCAGGATGGAGCACATTACTACAAGGAGAGGGTGAGGATGGAGCACATTACTACAAGGAGAGGGTTAGGGTGGAGAGATTACTACAAGATAGGGACCAGGATTTCAGTATGAAATCGGCTTGCATTCCATGATAAAATCTATCTCCTACCTGTCTAATATTCTGCATTTTTTCCATATAAATCAGTCCACCTGCTGTTTCTAGAAAGGGCAGTGGCAGCGGCTCAGCTTCAATGTCCAGTACACATGAGCTGTCTGACCACTGCTAAAGAGAAGAGAAGACTGCAAAGGTAAGTTTAAAATCAATTAATTGTTAAAATAATTTAATTGATCATCAGGGTTTCAGGACTACATGCCCTGTACAGGGAAGAGAGTTGGCATCTGCTGGCTCTCCCCCCTGTGCAGCGCTTGTGTTTACCACTGCTGTAACTTAGGTTAAATTACCATGTTGGCACTTCGCCTTAAATAATTTGGTTTTGGGTTGCAGTTAGGGCACTCAGCCTCAGAAAGGTTCGCCATCACTGATCTAGAGGGTCTTTCAGGGAGCCCAGGTCTTCAAATGGGAGTGCTACCCCCTTGGAAGTTTTGGCAATTGCAGCGTCAAGCTTAGGTGCCTTCTCCCATTTATCACACAAATCTTCGCTGAAGGGGTATTTACGCTTCAGAGTTTGGGGAATCACCATTTTCTTAATTGTTTATTTCCTGTCTTTTTAAATAAGTGCCAGCAAGTTGTCATGAAAAGGGAAGACACAATGTTTTTTCTCCTCGAGATTGCAGAATTTAAGAGTCCTGTATAGACCGCTGTTCCTTAGGGGTTTCTACCCCCATAGTAGATCTGACCAGTTTCAGAAATATGCCTATGTCGTCTACCGAAAAATATGGATGGCCAAATTCCTCATCTGGAGGAGGCTGACTAAGTGGTCTGACAGGGCTAGTTCACCCGGTTTGTCTTCGGAGCCGACATGAATGGCCGGGACCTCTGCAGGGTGGGGGGGTTGGGGGGGTCTGTCTGCACTGAATGCTGCACCTGTAACCTGCGCAACTGCCCTTCTGACAGTTGTCTTAACATTAAAACCCTCATTAGGGATGAAGTTATCAAACAGTGAAGGGGCTTCTTCTGCTACAGTTCTCTCTATGCATGGGCGACATATCCGCTTCTCATACTCTTTGGACTTATCACAAATGGCGCAAACTTTGTTTTTCTGCTTAGAGGTGTCTTTTATCTGAAAAATTACACCAAAGCATCCATTAGCATAAATGTCTGCCTTACAAATGCACTCACCCATCCATATGCATGGATGTACCACGGTAGGCTGTGATTTGGGATCCTCTGATGCATCAGGTGTCCACACTGCAGGGTCTGCCATTGCTGCAGACAAGGGCATACACAGTCAGTCTGAATGGTCGCTGACCTTGTGAGCTGCTGCCTCCTTCTGTGGCCATATAGCCCCTTATAAACATGACAGAGGTGCGGTGTGTGAGCATCTGGTTGCAGCTTCCAGACTGGAAGTGCCCAGCACACCGCAACCTCGGCGTGTGAAATCACTTCCGATGCAACCCGGAAGTGATCCCAGTCGCTTCAGGCGCCAGCTGTCAGAGGGACATACCTCCTCCCAAGGCCCAGACCTCCAAGCAGGAACGGCTGCCGGGTAGCCCCGCAGTGACCAAGGCGCCCTTGCTCCAGGATCTCTCGCAGCCTCCCGACGCTGGGATGATAGGTGCATACTACTGCGCCCGGCCACAATGACCGCCGTGGGCCTCGGTCTCTTTCCCCGCTCATAAGACCGGTGTCATCAGAGGGAATTCCCTCCGGAGGTACTTTGCAGTGCTGCTGCAGCCACCGGCTCTTTCAGGAACAGGAGACCACACTGAATGGGGAGAGGTTTATTTTTGCTGTAGGTTTCCTGTTCCTGGGGGCGGGTATCATCTCTCACTGTCGGTGCTGTCACGGGGAAAGGAAAAAAATAAGATTCTCCTCCTATAAGGTTGTCAAAAATGGACTATACTACATAAAATCAAATTTTTTTCACCTATCCATAAACTTACATTGCGGATTTTGATCTGACAAATGGATCAATGTCAGAATTCTCTCTGCGATTTTGTGCAGATCATATGGACCACAAAAATAAAAAATCATACATGTGAAAAGTCCCATGGGCTATACTAGAAGAAGAGCTATCGGAGAAAAAAAAAACGTATAAAAGATGAATGTGAAACACAGGCATCTAAACAAAGCCTTAGGTTGAAATAATCTTAGAAATAAAATCCCTAGTTGTAAAAGTAAAGTTTAGCTATAAATAGGCCATCAATGAGTATTCCTGGAAAAATCCCTTTAGGATGGTACTACATTTCTCAGGTTTACATTTGTCAGCAACTGCAAATCTCTCCTAAATAATTTAGACCAGAGGCTTATTAATGACATACAGTCCTTTACAAAGGGTAATGGAAACAACGCTCTGAATATGCTGAACGCACAGACGCGATTTGCAAATCTACGGACAAACATTTTGAGGGGCTAAAGTGAGTGCAGATGTCTGTGATTGCAGCAAGTAAACATATGATGAAGATGGGTTCAGTGCTTGGTTATGTTGTCTCTCAGATCTAAGCCAAGGATTCATTTCTCCAAAGGGGACGAAGTACCGCTCGCCTGCGCTGCTGCTGAAGAATACCAGACAGTCGGAATATCTGGGACAAATTATTTACTTTATTTCCGACGCGTTTCGGAGCTGCTACTGGGCTCCTTCCTCAGGACAAGGAAGAAGCCCGGTAGCAGCTGCGAAACGCATCGGAAGTAAAGTAAGGGTGCCTTCCCATACACAGTCAAACGCATGCGCACTGAATTCCTATGTTTAACATAGGAACGCACAGTGCCTGCGTTTGGCAGCGTTTGCTGCGTTCGGGTGCGGAAGATATCTGCTTCCTCTAGGGTCTCCCGTCCACACCCGGGACGCAGCATGTTGCATTTTTTGTGCGCTCGGGGACCTTGGAAAATCAGCAAGCGTCCCCAAGCGCACAAAACAATGCATTGCCGTCAATGGGTCCGCAGTGTTCTGCGCTTGACAGCGCAGGAGAACGCTGTGGACCCATTGAAATCTCTCCCGGTGGCCGCCGGTGATGTCACAGGACATCACCGACGGCCACCGGGAGATCAGCTGAGCCTCTGATGATCTCCTCCTCCCCGCCGCCGGTAAGCTCCTAGCAGTGTCGGCGGGGTTAAACAGCTGATGTGACAGCTGTTTGAATCTTCCCTTGCCGACATCTCCTCTCTGTGTAGGCGCGGGAGATTCAAACAGCTGTCAGATCAGCTGTTTAACCCCGCTGACACGTCCCGGAGCTTACCGGCGGCTGGGAGGAGGAGATCTCCGCCGCTGATCTCCGCCTCCGGCCTGCCCCCGGACAACGCCGATTGGCTGCCCGGCAGACATTCTCTGCTGCGGACGCATCAAAATGACCCTGCTTTCACTGCGTTTGTGTCTGCATGCCATCAGCATACAGACACAAACGCAAATGTGAAGGTAGCCTAAATATTTTATCCTAGATATTCCAACTGTCTGGTATTCTTCAGCAGCAGCGCAGGCGAGCGGCACTTCGTCCCCTTTAGAGTTAACTTCATTGCCGTCATCCGTGGAGGTGCGGGTCCTGCAGCAGCTGTCTATCCAAGGGGTCATACTTGGTTGTGGGTTAAACAACCACATCAGGTGAGCAGTTTTCATTAAGATTTCCTGTCATCTCCGAGTCCAAGAGATAAGACCCTATATCGCATTGACTCATTCACAGAAGGGTTAATTTCTGGCCATGGCACCATCTGTACGGAGTGCAGGTGTTTCACTTCTATGTATGTGGGCATCCTCCAGAGTATTCTGATTTTGTCCGCCAGTCCAAAAACAAGCTGTCAGGTTAATTAGCTTCCGAAGGTAAAGGCTACGCTTGTGTATGTGTGTGTACGTAGGGTTCAGGTACAAAAACAAATATGAGTTACAATAGAAGATGTCAGTACATTGTCAGGCATTGTCAATCATGTCCATAAATTACAGGCAGTAGGACTACAGTCATAGCATACAAGACGCATATATGGAGCATACGAAAAGCACGCATGGAGCGCACAAGGAGCCTGCATAGAGCATACAAAGAGCAGACATGATGCACGCATGGAGCATGCATGTTCCATGCATGAAGCACGCATTGCAGCACACAAAGAGTACACATGAAGCATACAAAGAGCACACATGGAGGACACAGGGTGCACACAAAGAGGCATACAGATGTGGCATACAAGGAGCACACATGGGGCATACAAAGAGCACACATGGGGCATACAAAGAGCACACATAGGGCATACAAAGAGCACACTTGGGGCATACAAAGAGCACACATGGGGCATACAAAGAGCACACATGGGGCATACAAAGAGCACACATGGGGCATACAAAGAGCACACATGGGGCATACAAAGAGCACACATGGGGCATACAAAGAGCACACATGGGGCATACAAAGAGCACACATGGGGCATACAAAGAGCACACATGGGGCATACAAAGAGCACACATGGGGCATACACAGAGCACACATGGGGCATACACAGAGCACACATGGGGCATACACAGAGCACACATGGGCATACACAGAGCACACATGGGGCATACACAGAGCACACATGGGCATACACAGAGCACACATGGGGCATACACAGAGCACACATGGGCATACAAAGAGCACACATGGAGCATACAAAGAGCACACATGGGGCATACAAAGAGCACACATGGAGCATACAAAGAGAAGATATGGGGCGTAGAAAGTGCACGCAAAGATCAAGCAAGGCACACGTAAGGAGCACACAAGGAGGACATAATGAGCATGCAAGAAGCTTGGAGCACACAGACTATGCAAGGAGCACATGTCCAATCTTCATTATTGACCTAAAAAAATATGATTCCTGCAGACAATCATCCAAAATATAAAACACGGTATCCGATATATCTGAAATCAACGTTTTGTGGCTCATTTATATGCTGCTGCGTGCCATATTGTAAGCCACGATCTGTTGCTTCCATCAGAATTGCTTTAGACAAGCTATAAAATCCAGAGGAATGGAAATGACAGTCATCCTTCACGCAGACAACTGCAGAGACATCTGTTACGCTAACGTGTAAACAGGTGCTTATTTTCTGGAAGCGGGAGTGCAGGAGACGACCGAGAACAGGAGACCTGACTACAACAGTCTGACAGCTACTAGCAAGGCCATTTTCCTGTCTTTCAAAGAAAATAAAAAACAAGGCAAAAATCAAACTCCAGGAAATGAACGCCTCTTTTCAGAAAATGCCTCAATGTAGGCTATGTGAAAGAAGAAGCTTGGTGGAAACTCTACAAATCCTCATCATACTCTTTAAACCACTTAATAATGAGTGGCCCGGATTCCTCATATGTGATATATTGAAGACACTTTTCTTTTTGTGTCTTGTGGTAGTCACTGACTTTCTTTTCCCACCAAGTTCTTCAAAATGGCATACCAAGTCCATGAATTTGGCTCAAAATCAAAAAACAAATAATGCGCATCCGAATGCAACCGCAACCGAACGCAGCCAAATGCAGGTACCATGCATTCCCCATGTCAAACATAGGAAAACAGTGCGCATGCGTTTGGCTGCGATTGGTACGCTGCGTTCAAAAACGCAAATGTGAAACCAGCCTTACAAGCAAGGGAATGGAAGAGCAATGTCAATAGTAATCTGTGTTGTGTGCTGAGACCGTGAGTAATCATTGCTGTCCCATAATAGAGAGGGATATAGGGAGTTCTAAATAGAGGCAAAGTCTGATCGAAAAATCGTGTGATCTGTATCAGGTAACCCACATAGAGCAAACTCTGCCAGCATCCAAACCTAGGTGCCAGGGTCGTAACTACAATAGTTGGAGGGGTTGCAATCGCACCCGGGCCCTGGAGCCTAGTGAACCCCCTTTGACCTAGAGAAAAAGACTATTGCTATTAAAGATTTGCAATAATTGGGGGCCCCGTTGGAGCCTTCACATCAGGGCCCATGAGCTTCAAGTTATGCCACTGCTAGGTGCTACATTAAGTTTTACAAGATGATAAATAAAATAATGACTTCTGAGCTATGGTGAACATTCAGAGAGATTTGGGTACTTTTCTGTATTGTTTATAAGCTAGGAAAACCCCTTTAATTAATCTTTAAGGATTAACTAAGCTTGAGAGGTTTATCAACCTAAATCGGAAGCTATATGCATTAGCTCTCCAAATTCTGTTTTTTGAAGGCCCCATTACTTACAAGTAATCTCCAGTTTAGTAACACAGTTATTATTGCAAAACTACCCAGTCACTGTTACATTTTATTTTTTTAAATGTACCATTAAGAGAAATTTTAGCTATTTGCGCTTTTTTTTGTACGTGGATCTATAATCACAATGACAGCTTATTGCTAAACGATAACTGCAATGTAAACAGACCTAACCGATCACATTTCCACCTTATTAGATGCTCTCTGTTCAGGGACCGTGATGGACACTGTATTTTTTATAATATAAGATGCACATTTCCTCCCAAAGATTTTCATAATCTGGTTGTAGCTTCCTGGGGGGAATGAGGGGGGTGAAGCCAGGTAACAGGAGGCAGTGTCGCAGCTGCAGCTGGTGGCAGCAGGAGTGGGGCGATGCTGAGGGCGGTGCAAGGCAGAAGCCGTCCAGGGGTTGTCTTGAGATAAATGTCGGCGGTGCGGGCTTCAGGAAAATGGAGTCAGATGCGGGGCATACACAGATTGAGATCTCGGCTCAATGACAAGATTTCAAACTGTGCATGCACCACCACCTCTGGACGCCATTTTCCTTTATAGCCCACTGCTCAGAGCTCAATGGTGCCTGTCATTGAGCCAAGATCTAAACCTAAATATGCCCATGTGCCACATTTAAAGCAATTTTTTTGAAGCCAGCACTACCGACATTTACCTGAACATAACCACTAGGATGGCTCCTACCTCAGACCACTGGGATGGTCCTTGCTTCTCACCATGCAAAGCATCGCCGGGATGGTTCCTGCCTCTCACCATCCACAGCATCGCCAGGATAGATCCTGCCTCACACCGCCTGCAGCATCACCGGGACACCTGCCGCACAATCCCTACTCCTGCCACCGCCGGAAGCTTGCTGCCTCCATTGATCCCACTCCACCACAGCTGCCCCCCTTTTCTCCTCCTCCCCGTTAATCTACAACAAGATCATAAAACTCCAATTCAAAGAAACGCTGGGCACTAACTAGCACTAGGTCACTGTCACTACTGTGACTCTGTCCTACAGGTTCAGCCGAGTGGTGCTGGCAACCAGCATTTATCCAATATTCACAAATCAGAACAAAATAGCCGCACTCACCAGCCGAAGATCATTTACGTCTTTTTATTCATAGTCCTTCTTCAAAAGAGAGCCGACCATGTTGAGCAGGGAGGGGGTGCAAGGGAGGCGGACGACGGTTCACCGTTTCGCGGCCGTATGCCACTTCTACGGGTCCTCTACTGGTAGAGGACCCGTAGAAGCGGCATATGGCCGCGAAACGGTGAAAGATCATAAAACTGACCCCGTCTTTTATATAAAATATATTTATTTACATATTTTCTTTCTCTAAATTTGGCGTGCATCTTACAATCAAATGCGTCTTATAAAACGCAAAATACAGTGAATGCATACTAGGGTCTATCCAAAGCATTTTGTATGATGGAGTCAAGCACTTAATCCACTTGAGTGAGAAAAGTGCCAACGGTTCTAAGAAAAACCCAATCAGCGTAGTCCTTCAAAGTGAGGCATCTCCATCAAAAAAAGACCTGGTCCATAAACTAGATGTTCAGTATGGGTTCCAATACTACTGTATATGTACACTTAAGTACAGGGCTTGGTTTGATACGTGGAAAATAATGATAATTATGGTCAATTGATCACTGTAGGAACTATTTCAGGCCATGGAGAGGTTGTATCTAGTTTGTATTAAGATTAGGCATTTTACCTCACCCTTATTTCATAGTTTACAGGTTTCTCTACCAAACACCCTTTGAAAGACTATGTAGAGATGGTTCTTTAATGAAATGCTTAATCTGGGATATCTATAATATTATGCAAAGACCTGATACAGGTTCTCTAACTAGACACCCATACATAATCAGATAGGAAACATATTTTCCAGGTGGAACCCCAAGTGATGGTGACTGGAGGGTTACTTGGTCAAGAGCAGCCATTTCATCATCTTGTACCACTTACAAGGAAAATAAATACAAGACTCTCCATTTTTGGTATCACACTCCTTAGTTCCTATATAAGATAAATCCATCCATCCCTCATTTGTGTTGGAAGTGTGCTTTGTCGGGAGGATCCATCTTCCATATATTTTGGGAGTGCTCCTTGATGAGATCATTCTGGACAAAAGTACAAAAAGTGGTTAAACAGGTCTGTGATGTAGATTTATCCCCAGAACCTCACTCATTTACTCAATATCATTTCACGGAATTTACTTATAAGACTTCTACACATTGTTTGGTAGCTTCTCATTGGAAGTAAACCTCTCCTCTGTCTATATACCTGGATTAAAGATATTAGAAACTTTGAATAACGCACTGCTGTGAACAATGAAATTATTGAAAGATTCAACCAGACCCTTTGGCACACCTTTTGGGCACTTCTGAGTACTTACGCTCTTGTTCACTAGGTCATTCGACTCTTTTCCGTCTCCACCCATAGTATCCCTCAAATCCCTTCCTCCTTCTGTGTCTCCCTCTCGGTTTCTTTTTTTATTTCTTGTATAAGTCTATGGGAAGTATGTGTGGCACCCCTGCGGGGGATTGCCACAGAGCCCACCGGTGCAAGGAGGGATGCACACCTTGGCAAACACAGCACACAACACCTTCCACCCAAGACCTGGAGGGGGAGTCCAACTGGCTGTCCTTAAGCCAGATTCCCTATAAAGATCCAGACCTGAGGGGAGGAGTCAGTTAGTTGCAGTCAGACTGCAGAGGAGAGAGCAGTTAGTGAAGGAGCTGGTTGCTGGGACTAAACCAGACCCTGAACCAGGAAACCTGACCCAGCTGTGCAGCGCTCTAGGGAGAGGGTCGGAGGCCAGTGAGAGAAGTAGGATGAAGGAAAGAGATCTGAGAACCCTTTAGCCACCCGGACACCGGAGTCCGAAGCTACTATTCATGTACAGTGTGGCAGTAAAAGCCCTGACAGACAAGGAGGATCTATCCCCCCTGAAGCAAAGAATAGAAGACTCCAAACCTGACCAGGAATAAGGCCAGGGACCTAAGCAGAGAATAGGAATCCCACAGAAAGGTCCTCATGGTCGCTTGTGGAACAGCACCCTGAGAGGGAGAAAGAGCGGCAGGTTCAGCTACAGGCAGAGCTTACCCCAAACACAGCACACACTAATAGAGGAGGCCTCACAACTCTCCAAGGTGAATATCCCAAGCTGCACTGAAACCTGGTTATCCTCCTGGACCGTGCCTGTTACTGGACATCAGTAAAAAGGTGCCGAAACAGAGACTATTGTTTGTGTGCCTGATTCCCAGCCGCCACCTGGAGTGTTCACAGCAGAACTGCTACTACTACTCCCCTCTTCCACCCCGCTGCCCTGAGGTAAAGCTCCACCTGGGGGAGCTGTACTACCAAAGCTGAATTTCCATCACCTCAGCGGCCGGCCGCAGTGCTGGTAACCCTATTACCAGGTACCACAGGTGGCATCACGTTATTATTCCCCATCATCATCACCTCCATCCCTGCCACTTAGGGTGCAGGGCACGGAATCGGGAACCGACCAGCCGTGATCCACCACCAAAGTAACCCCCTGTCCCGGTATCCCATACCCTGTCGACAAGATCATATGGATATTGAAAAGGAGTATACATAGACAAGTACAATAATTATGAACAATGCAAGGCACAGACTGGTTCAGGAGGAGAGAGGATCCTGCCACGAGAGCTCACAGACAACAAGGAATGGGTGAGGATACAGTAGGTGAGGAGAGAAAACCCTGACCGTGAGAGCTCACAATCTACAAGGCATGAGTAAAGATACAGTAGGTGAGGGTAGAGTTGGTCATGTGGCAATATAGTGGATAGAGGATTAATGCAGGTTGTAGGCTTGTCAAAAGATGTTCAGATTCCTTTTAAAGGTTTCCACAGTAAGCAGCAGTCTGATATGTTGGGGCAGATAGTTCCAGAGTATGGGGCATGCACAGGAGAAATCATGTTTGTGGTTGTGGGAAGAAGAGGTAATGGGGAGTAGAAAAGGAGATCATGAGAGGATTGCAGGTTGCGTGCATGTAGGTACTGGTACAATATTGCATTGCATTGGTTCTCATTGAACCTTGCAAAGTTATATTTATCTCTTGAAGACTACTTCTTCTTAAAAATTAAAATGAAGGTTACAATTTTAAAAAACAAAAAATCTTGGGTAAACTTGTACCCTATGCAATTGCCTTGTGCAGAGCCTTAGGCCCCTTCACATCACGTTTTTTTGGGATCTTTGGCTATTCGTTGTAAAATACCGTATATACTCGTGTATAAGCCGACCCGTGTATTAGCCGACCCCCCTACTTTTGCCCCCAAAACCTGGGAAAATCTATTGACTCGCGTATAAGCCGAGGGTGGACTCCAGCACAGGTATACAACCCCCAGCAGTGAGGTATACAGCAGCCTCCCCAGTGGTAGTATACAGCAGCCTCCCCAGTGGTAGTATACAGCAGCAGCCCCAGTGGTAGTATACAGCAGCCCCAGAGGTATATGCAGCCCCAGAGGTATATGCAGCCCCAGAGGTGTATACAGCAGCCCCAATATACAGCAGCCCCAGTGGTATTGCAGCCCCAGTGGTATTGCAGCCCCTATATACAGCAGCCCCAGTGGTATTGCAGCCCCTATATACAGCAGCCCCAGTGGTATTGCAGCCCCAGTGGTGTATACAGCAGCCCCTATATACAGCAGCCCCAGTGGTATTGCAGCCCCAGTGGTATTGCAGCCCCTATATACAGCAGCCCCAGTGGTATTGCAGCCCCAGTGGTATTGCAGCCCCTATATACAGCAGCCCCAGTGGTATTGCAGCCCCTATATACAGCAGCCCCAGTGGTATTGCAGCCCCAGTAATGCAGGGCCCCTATATACAGCAACCCCAGTGGTATTGCAGCCCCAGTGGTATTGCAGCCCCTATATACAGCAGCCCCAGTGGTATTGCAGCCCCTATATACAGCAGCCCCAGTGGTATTGCAGCCCCAGTGGTGTATACAGCAGCCCCTATATACAGCAGCCCCAGTGGTATTGCAGCCCCAGTGGTACTGCAGCCCCTATATACAGCAGCCCCAGTGGTATTGCAGCCCCTATATACAGCAGCCCCAGTGGTATTGCAGCCCCAGTGGTATTGCAGCCCCTATATACAGCAGCCCCAGTGGTATTGCAGCCCCAGTAATGCAGGGCCCCTATATACAGCAGCCCCAGTGGTATTGCAGCCCCAGTAATGCAGGGCCCCTATATACAGCAGCCCCAGTGGTAGTATACAGGCAGCCCCAGTAATGCAGGGCCCCCCCCTCATGCTCCGGTCACCTGTAAAGCAAATTATACTTATCAGTGCCCGCTGCCGTCCGCGCCCGCATCTGCCGACATCCCGATCCTCCGTCTTCATGCATCTTCTTCCTGTTTCCTGTGCGCGTCGCCGGTAATGACGTCATTGCCTGTGACGCGCACAGAAGCAGGAAGAAGATGAATGAAGATGGAGGATCGCATGTCGGCAGCGGCGGGCGCGGACGGCAGCGGGCACTGATAAGTATAACTTGCTTTACAGGTGACCGGAGCATGAGGGGGGGGCCCTGCATTACTGGGGATGCGGGGGCTGCTGTATACCGCTGTATACAGCAGCCCCCGCACTGACTCGCGTATAAGCCGAGGGGGGTACTTTTCAGCCCAATTTTTGGGCTGAAAAACTCGGCTTATACGCGAGTATATACGGTAGATCCAATTTGGCCTCTGTGTATCCCTATGGGCACGAATTGGTCCTTAATGGCCATCCGTGTGTGCAGGGATCCGATTGTGTCCGCTTTTTTCACGTCCCCAAAATCAGAGACTGCTCCAATTTTGTATGCAGCGGACACAATCGGACAGGATCAGAGCCGACACTGTCTGATTCAAATAACATGGGGGTCTATGAAGCTCAGATCCGGGAAAAAAACAGGATTGTTTCCCAGATCCGGTGTTAGTGTACTGAGCATGCTCAGTACACTAAAACTGCTCTGATCAGTGTAATTTCACTTTAGCAATGTAACTACATACACTATCTACATACACTGCTAAAGTGAAATTAAATAAAGCAATATGTTAAACATAAAAGAAAAATGCTCACCTCTCCGCCGAGTGTCCCGTGATGCGACGCGTCCACCTCCGATGGCTGCAGGACCTTAATCAACTGACCGGGATGGGAGCGGCAACCTGATCAGCTGATGTGTCACATGATAGCATCAGCTGAGCGGTTTAAATCGGCCGACGATCAGTTTTGGCAGGCGATTTAAACCGCTCAGCTAATGCTGTCAAGTGACATCAGTTGATTGGGTTGCCCCGCCCGGTAAGCCGATTAAGGCCATGGAGCCATCGGAGATGGATGCCCCACATCGCGGGACACTCGGCGGAGAAGTGAGCATTTTTTTTATTTTTTATTTTTAATCATTCCTTTAATTTAATTTAATAATAGTACAGCTCCCAGCTCTTTCTGTGTCCGGATTCCTCAAAATCCCGGATCCGGACACAGAAATGGCATCCGGAGGTACACATCCGGTCCTGTCCGTTGTTGTCCGTGTGGTTCTGCAAAAAACAGGATCCCCACGGACAGGAACAAAACCGTGGTGTGAAGTCAGCCATAGGCCTGTTTCACACATCAGTTAACCCACGGATGTGTGAGACAAGGCCGTATGTGTGCGTGGCATGTATCATGTGTCACAAATCACGTGACACGTGTGTAGTCCGTGTGATATCCGTGGATATCACACGGACAGCCTGTCACTGCATACTGCCCTCCCTCCAGTTCACTTCTGGTTCGCTGTTGGGCTCAGTGAAGTGAATATTCATGAGCCTAATGAACGGCACCGGAAGTGAGAGGAACAGGCAGCGCTGGAGGGAGGCGAGTATGAAATGTATTTTTAAGTTTTGTACTTTTGACCATGGTCCGTGCACACGGATAACATTTGTGTGCATGGACATTTTTGCCCAAAAGCGGTCCGTGCTTCAGCAAAAAAACGGACATGTCACAGTGTGGAGCACACGGACACGCATCTGCTCCACACGGCGACACTGTCTGTGTGGAATAACGGACATGTGAGGAGGACCATAGGGGATTATTATGTCCCCGTATGTCCGTTCCTCCGGCATGTGTCTGCACGGATAACACACGTGCCAGAGGCACAGATGTGTGAAAGAGGCCTTAGGGTGTATGGTATGATCCAGAAAGAAGACATTCCTTGTGCCATGCACTCCAACCTCAGGCCTTTCAGAGTTAATTTTGGATGCCCCTTAAATTCATACTTGCCAGTTCTCCTGGAGAAAAAAATAAAACATACCTCATACCGTGTTTGCCCGAAAATAAGACACTGTCTTATATTAATTTTTGCTCTGAAAGGTGCACCATGTCTTATTTTCGGGGGGTGTCTTATATTAGCCAAAAAAAATTGACAGAAAAGCAGCCTCCCATGCCAGTACCATATCCCACTGCAGCAGCCAATTATCCCAATACTGTATCCCACTGCAGCAGCCTCCCATCCCAGTACCGTATCCCACTGCAGCAGCCTCCCATTATCCAGTACCGTATCCCACTGCAGCAGCCTCCCATCCCAGTACCGTATCCTACTGCAGCAGCCTCCCATTATCCCAGTACTGTACGGTATCCCACTGCAGCAGCCTCCCATTATCCCAATACTGTACGGTATCCCACTGCAGCAGCCTCTCATTATCCCAGTACTGTACAGTATCCCACTGCACCAGCCTCCCATTATCCCTGTACTGTACAGTATCCCACTGCACCAGCCTCCCATTATCCCAGTACCGTACTGTATCCCACTGCAGCAGCCTCTCATCCCAGTACCGTATCCCACTGCAGCCTCCCATGTGTGTACCCACACACACACTTTCACTTTCTTACTGTACTTCTTTCTTTTCACTTTCTTTCCTCTGCGGTGCTGCTTTGGTTTTGCACAGTGGAGGAGCCTTGGCCCAATCAGAGCACAGGAGCCCTGGGCCAATCACAGCGCAGGAGTCCTGGGCCAATCACAGCGCAGGAGTCCTGGGCCAATCACAGCGCAGGAGCCTTGGGCCAATCACAGCCCAGGAACCATCAGAGGCTACTGACGTCAGCTGGCCCATGATTCCTGCGCTGTGATTGGCGCAGGGCTCATGGACGGGAGACCGGCAGAGAGCTCCGGAGCTGTGATTCATGGCTGCACTCCTGGGCTGCTCCGTGAGCACTGCAGCGCGGCAGAAGAGCGGTACAGAGTGGCGGGCACCGGACAGCGGGGATAGCGGGGAGCGAGACACAGATGCATGCCCCGGTCTTGTGATCGGTGGCATGCTGAGGAGGTACGCCTTATAAACGGGGGGTGCCTGATATTAGGAGGTAGGGCGTTCCCCCCAAGCATGCCTTACTTTCGGGGGGCACCCTATTTTCAGGGAAACAGGGTAATTCCCAAAAAATTTGGCAGGCCAAATGGGCACTGCCGAAAACTGCCCGGAAGGTGGCACTTCTTGAAGGCTTCTAATGTATGAGATTGGGAAGCCTTGTCATTAGATGGCGCCCACAGTGTTCGGACTCATTCAGAGGGTGGATAAAGGGATTTAAAAGAGGAGAGTGGTCACATAAAAAAAAGTTTAAACTAAGCACTAAACTAGGTGGGTTGCAATAACTACAATCAGTTATACTGATCTCTGAACATTACCCCCTCCATGACTTAGCAGGTCTCCAGTATGGAGACACCATTGTATATATAGGTATGGATGATATGGGCACCTTTTTTACTAACTGTACTCCCACTTGCATATTTTTTCTACATTTATTATTATGCTTTGGTAAACAAATTACTGTTATCACTCTATATTTCAAAATACTGATGATTCCCCTTTGGTAAAACTGACTGTAAGCTAAATGGTAAAATGCTGTAAGGCGGGCGGGCGTGTGTCTGTCTGCCTGTGATGTCACCGCTCTGTGCAGCTCTGCAGAGCACAACGCGATTCAGCTGGCCTGCTTTGTCCTGCTCTGACCTCTTGCAGAGAATGTCTGCATACACGAGTGGGATAAAAAAAAAGCAGGCAAGGCAAGGCAGGATTGTGTTTTATTTCCTCTGCAAACTGCAGCCAACTGCTCTAAACAAACTGGCAAGCAAGATGGCAATGTCCAGGCAATTAAGGGGCTCTGCACACAGATTAAATAATTTTTATTAGTTTCCACCACACGTGTTTTTCACCAGTTTCTCCATCTTGCAGCATTCTCAGACTTTTACTGATAGATTGCTAGTTGTGAAAAGTCTAGAAAGCTGCCACCATAGTATGTGAAGTGCTTAGGTGCCTAGCGAGAATGTCGAAGATGATCATAAAGTGTAGACAAAGAAGCTTTCCCTTTGAAAAGTGGTCGCGAAATGTGATTGTACTGTAAAATAACAAAGCAGATAATCATCCTTCCCAGGTCCAGCACTGGTTGCTTCTCCATCGCTGTTTCCCATCTGTTTTAACTGCAAAGATGATGTCATGTGAAAAATGCACATCAACATTTCTGCAAATCACTGAGGTCAGCAGCTCGTGCCGTCAACAGGGGCAGAACCTCTGGGCTCAGTGACTGGCTGCAGCGGTGATCAACACAGTCAACATGACATCACAGCTGCTGCCTGTAACACTTGTCGAGATGCGCAAGGGGGAAAAGTGGACCCACTGGACCAAGGCACCGATCTCTGACCTGGAGGAGCACAACTGAATGGCTACCAAGTCTTCAACAGAGCCTCAGATAAAGAGAATATACTTGTGCTAGTAGGCAGTCACCAGGAGCAGCGCCAGGGTATCTCGGTATCTTGACATCTGGCCCCAGAGGTCGGAGTGCAGAGACAGATACAGGTGTGGGTAGGATGACCAGAGTGGAAGACAGGCAAGCACAGACATGCAACGGTAGGTACGGACAAAGTTCGAACAGGCACAGCGGGTATGGCAGATGCCAGCAAGAACTGGCAGGTTCAGGAAGGCACAACGAGTTAGGGAAACCCAGGCATTTATGAGCGGGTACTGGCAGGTCCAAGAATATACAGCGGAAATACCAGGCAGGATAGGAGCAAAGGAACTGGTAAATACAACGTAGACAGACTGAAGATATAGGAGACCTGACAACTAGCTATAGTACAGGCACCTCCCAAAAGGGGAGGATGCCTT
>JARQOC010000008.1:48055512-48096643 GCA_033576535.1 Allobates femoralis | reverse complement strand
CAATTGGGATAATAGGAAGAAGGAGATCACCTCTCAGGAATACAGAGTTAATCCAACTCTTTCCAAACCATCCGGTTACTGGAACCGAAGCTGTGGAAGCTACAAAGCCCTCACAGAGAACCAGCTACATCCAACAGGAGGTTTAGCCACCTGTTCCACCTGATGCACCTACCCACGAGAGCCCAGGGAAGAGTACTGATCCTGCTCAGACCCTTTTACAGTGCCCTCAGTGCTGACAACCAGGTGAAGCAAGTTCCATTGAACACCCTGCCCGGTCCGGCTGGATTCCACATCCACCCGACCTTAGCACCAGAAGTAGAGAAAGGAAGCCTAACACTGCTTGCTGTGAAACTCCATAAGTGCCAACTTCACTATCCCGGTCCGAGTGTACCTGACTACTATCCAGTAAAGGTACCTAAAAGAGACTTTGTGTGGTTGTGCATTACTCCAGGATTCAGCGCGCAGCGTCCCGCAGCTGCCTCACAACATCTTGCGCAGCTCCCGGCTCCGGGGATTCCCGCTCATCCTGTGGGGAGCGTTCCATCTCGCTGTATAACATCCCCCGGAGACCCGAACAGCGCTGGTACCGTTACCAGAACACCCGCAGGTGGCGTCACGAAGACAAATCACCCCACTGTTCCGCCATTCCCCTATTGATCTGGACCACCGGGCCTACACCACCGCAGGCGCGGTTCCGTGACTGGAGGAGAAACAACGCCCGCTACGTGTACCCCCCCCGGCTACGGTGAGTCAGAATTTGGCGTCACGAACAGGATACGAGCAGGCCCGTTATCTCGGGTATTGTGTGCTATTTATTGACTGTAAATATCGAACTGTACATTTGGTCCGCCATTGCTGCGCGAAAAGGCGGGAAAAGAAGGGGCGTGACTGTGCAGAGGGCGCGAAGATTGACTCCACCCCCACGCTCTGACGACTTCCTCCGTACGCAGCAGGAACCGGAAACTCCCGTGGTGCCTCACTCCTCACCGCGAGGCCGACACTTCCGTTTGCAACCGAGGGAAAGGCTACGCTTAACTAAGGGGGAGCGACCATGAGTAACCCGGCTCCCGATCACGCGGTGCCCCCGCTAGACCAAGCGGCACCTCAAAACATACCTCTTGATGGACAGCAACAAGTCGGCGGTATGCTACCGCAACCCGCTCCGATTATGCCGATGTCTCTACCCTACGTTCCTAGTGCGACCTGGTTACCCAAGTACAGCGGTGTACCCAGCACCTTGGAGAACTTCCAGAGGAAGATATGCCAAGCCCTGGACATGTACCCGATGACCGGTAAGCAAAGAGCTTCAGTTATTATGGGACAGTTAACCGGTGCAGCCGAACTGCAGAGCCGCAGCTGGCCTGTAGAAGTTCAGGAATCTGTGGAGCAGATATTCGCTAGATTAACTCGGGTCTTTGAGTGCCATACCGAAGCTGGATTAAGACTGTCATTCTATCGTTGTAACCAAGGGGCACAAGAAACTGTCCTTGATTATTCACTGCGCTTGCAAGAAGCATACAGACTGTTAAAACAAGTCGATCCTGACAGTGCTCGAGATGAGAACAAAGCGTTAATTGGACAATTTATTGTGGGCCTTAAACTATCTGAGGATAGAAAGCAAGCAAGCTGGTGGTCCATACAAAACCCAGGCGCAGAGTTTGATACCTTGAGAGACTTAACAGTTTGGGGACAGCGACTCGCTGAAGTACCTGATCCCGCTTCACCGCAGCAGCAGCAGTACGCTGACACCCCTTCCGTGCCGGCAGCAGCATCTCCAATCCCTGCGATTCAGTCCAGTGCACAGACTGTGACACCTGACCGGTTTGATCAACTGTGTGCTAATGTCGAGCAGCTGATGAAGGACGTGGCCAAGCTACAAGCTGGGAGAAGACCCAAGACAGATGCAAGGCCATCGGACAAGATTCAACTCGCCGACAGCCCGGATGACGTTCCCTGGATGAGGAGAAAGACACAGCCGTCGCGAGGAAAACCTGCAGACCGCCGCAGTCCTGACAGACGCCGCAACGGTCAGCAGAACGACTTAGGAGGACGCAACCTGCAATCCCGTCCTTTAAACGAGCGACCCCTGGGCGAGAAGGGCCAACCCCAGGAGTAGACTGTGCAGGCCCTACGTCCAGCTGGGAACACAAGTATGTGGGAGACTGTCCATACTTACCAATCGTCATCGATGGCATCGCTATCTCCGCCTTGATAGACACTGGATCCCAGGTGACATCCATCCCCAGTACCCTTTACAAGCAGTTCTGGCCAGATGTTAAGCTAGAACCCCCTAACCCTGAGATGAACCTTGAAGCCACTAATGGTATTCCGGTTACCATAGAGGGACAGTGGGAAGCTACAGTAAAGGTGGGGAGGGTGCAGTTGAAAAACCAGGGTATCTTAGTGGTCCAGGATAAGCCTAACCACAAGGATCCATATGTCATATTGGGTACCAATGTCATGATCAAATGCCTCGATGAAGTGTTGTTTTTGCTCCAACAGAGTGCTGAAGCCGGTAAACCCAGAGAAAAGAGGGCTATCCAAAAGCAAATCAGAGCTCTGGTGTATCAACAACAGGTAACCTTGTCAAATGGTGAGATTGGCAGAGTAAGGGTCACAGATCCCATTCCAATTGTGGTACCACCCAGAAGTGAAATGATGATCTGGTGTCGAGCAGCCATAGGCCTCAGAGGGCAGGACTACCAAGCTGTAGTAGAACCTGTAATGTCCGACAGTAGTCCTACACTCTTGACAGCCAGAGGGTTAGTCGATGTAAGAAAGGGGAGAGTCCCCGTACGCATATTGAATTATGGTGATGACGAAGTCAGATTACCTAGATATGCAACTGTTGCAAAATTGTACCAAGTAAAAGATGATGCTGTGATTGATGTAAAATCCTCAAACCAAACAGTCACTGATGAACCCCCTCACTCCAAAGATCAGTTAGAGAAATGGTGTCAAGACCTCAGTGTGGGAACTGACAATACACCCTCTCACCAGAAAAATGGAGTATACCGGGTAGTTCGGGAGTATGAGCAAGTGTTCAGCAAACACCCACTTGACTTTGGGAGGATTAAAGGGGTACAACATCATATCCCCACAAACAACCATGCACCCATCAAAGAAAGGTACAGGCCTATACCACCCACTCACTACCAGAAAGCAAAAGAGATGCTTCAGGACATGAAGAATGCAGGAGTCATTAGGGATAGCTGTAGTCCCTGGGCCGCACCACTAGTCCTGGTTAAAAAGAAAGATGGTAGTATGAGGATGTGTGTAGATTATAGGCAAATCAACAAAGTCACACACAAAGATGCATACCCGTTACCCCGCATAGAAGAGTCACTAGCTGCACTCAAATCTGCCAATTACTTCTCCACATTAGATCTTACTAGTGGGTACTGGCAGGTTGCCGTTGCAGAGGAGGATCGTGAGAAGACAGCCTTCACGACTCCCATGGGCTTATGCGAGTTCAACAGTATGCCCTTCGGTTTGTGCAATGCCCCAGGCACATTTCAGAGACTTATGGAATGTTGTTTGGGCCACAAGAATTTTGAGACTGTCTTGTTATACCTTGATGATGTCATTGTCTACTCTCAGACCTATGAAGATCACCTCCAACACCTGAGTGAAGTGTTTGAGTCACTGTCCAAGTACGGGATGAAACTGAAACCGTCCAAGTGCCACCTGCTGAAACCCAAGGTCCAATACCTAGGACATGTGGTCAGTGCCGAAGGCGTAGCACCGGATCCGGATAAAGTAACCGTCATCAAGGACTGGCCAGCACCCATCAACCACAAGGAGGTACGTCAATTCCTAGGACTGGTCGGGTACTACCGACGATTCATCAAAGGCTATACCAAGATAGCCGCACCTATGCAAGATCTCTTAGTAGGTCAATCCAAAAACGGCAAGATCAGGGGACCCCCGTTCCACTGGGGCCCAGAACAGGACAAATCCTTTCAAACGTTAAAAGATGCTTTAACTGGAGAAGAAATCCTGGCTTACCCTGACTACAATCTACCGTTTCTGTTGTACACTGACGCAAGTAATGAAGGTTTAGGAGCAGTCCTATCTCAACGTCAGCAGGGCAAGGAGAAGGTGATAGCCTACGCAAGCAGAAAGCTCCGTCCCACCGAAAGGAACCCGGAAAACTACAGCTCCTTCAAGCTGGAGTTCCTGGCCCTGGTCTGGGCGATCACAGAGCGTTTCAAGCATTACCTGGCATCCGCCCCGTTCACAGCTTTCACAGATAACAACCCTCTAACACACTTAGAGACTGCAAAGCTGGGAGCCCTAGAACAGCGTTGGGTAGCAAGACTCGCTAACTACGACTTCACTGTAAAGTACCGGGCAGGTCACAAGAACGGCAATGCTGATGCCCTGTCCCGAATGCCCCATCTTCCCGAAGATGGAGAAGACATAGATGACCTAGAAGAGATTGAACTACCTGCTTTCCACCGTTCCGGTACAGCAACATGTCATCAGAGAAACCAGACACGTGTAGAGAGGACCGTGAACCCATTACCTCACCATGACTGGAAGGAGGCTCAAGCCAACGACCCAGATGTCAGCCTGGTAAGGGATCTCATCACTCAAGAACACGCCAATATGGACTCTGATGCCTCACCAACTGCTAAACGCCTGTGGAAGGAGAAAGGAAGGTTGTTCGTCTACCAAGGTAAACTATGCAGAAGATACCTCAATCCGAGAACCCATGAACTCATCTGGCAGATTGTAGTTCCCAAGACTGAAGTCCAAATGATCCTTGAAGCATACCATGATGATGCAGGACACTTTGGATGGAAGAAGCTGGAAAGACTCCTGAAGGATCGGTTCTACTGGGTCGGTATGAGAGGTTCCATTGACAAATGGTGTAAAAACTGTGGACCATGTCACCTTCGAAGAAAAGACCATCTAACTCAGAAAGCTCCGTTGCAACCAATTGTTACCACCAAACCTCTTGAAATAGTTGCTCTCGACCATGTGAAGCTTACCCCAAGTCGAACCGGGTACACCTACGCTCTCACCATCGTTGATCACTACTCAAGATTCCTGGTAGTCGTTCCAGTTAAGGATTTAACTGCTGAGGTAGCAGCCAAAGCGTTCCAGAGTTACTTCTGTCGCCCCCATGGGTATCCAGACCAGGTCTTAACTGATCAAGGACCAGCCTTCGAATCAGCTCTGTTCCAAGAATTCTTAGGGCTGTATGGGTGTAAGAAAATCCGCACAACACCTTATCATCCTCAGACGAACGGTTTATGTGAGAAGATGAACCACATAGTCATTGACATGCTCAAGACCTTACCAGTTGAAGAGAGAAATCAATGGCCAGAGAAGCTTCCAGATCTCGTGGACATCTACAACCACATACCTGTCAGTTCGACGAATTACACACCTGCTTACTTGATGAGAGCAAGACCAGGTAAACTGCCTATTGATTTGCAGATGGGAACCGTTGAACCCACAGAAGATTCTTCTGACGAAGACTGGGTCAGTCAACGCCAAGAAAAGTACAGGAAGGTACAAGAGAGTGTTGAAAGGAACCTTGAAATCAGTAGGACCAAACAAGAAAAAGACTTTAACAAGCACGCCTCAGCTGAACCGCTAGCTATAGGTGACTTAGTGCTGAAAAGAAAAAGAAAAACCAACAAATTGGATAACAGTTGGGAATCCATACCCTACACCGTTATGCCGTCACACTTTGATAACTCAAAAACTTGTGTTATTAGTAAAGACAATGGGAACACTATTGCAACTGTCTCAAGGGATCATTTGAAGAAATGTCCGCCACAGTTAATCCCACAAGCAACCAGTTACCCTACTGTAACTCAAGATGAAGAAACAAAAGAAAATCTCGTCCTTACAGAAATTGGATACTTACCAGCTGATTGGCCACAAATAGGTGATGCATTCCTCATACCAGTTATGCACTTCTACCAGCCTACAGAAGATCAGCCAAAGCCAAATCCAATTCCACAAGTCCAACAAGAAGAAGTTCAAGTGCAAGAATTGCAGCCTGTTATCATGGAACCTGAGATTCCTGTAATCGGTCAGCCTGCTAGTCCCACAGTAAGAGAAGCCATTCCTAATCAACTACCTACAGAGGTCAGTCCAGTTGATAGACTCCGCACTTACTATGGTCTTACACAAAGCAGACATAGAGAAGTACCAACCACTTCGTACACTACACCAACAGCTTTGGAAACACCCACACTACGCAGATCCACACGTAGTACATTAGGTCAACCCCCACATAAACTTGGAGAAGTGGTTTAAAATGTAGTGGAAAATATAACCTGTAAGTGTTTGTATATAATACTGTTTTTCAAAACCTGTAAAAAGTAGTGTACAGAAGGGTGGAGGAACTGGGCTATGTCCCAAGTATACTAAGTTGGGAACAGAAAGCGCCTGGTAAGGTATAGAAGGTTAGTACCGGCCTCCCAAGCAGAGACACCCGTAGGGAATGTATAAAGTTTACCGTGTATCCCTGGACTTTACCTTTTTCCCTTTCCATAAACTTTGAACAATTGTCACAGGACTTGTGTGACCACTAACTTTACCTTTTTCCAGCCTGCGGCAGAAGGACTAGTGCCGTACGGACTGCTTTTCACCTTTTCCACATTTTTCACTTCCTTTTCAGTGATTTTTGTGTTTTTCTTTAAGACTTTGTAAATTGAATGTTATAAATGCTTAGTGGTAAGTTGTAAAAAGAACCTTTTGCTCAGCCGGGAGAACTGAGGTTAACTAAGGGGGAATGTGGCACCCTGGCACCTGTTGGGCACCACAGAAATCCTTAGGTACAAATGGAGTAGTAACAGCACAGCAAAACCACAACACAAACAACACTTAGAACACCTGGTTTCACCCCGAGCCTCTAGGGGGAGCTAACACTGGTGACTTCTAACCAGTTCCCCCTATAAATAGAGTCTTGGAGGGAGAAACTTCAGAGTGTGGTAGACGCTACAAGAGCTGCCTGCCTGTGTGAAACCTCCACCCTATGAGGAACACACTAGGCCCTGCTAGCCTGTTAGCCAGTGGAGATCCCTGCAATTGGGATAATAGGAAGAAGGAGATCACCTCTCAGGAATACAGAGTTAATCCAACTCTTTCCAAACCATCCGGTTACTGGAACCGAAGCTGTGGAAGCTACAAAGCCCTCACAGAGAACCAGCTACATCCAACAGGAGGTTTAGCCACCTGTTCCACCTGATGCACCTACCCACGAGAGCCCAGGGAAGAGTACTGATCCTGCTCAGACCCTTTTACAGTGCCCTCAGTGCTGACAACCAGGTGAAGCAAGTTCCATTGAACACCCTGCCCGGTCCGGCTGGATTCCACATCCACCCGACCTTAGCACCAGAAGTAGAGAAAGGAAGCCTAACACTGCTTGCTGTGAAACTCCATAAGTGCCAACTTCACTATCCCGGTCCGAGTGTACCTGACTACTATCCAGTAAAGGTACCTAAAAGAGACTTTGTGTGGTTGTGCATTACTCCAGGATTCAGCGCGCAGCGTCCCGCAGCTGCCTCACAACATCTTGCGCAGCTCCCGGCTCCGGGGATTCCCGCTCATCCTGTGGGGAGCGTTCCATCTCGCTGTATAACATCCCCGGAGACCCGAACAGCGCTGGTACCGTTACCAGAACACCCGCAGGTGGCGTCACGAAGACAAATCACCCCACTGTTCCGCCATTCCCCTATTGATCTGGACCACCGGGCCTACACCACCGCAGGCGCGGTTCCGTGACTGGAGGAGAAACAACGCCCGCTACGTGTACCCCCCCGGCTACGGTGAGTCACATAGGCAGAAAATGACCACCTAGTGGTAGAATGGGGTTATACAGAGTGGATGAATATGGAGAATTACATGGCAGCAGATTTTCTAGTCCTCTCGGAATAATCTCCTTCTGAGAAAAGTTATTTTAAATCAAAACTACAGCAAGTAGACCATTAGGTGCCATCACTGCAATCAGGGTGTCTGCTCCTACATCACGTTGCTGGAGGACAGATGAAAAAACCTGGTTACAGATTCCCTTTAAGTATAACAATGCAGAGAATAACTACTTTTGCTTCTAAAAAAGCCACTTTAAGCTCCTCACTTGAGCAGCACTAAAAGGCAGTGGCAGACCATGCAGTTGCTATGGTGCAGGTAAGTCAACGGGGCCCGGTTCCAGCGTCTGCACTGTCTCCCCTCATCCATCATCGCACTTTCAACTGTATTGGCATCAGAGATGCCGATGCAGTTGAAAGGAATGATAAAAGAGGCAGAACTTAGGCAATTTTCACATTTGCGTTCGGCTCCGCTGCGTCTGGTTTGCAGACGGGAACGCAGTGCTGAACGCATGATTAATTGTGTCACTGCATTCGCATTCACCCCAATGTATGATTTGTATGCTTGCAGAGCCGTGCAAATCATACATTCTACGACGCATAGAAAATGCAACAAGAGAATCAGTTAATGCGGATGTGAAAGCGGCCATCCGATGGCGACGCCGTACACCGTGTGTCCCCATGCTAAACATAGGGATGCACAATGGATGCGTCGCAGTATGCGTTCAGCCGCTCACTTACGCAGCAAAGCCGAATGCAAGTGTGAAACCAGCCTTAGCTCCCTTTTCCATCATTTTCCCTCAGAAATCAAGATCAGACATCTCAGTGCAGCCGGTGGAGGTACAGCAATAGGACCCTCAATGACTAGACCTTGGAGAACAGAGCACTGTGGGACCGAAGTGAGGTGAATATTTTTTGAAAATCAGTCAGTACACTGCTGGCCAAAGGACTATGGAGTGTGCATTATAATATATGGAGGACTACGGGGTGCATTATATTATATGGAGGATGCATAATAATATATGCAAGACTACAGGGGTGCATTACAAGATATGGAGGACTATGGGGTACATTAAAATATTTGGAGGACTATGGGGGTGCATTAAAATTTATGGAGGGCAATGGAGGGTACATTTTACTATATGAAGGAGTATAGGGGGTGCTGTACACGATATGGAAGACTATGGATGGTGCACTATACTATCTCAAGAACTATGTGAGGTACATTATACAATATGGAGGACTATAGGGGGTGTATTATACTGTATGGCAGACAATGGGAGGGGGGGTGCATTAAAATATACAGTGGGGAAAATAAGTATTTGATACACTACCGATTTTTCAAGTTTTACGACCCATGGGCATATCCTGTGTGGCTTGTGTCTCTGTGTGTGGCTTGTGTCTCTGTGTGTGGCTTGTGTCTCTGTCTGTGGCTTGTGTCTCTGTCTGTGGCTTGTGTCTCTGTCTGTGGCTTGTGTCTCTGTCTGTGGCTTGTGTCTCTGTCTGTGGCTTGTGTCTCTGTCTGTGGCTTGTGTCTCTGTCTGTGGCTTCTGTCTCTGTCTGTGGCTTGTGTCTCTGTCTGTGGCTTGTGTCTCTGTCTGTGGCTTGTGTCTCTGTCTGTGGCTTGTGTCTCTGTCTGTGGCTTGTGTCTCTGTCTGTGGCTTGTGTCTCTGTCTGTGGCTTGTGTCTCTGTCTGTGGCTTGTGTCTCTGTCTGTGGCTTGTGTCTCTGTGTGTGGCTTGTGTCTCTGTGTGTGGCTTGTGTCTCTGTGTGTGGCTTGTGTCTCTGTGTGTGGCTTGTGTCTCTGTGTGTGGCTTGTGTCTCTGTGTGTTGCTTGTGTCTCTGTGTGTTGCTTGTGTCTCTGTGTGTTGCTTTTGTCTGTCTGTGGCCTGTGTCTCTGTGTGTGGCTTGTGTCTCTGTGTGGCGTGTGTGTGTGGATTTTGTTTGTATGTGTGGCCTGTGTCTCTGTGTGTGGCCTGTGCATGTGTCTGTGTGTGGGGTTGTGTCTGTGTGGCGTGTGTGTGTGGTTTGCGTCTGTGTGTGTTGCTTTTGTCTGTCTGTGGCCTGTGTCTCTGTGTGTGGCCTGTGCATGTGTCTCTGTGTGTGGCTTGTCTCTCTGTGTGTGGCTTGTGTCTCTGTGTGGTGTGTGTGTGTGGATTTTGTTTGTGTGTGTATGTGGCTTGTGTCTCTGTGTGTGTTTGGCTTTTGTCTGTGTATACGTGTATGGCTTGTGTCTCTGTGTCAAAAACATGTATGATGTGTATGTAATGAGCACATGTTATGCAGTATAGGTTCCCTTTAAAGGGCATCAGCATTCCTTCTGTTGTTTCCACCTCTTTTTGAAACTCCCGTCTCCTGTGGTACTCTGACGCGCCGGCCAGGACATCATATTCGGTCCTGTGCATTGTGGGGGCTTATGACATGTACGGGCAGCTTCAATATGTGCACTGGGCATGCGCCGGAGCCCAGCTGAACACGTGATCAGCCACCACAATGCACTGGGCCGGATATGACGTTCGGGCTGGTGTGACAGAGTACCACAGGAAGTGGTAACGACCATGGCTTGCCCCCCCTAGTTTTGATCCTGGGTATGCCGATGTTACGACCTACAAAGAATGGAGAGAGGTCTGTAATTTTTTATCATAGGTACACTTTAATTGACAGATAGAATAAAAAAAATCCAGAAAATCACATTGTATGATTATTACATAGTTAATTTGCATTTTATTGCATGAAATAAGTATTTGATACAAAAGAAAAATAACTTAATATTTAGTACTGAAACCTTTGTTTGCAATGACAGAGGTCAGACGTTTCCTGTAGTTCTAGACCATGTTTGCACACAATGCAGCAGGAAGTTTGGTTCATTCCTACATATAGATCTCCAGATCTTTCAGGATTCGGGGCTGGTGCTGGCAAACTTGTGTTTCAGCTCCAGCCAAAGATTTTCTATTGGGTTCAGGTCTGGATACTGGTTAGGCCACTCCAGGACTTTGAAATGCTTCTTATGGAGCCACTTCTTAGGTACCCTGTGTGTTTTTGGGTGACTTATGTTGGAAGACCCATCCACGACCCATCTTCAATGCTCTTACTGAGTGAAGGACAATGTTGGCCAAAATGGCATGCTACTATCATAATGACCCCATCCATCCTCCCTTCAATACTGTGCAGTAGTTCTGTCCCCTCTGCAGAAAAGCACCCCCAAAGTATGATTTTCTACCCCCATGCTTCACAATTGGAATGGTATTCTTGGGCTTAAGATAAGATAAAATACACTTTATTGATCCAGAGGGAAATTACAGTATCACAGCGGCAGCACAGACACGCTTTACATAATAGCAGAAGACAATTGACAGTGGAGTCTTATACATTCCTATTCATGACATGCCAGTGCAATATACCATAAAAAAAACCAAAATAATACACCAGTCACTTAAAGAGCTTCACTCATAGGATATTGTTGTACATTCCCATAGCAGTTGGCAGAAACTTTTTTCCTATACCTTTCCTTCTTCAGGCTGGTTTACACGTACCGGAATCGTTAACAATGTTGCTACAACTTGTGACATTGCAGAAACCTCGTAGCAATGTTGCTACATGTGACATGTGACATGTACCAAAGACAATCGATCAGCTCGCTGATCATTGGTATAATGGCCAGGGCCATTTTTCAATCGTTGGTCTCCTGCTGGGCGGCCAGCATCGCCATGTGTGAAAGCGGGAGACCAACGATCAACGACCTTCCAGCACCGCACAGCGGCACAGATTACCAGCGTTCTCCCGCTTACCCCAGGCGTAGCAGGACCTCGACATCGTGGAAAATAATATTCATATTCTTTTCCATGATGTCGAGGTCATTACACGTGTCGCTGATCACTGGTGAGTCTTCCTCTTTGACAGCTCACCAGCGATCAGATAACGATGTCCCAGCGACTCCCATCATTGGTGGTGTCGCTGGGACATTGTAGCGTGTAAACTGGCCTTTACACCTTAGTAGGAATTAGAGGATGCTGAAGGTACTCCTTTGTCTCATGAACAGCACTTATAATAGTTGCACATTATTGTTCATCTTTGTCATACATTTTTACAGCGTTATTTTCTCCACTATGTCCTCAAAAGTGTCAAGATGGCGGCCAACAGCCAAGCTTGCCTTCTTGATAAGCTTATTTAGCATCAGACATTCGCACACTAGCATATGACTGCCAAAAAGATGGCACTTACCACTACAGACTGGTATGACATTTCTAACATTTTGCTGCACACATGACCTTAGTTTCCTTAGGAAACACAGATTGCTGATCCACTTGTTGATGATCTTCTCTGTATGGCTCTTCCAGTCCAGTTTGCTGTCCAGGTGGACCCCCAAATGTTTGTAACCCTTCACCTGCACACATCCTGACCAGCGATAGTGACCAGTAAACAATGTATCTTTCTCCTGCTATAGTTCACCACCACCACCAACAGATAGTTAAGATGGCACCAATCCACAAAATCTAACACCAGCTTTCTATACTACTCATCACCCTGGTCCCCCCTGATACCTTCAACTACCACGGCGTCCTCTGAGAATTTTTGGTGGTGACAAAAATCATATATATACTTATTCTTCATCCTCCATACACGGCGAGAGGAGTGGATACCAAAAAGTTCTATTTTGGTCTCATTTGACCCCATGTCCTCCTCCCACGCCTGGATCATCCAGATGGTCACTGGTGAATTTTAAATGGGCCTGGACATGTGCTGGCGGGAGCCAGGGGACCGAGCATGCCCTGCAGGATTTTAATCCATGACCGCATACTCTGCGTTACTAACGGTAATCTTTGAGGCTCTCTTCAGATCAATGACCAGGTAGATTCCAAGACCTTTCCCTGAATCATTCTCACCCCATGAGGCGAGATCTTGTATGGAGTCTCACATTTAGGAAGATTGACAGTCATCTTGTGTTTCTTCAATTTTCTAATAATTGCAGCAAACAGTTGTTGCCTTCTCATCAAGCTGCCTGCATATTGTCCTGCAGCCCATCCCAGCCTTGTGCAGGTCTACAGTATTGTCCCTGGTGTCTTTAGACAGCTCTTTGGTCTTGGCCATATTGGAGAGGTTGGAGTGTGATTAATTGACTGATTGTGTGGACAGGTATTTCTTATACAGGTAACGAGTTCAAACAGGTGCAATTAATACAGGTAATGAGAGAAGAGTAGGAGGCTTCTTAAAGAAAAACTAACAAGTCTGTGAGAGGCAGAATTCTTGCTGGTTGGTAGGTGATCAAATACTTTTTTTCATACATTAAAATGTAAATTAATTATGTCAAAATTATACAATGTGATTTACAGGATTTATTTCTCACAGTTGAAGTGTACCTACAAAATAAATTACAGACCTCTTTATTCTTTGTAGGTGGAAAAAAACAACAAAATTGACAGAGTATTGAATACTTATCTTCCCCACTGTCTGGAGGACCATGGGGTGCATTTAACTATATGGAGGATTATGTGGGTGCTTTATACTACATGGCGGACCATGGGACTATGGAGGGTGCATTATGGAAGACTATGTGATGCCCTATACTATATGAAGGACTATGGAGGGTGCATTATACAATACGGAGGCCTATGGGGGTGTATTATAATACATGGAGACATATGGAGGTGCATTATAATATATGAATGACTATGTAATGCATTATACTATATGTAGGACTATGGGGAGATTATACTATATTGAGGACTATGGAGTGTGTATTATAATACATGAAGGACTATGGGGGTGCATTATACTATATGGAGGACTATAAGGGATGCATTACATGATATGGAGGACTATGGGGGATGCATTATACTATATGGAGGACTATGGTGGTGCATTAACTACATGTGAAGCCCATTGTACTATATGGCAGTCTATGGTGAGGCCATTATATTTGGAGGGATATGTGGACGCCATTATAATATTTGGAGGGCTATGTGAAGGACATTATAATATTTGGAGGGCAATGTAGGGGCCATTATAATATTTGGAGGGCTATGTGGAAGCTGTTATACTCTTTGGAGGGCTATGAGGGAGCCTTTACACTTTATGGAGTGCTATTTGAAGGCCACTATACTGTTTGCAAGCAACTACACAGTGTGAAAGATTGTGTGAGGTCCATCATACTAGGCAGAGGGCTGTATGGAACCATTATACTTTTTGGAGAGCTAGTGGGGGAAATTATACAGTATGAAGAGGTGTGGGGGCCATTAAACTATATGTAGGCCCATTATATTGAATCAAAAGCTGTGGGGGGGGGGGTCACAGTTGGGGGAGCATACTGTGTTGGGGTCACCAAACTTTGCCAGGGTACAGTAGAGTCACCATACTGTGCAAGTGGAGGAATTTCCTGTGGGGTCATTTTTGTTGGTATAATACTTTATGGCTGCAATGAAATGGGAAACTAGGGGCCTTAATAGGAGGAAAATTACTTTGCAAGGGCTGCAGTTGTGGATATGCTCTTATGTGATGGATGACTCTGCTGAATATGATTTTATTTTATTTTACATGGGTAATTAGAAATTCTGGTATGGGATCCATGATTTCTATGTACGCCCCTGGTAAAGGGGGTAAAGGATCCTTGCCTAATACAAGCTAGTCGCTCTTGAATGTTTACCTTTTTGTACTAGCACTGCTCTACTTATTCTTCTTCAGTGAAGTGGCCACTGGCTATGAAGTTGGAGTGTGAAGTCACACAGCGGCTGATACCCAATTATGTCATCTCATGTCTTCTTCACATATTCATACTTAAACACAGCACCATTCGGATGTAATTTTTTTGCTAGTGGGCACCTGAACGACCAGTGAATTATTTAGAATGATGTATGTGCTTACTTCCTGATGTGGATCCTATAGGATCCTGGTGAATAGATATTTTATAGGGGCCAGAACAGCTACACGTTCTTTTCTGTAGCATTACACTCCCAACAACGCAACTCATGTTAATTGGCAACGTGAGCAGTACCAATAACTATGCAACTGACAGTAAAAGTATGATAGACAGCTTGCTACTCCATTATATCTCATTTACTAAATCACTACTAATTCACACATACGTTTATCACATCTGGAAGTGACACCATGAGAGTGATGTCATTACCTGTGGGGATTCACAGAAAGAGCTGAGCCCGGTGAAAACGAGATAATTGAATGGAGATGCCTGAGTTAAGGCACATCCATGTAGACATAGTTGTACCACCCTATATGAAAAACCTTATAAGATCATATAGGTTCATATATTAGAACCTTTTCCTTGATTCCAAAAACCGGTATAAAATTTATTTTCCCGATAGATGACATAGGACGGACTCAATTATAACAATGGTCAAAAGAGAAAGAATCATCGTTGTATATAGCGGGAAAATTCAGCCAGATGCAGCAATTATCATCGCCTCTACGGGCACATTATTTCTATTAGGAACAGAAATCAGTACTTATTATGGAAAGACATGGATGTAGTGCACACAAGCCTTCACCATATACAAGACAATGTGCAAAGGATGCAAGGAGTATTTCGCCTTTCACATTGCCCATTTCAAAAACTCTTATCAAATTAGTGATCTCTATATACCATGAGCGTCTTTGGCCCCATGACACCATGAGGCACAGTATATACCGTATGAGTTATCATAATGTTCCCTCTATTCCGGCATATACATGTGCCCAATCGAAAAGCCATTTTGCCCCTTTTTTAGACATGTCATCCATATTTCACAGTGCTTCTTGATCTGGTTCATCAGGGAAGAATATCTCTTAATTTCCCCGACTATCCAATTTCTTTTCAATGAAAAATAATCCAATTAATAATGATATTTGTGACACATTGCCCCCTACATATCAGTTCTGCAGACACACTACCTCTATCCTCTACCCAAAGAAAGAACCCCGAAGACCTCAGCTTTAGAGAATCCCATCAATGTGATGAAACTGGGGGCTTCATTTCGGTGATTTTCCTTCTTGACAAAGTTGGATAATGAAAAAGAAAAAGGCAAAAACTCACAACCTGGATTTGCAAAGCAGAATTTCTACATCTGAAGACATCTACGTGTTAAAAATAAGGTCCAATTAACCCTTCATGAGTTGTCCATCAAGGTTCCATCTGAGAACATCTCGCCGGAACGCGAAGCACTCCGGTTACATCCACGACTGCCGTGCTATAAAGTCCGCTCACCCGTCAACATGTATGATGTGAAGCGACTTAGCGGAATACCTGAAGGCTATCGATGGTACAAACGTTCATTAAAATTAATAAGCAGATCTTTATTTCAAGCGGGATTTCTCCAAATAATGACTTTTCTTGCAAAAATGAGATTGTCTGCGTCAACATCAGAATAAGGATGAACACCTCTCAACCCTCAATTACAAGATTATTGCAAATTAACTCAAATCTAAATAATTTTGTGATTTTAGATCAGTCCCAATTTAGCATCACTCTATGGTTGGTATCACGTCGTAACGTCTATAGGCAGTGGTTTCTGGACGTGGCATAGATGGTCGTCATAGTTGTGTTATCATGACCGTGTAGCTTAATTGTTTTAAGAAGAGATTTTTATATGTATATATATTTTTTTTTTCACAAACTCCTACAAAAACCATCTTAAAAAATAAAATAATATAATGTAGTATTTTCATCTTATTTAGCTCCTAAGTAAATGTCATTGCCTTCTCAGATTGAGGTTGATTGAGTTTATATTGGAAATGACGTTGACTTTTGAGAATAAAATCAGATCGTAAGGTAAGTATAAATGGATTCCTCTTCTACTTCATGGGCAGGTGTCATGTCTGGCAAGACAAACCTGCAAGAGGAAGTGATACTTTTTAATTAAGGGCTGTGCAGACACCCAAACAGCCGGGGCAGTAAACTGCAGTCTTTGAATGGGTCATGTTTCAGTGATAGGAATAAAGGATGAAAGAGGGTGGGAGAAAAACAAGGTTAAGTGGCCAATAAGAGGAATGCATTAGCCCCTCTACGACTATGCCAGCAAATAGCTAGCCTCCCAGTCCTGCACATGACTGCATTTGCTCCTGTCCATCAAATGGGTCATATATAGTTCAAAGCAAGTGCAGGAGACAAGAGAGAAAGATAGTGCAGTTAGTAGGCATTCCATAAGGCTCCAGCACCCTGCACCGGTTCATTCATTCTAGGGTACCCAAAAGGGAAGATGTCTGCAGATCAACCATGGGAAAGACCTTGTGTGACTATCTGATGCAACCTCTCCAAGATCCCCCCTTCAGGTTGGGTGAGTATTTCTCATTCTTAACTGTGAACTTGGAATTAGTGCAGAGGGGAACTGTCTGCAGTCTGCACGTGGTCTCTTTGTTCTTCCAAAGCCGGCTAGCTCATTGACTTTTACCTTCACGCTGCTGATCAGAACGCCTAATGCACCCAGGTTTAGAGTTTTTCTGGTTGGTTTGTTTTTAAAATACTTTCCGGTATAAGGCTGGGGTATCTGCTAACCATACAATTCCTTTAAAAAAAAAAATATATAGGGCAGTCATCCTTGTCCTGGGAAAGATGTAAGCAAATACTCAGCTAGCCGCAGGGCTGAATGTACTAGACAGGGAGGGACTGAGCCAGACAGGGGGGACAAAGCCACACCAGCCAAACCCAGACAGTTTATGTGTCCTGGTAGGTCTGCACACTGGGGTCAACTGCCTTTTGTGCAAAAAAAAAAAAAAAGCTGCCATTTTTTAACCCCTCTATTACCAGTAATGTGTGGACGCACAGGCTTTGCAAAATTAAAAGTGATTGCCAAACTTTTTTTTAAATGTAAGTCATTATAAAAAAAAAAAGATTTTTTAAATTTTATTTCAGTTAATAAAAATCAAGAAATATCTTAAAAGAACTGCATTAACAATTTGCACACCCTTAGGCCCTACCGGCCCAAAGACACTAGTAACCGACTATCATTTCATCTAGGAAGGTTCCAAAGTTATTGACAAATCCTTGGTCTAATTGAAAAAAAGAAAAAACGTAACCCTAGTTTGGTGCATCCTGTAGGCAGCCATGCACCTGGGAGCACAGGGTTAATACGCTCAGCTGCTCGTAAACCCAGGAAATTGAGAGTAATCGACCCAGACAAAAGAAAGCAAATCAGCAACCAATGCAAAAACTAAAATCCCCACAATGAGTAAAAATAATACAGTGTCTGATGCCCCTTTTTTTTCCCAAACCCCCCCCCCCTCCAACCCCAATCCAAGTGAGGAGGAATGTGCTAAGTGACAGGAAATGTTCCCAAACCTGCCCACAGCCCCCCCTGCTCCATCCTCCTCCCCTCCAGTCGCGCCTGCTTTTGTCTACAATGATCCACACACTGCTGCTGGAATATATGTCTCGCTTTAAGACACCACAGAGGGCAATGCTGCAGATTCCTGTACTACAAATGCTGTATAACATCTGGCGGGGAATGCTGGGTGTCCTCTGGTTCTGCCAGGAGACAGGTAAGAGATCAGCCGGCAGGGTGAACCCCAAATCCCTCCAAAAAACTGCGCCTAAAACTTAATATGTGGACTTTTCTGATGAATTTTCTGATTAAATGTCATGAGCACTAAGGGGAAGAAGCGAAGGAAAGATAAGAGTGGGTTTATGATGTTGTGTGTGTGATGAAATACAAGAAATGTGATGCAAAAAGCTTGCAATCTAATGTGTGATACCAAAATCCTCCCTCTACAGGGCTCCTACAGCAATGCAGTCTAGACTTTTATATTTAGTGCAGGGAAGACATAAAAATGTGCTGGTAATGGTGCAGCGAGGATGTGGCCATGTTCCTCACCGGGGTTCTATGAGGTTACTACATAGGCTCTTTCCAGATCCATTAGCGGTTATCTGCCTGAAATCTCTTGTAAGCAGCATGGAGGTTGGCTATAGTCTGGCTGGGCTCTGCAGTCCCTCACGTAGCCACTCTCTTTCATAGATCTGGCTACCTGGATTTGAATAGAAACCAGACAGCAATTCTTCAGACCCCGCCAGCCCTCCATCCTCTGGACAATAGAGATTTGTTAGCACGCAGCTACAATCTATAGGACACAAAGCTTAAAGCACCACAGACATGAGAGGAGGGAGGGTGGGGGGGTCAGGCTCGACAGGAAATTACAGCTTTTTAATGCCCCAATGGCAGGTCTGCTCCAGGAGGAAAGCCCGCGCCGTCTGTGAGGTGAAATAGGGAGAACCATTCCGAAACCTTGGCATTACGTTTTAGAAAATGTGAGATATTACCTTCTCTTTACCAAATTTTGGACAATCTGCTTTAAATAATCTGACATCTATGGTGTAAACAAGTGGGCCACGGATCGGAAACCCTAGGACGAGGAACCGTGGTGTCCACGTAAGATCTTAGAAAAAACTTGCACTCAAGAAGAAGCCTTTACGATAAGCCAAACCTGTCATTTTTCATCCCTCATTTCTGCCAAACTTTTGCCATAATGGGTTTGCTAGGCCAACTCTACATATGGTGCCACTCCCCTGACAAATTTGGGTGAGGTGACCCCTAAAGTGTGGACTTAACTACCTGCATTTATGGCTTTGGTGGGAAAACCTTGCCTTTTGAGCTCCAGTAGCACATAAATGATTGCATAGAAATAAAAGTAGCTAAAAAATGTCTTCATGTTCAGGCCGGAGGTATCACCGTGAAATCAGTGTATATTTTGTGTTCCATGCCATGGAATATGTTGGTGTCATGTTTGCTGGGTGTAATAAAAATCACCACTCATTACTCTCGGTCACGTAAAGCTATAACATTCTTATTACATTGGAGCATGGATGAATAGAGGAAATAAATAATTCTGTGTGCTTATGCATGCCTCTGGTTTGGCAGTGAAACTGAACCCATGATGACCATGTGCCCCTTCACCTCGGCATAGTTTAGCCAGGAATTGATGGACTTTGAGCTATGTAGACTCCCACACAGATGCAGAACTCATGACATCTGCTAGGATGAGGGATATGTTATACTGGAAAAAAAAAAAAACATTTGCACAACACATCACATTCTCTGAAAATCTTGAAGCTCGAATATGTCACTTATGTAAGAGATGCTGAAGGAATATCTGAGCAGATGGTTTGATAGACGATTGCGCTACATGGTCATAGCCAAGACGGAAATATGAGATATTGCTATGTTAATGATAGATCTGGATATGGCTGCAGCAATGATGGCCCCTCTGATCAAATCCACAACAGTGGCAGAGCCTAGACTCTGGCGCAAAAGTCTGTGTTCCGCCCATGTTTTACTATTGGTGCTGCACCCTTGCAAAGTACATATAAACATAGCCCCCATCCACACAAGTGGCCCAATTGATCACCCAATGCCATTCAAAAACGCACCGAATCAATTCACAAAGTGTGTTAGTATGGTGGGCGGATCTATCGGCATTCGCTTCACCATCTCTAATATTAGACTTGATAATAAAAAGGTGTAACGGACAAAAAACGTAGAGGTTTACAACAAGCTGAACGTATTACTGTGATATGATCGTTATATAATCCTCATATAAGAACATGTCTGAATATACATTGCGTGTTGACATCATTGTGTCGTTAGAGCAATACTACACCCCGGTATATCGCTATGAACAAGCATAAAGAGTATAAAGCAAAGTAACCCTAGAACTCGAAATAAACTCCAAAATTCTCACCGTTACCAACTATGAATCTCACACTGAACACATAGCGCCAACACAATTAACAACGCTATTCAGAAATTGTCATCAGAAGATGTATACTCCTATACTCACAATCTAATTTACTCATCTCTGAATACATTAAACCTTCCCCCGTAAACTTTAGCTGGTTGTCAGCCAATGCGTCGTTTGGCTAGTAGATATCTTGACCAACTTTTCCATACACCGGAGCGCTCACACTACCGAGCATTCCTTTGTTCTCTAAGAGAAAGCTGCTAACAGACATCAGTGGCGGTGGCTTTTTTCGATGAAAAAAAACAGGATCGGCAGTCCAAAATGGGACATGTTGGATCCATAAAACTCCTAAAAATCAAACTACAGGCCCCCCCCATTTCACATTAGATTGTAGGATGATATTAGTTGGTTCAGCCAACTTGATGGCTTAAACCAATGATTTTGCTTTTTGAAAAGAAACCCATCCAAACTTGGTGAGAACATACCATCTCTCCCTGCTTATATTTCCCTTGCTTCCACTGCTACCAATTGAGTCACTGCATTCTAGTCACTTGACATCCTATTGCAAAATGAAAAGCTATACCCATATAAAGTGTCCTCCTACCAGACCTTATCGGGAAATGCTAATTTAATATCAAAATCTAGTGAATGAAAAAAAATCATGAAATGCGTCAGTAACAAAATCTCACACTATTGATTTACAAATTTCTCTCGTCACCATACGACTAGAATTACACACTTGCCTCCGCGAAAGTAATGGCTCACATACAGTTTTCTTTTCCTTTTTGACAAAGTGGAAAAAGAATTGGTCTTTTGTATATGAGGAATATTTTAGTTGGAGGAACACCTAAGATTTACTAGAACATGAAATAATCTTCCAGTGGTGTCTAATGACAAACTGAGTGTAAAGTAAAGTTAGTGCAGATTGTAAATTTTTGTCGTACCTTTCCACGAGATGAAAGGACCATCTAATTACCAACATAAAATAAACACAAATAATGGTTGAAAAAAGGAAAAAAAGACCTATTACAAGTCCATGACGAGCAGAACCGAAGGAAAAATGGTCCTCCGTGTTCTAAATTTACCTCTGATCTTTATGAGTGGATGCATAATAGTGTTGTCACGGGCACATAACTCTGAAATACCAGTGAGTCCAGTCCGATCGCTCATCTGGTATGCGCCTAGGGGTAACTGAACTCAGCAGGGTAATCGGAGCAGAAATGTCAGTGAAATGCGTCAGAGCTCGAAAGGACCAGAGGTAACATCTACTGATGTCTTAAGAACGGTCACTTCAGGACACATTCTAATTTTTCGGATACACCCCTTTAAGACCTTGCCAGTGTGATTAAAAAGATGTCAAAATTGGATCCAAGATATAGAGGTTAGCAAAAATGTCAAAAAATATATAGTTGACCCAACTGACTAAGACAACATCATGAAGTCCAAATGGGAGACTTAATAAAGAAAATGTTTATCTGTTAATAAATGACCATCCCTGATCATTTATCATTGGTGGCAATGGTTATCTTCTAAATCTACCCATTAATCAATAGCTAGAACTTATTAATATAGACTAATAAATACATTTTCACTAGAAACCCAACTGGGGATCCTTGTTGGCTTACAAAGTGTGGCGGTCAGGGAGACGTTTAGTATCATTGTCTGTTGAGGACCAACATCTAAAGTGGTTAGGAAAACTCGAAACACTGATTTCAAGAGTTCCGTAACAACTATTATTTATGTACGCGGTATGGATATTTTAACGTAAAGCTTAAAAACTAACAGTAAAGTAAATCAGCTAAAGACCAGTGTAATAAACGCTGTGGATGGATTTTCACATTTCATTACAGCACGGATGATTTGCTCACCCCTCCTAAATCTTTTATTTAGCAGGTGACTGTCTATGAAAGGCGCAATGTAAACAACCTTTAGATTTCTTTGGTGGCGTCTGTGAATGAGGAGGTACGATTAAAACATCAAAGTCGAGAACGGCTGCCTCCTCCCTGTTACTAACGTATTAATTGTAAGGGGATTTCTCCTTGATCACTTCCACATACTGGGAATATCCTGAAAACAAAGGAATCCTTAATCAGAGGCACAAACTAGCAAGTGACTCACTTCACTGGGGAAAGCGTTCCTTTGAAGTGTACGAGATAGGAAACGGTGCCAACATCCTGGTGCCCTGCTTATATCTCGTTTAAGGGCAAAAATAATTGTGGTCAGAGATAGACATAAAAAAAAACCCTCCCTGGTGCACAGAACACAAGCAATTGTGCTCGTGGGGATCACTAGATTTCGGAAAAATCGATTTCACCGGCAATTCCGTTGTTGTGGATTCATCCAAATAATTATTATAACAAAGTCTACAATGGTGACATTGGCAATATAATTATCATCCTCGAGATCATGATCTGCAACAATCTAGTGTGCATGGGGGAGCGGTGCAAGCAAGTCCTTCACTGTCTCCTACAAGGGCAGAGAAAGATCGGGCATGTAGGATTTAATCTTTTGTTTCCCAGGCTGCTGACGCTCAAGTGGGCCCATGCACATTACATTAATATTGGCTCAACTTGTTGATTTTGGCACCCAATCTAATGTGTATGGGAGCCTCATGGCTCGCCCTCGAGATAGCAGATGTTGGAAGGATAGAGCAGCTGGAGTTTAACATGCCTGATCCTATTGTTCTCATGGGGGAAAAGCCGCTGCCAGAAAAGTGTGGCAGCAGTTTACTCCACTCCCCCTATAAAGAAGCATGCAAGCTAAGACAAACCGAGCATGCATGTGTATACGGCAAGGATAAGTGTTGGTTAATTGAGTCTTTGATAGATATCCTGTAGGAACTAGTGTAAAAGCATGGATAAATCTGCACTGTTGTAGATAAAAACCATAGAATATTAAACGACATGTGGTTTATTACTACGCATTTCTAAGTGAAATCCTACTTATCAAGAAATGGCAGCAAATTTTATTTTGAAACACGTAGTAATAAACCACCCTGTTTAATATTCTACGGATTGGAGTTTTTTGTCTATAGCGGTGCAGATTTATCCACGCTTTTCTACTAGTTTCTGCATGCTATCTTCAAACCTATGATCCCGTACAACTGTATATGCGCATAATACTGGTTGTGTGTCACACAGTCTTACAAGGTGAGCGACCAGCTCTTACGTTACATCCCTTTATATTTGAGCAAGACCCTTTTGCACTTGGTTATCCACATAATATCATCTGAAGCTACCCAAAATGTATGAGCAACTTTGTACACATCTTCCAGCTGAAATAAACATGTCTGCTCAGCCGATCTGAGTGTGCAAGTTTACACCTGAAGTCAGGTGGGTCTGACCAACCAATATCTAATGTATAAGACTGGTTTGGAAGCCCTATAATAATGGTAGTCAGAATCAGAAGAAATAAAAAGTATAAGCTTTATTCATATTCGTACTTTATTCTATGCTCCATTGATCTTTTCTTTCACATTAGTTCCATTCTACCAGGGAATTTTTTTTTTCTCTTTTTATAATGGCAGAATAGCACAGCAGACCTATTAACATAAGTGTGCACTGGTGTAAAGCTGTAATGAAAGGGTTTACACGGTCACACCTTTTTATGTAGCATATATGTCAACTGTACAATGGTAAAACCTTAGGTGTAAAAAGCTCCACACTTTCTCTGGTGTCAACTATTGTAGCCAATGTAAGCAACTAAGAAAATCCAAATTTTCATAGAAAATCATAGTAATGTTATATATACACCCACACATCAAGTGTACGGCACATACAAAATATAGATTTGTTATTCTAAGCAGGGCTGTGGCGTTGGTAAGGCAAACATCAGACTCCTCAATTTCCCTGAATCCGACTTCAACTCCACCAAAATGGACACAGACTCCACAACCATAGGCTAATGAAGTCAGTAAACTCGGACTCAGAACTCAGACTCCTCAATTTCTCTGAATGAGATCTCCATAGCCCTGATACTAAACTACAATAAAGAAATGTAAAGTCAAATGTATGGATTCCTCTTAGCGCAGTCCATAGACACAGGATGATTATCCCATATTTTGGCCAATTTTGTCTGTGAAGTTTGTGTGTGCAGTCTGTAAACTGCTATAGTCAACCTTTCTTTGGTGGAGTTGTCTACAGTCTATAGTGGGGTATCCACCAAACTTCATGGAGGTAAACATTCAGGCTGGGTCAACTGAAACATTACGATCTCTCCAAAATGCTCTAAAAGATCTGTGAAGGACATTTTCAACAAATCCAATCTTAGTTTTTTCTATACAAGAAATGATCCCCTAAAGTTTTCTGATAAGGAGCAGATCACAGGCTGCCGCAGCTATTGAGGTACCAGCTAAGCCTTATCCTGGTAGCAAGTGTTCAAGACCCTCAAAGCAATGACTTAGTTGAAATGAACTGTCATACAATTCTTCCCAATCATGGACTGTCCGTATAAATGCCCGGAAATGTTGGCTTTCCCCAAGCAAGATGCACTTTGCAGCCACCTTTGCTTTTGGCAAATAGATGGGTCCAGAATGTGGAACCCAAACCTATTATCGAAAATGAGATATTGGCCAAATTAGTTGCTTGTTCTTCCAATGCAATATGTCGCTTCTAGCATACTTTTTTTTAAAAAAACCTAAATGTCTTCATGAGCTAACTTATCGAAATCTTTTTGATTGCCGATATCCAGAATTATTTTAAAACAAGGTCGCATCTCCACCAGTCATGTCATGCAAGAGGTCTTACCTCAAGGTCTGTACGCTGCTTGTTATCAATGTGAATGTTCCGCCCAGCCATAAAATGCCAGCATTAATCAAGATGAAGTGCTGGTAATTACATGTCACAACTCATTAATATTACCTATACTTCTCCGATGGGCAAAAAATAAATGCAAATAGTTTCCAAAACAGCCTGTATGTCTGATTTTTGCCCATATACTGAGATGTCACAACTTTCAAATGTTCTTTGTTGCCTTTAGCTAAAGAGAGTTTTAAAAAGAAAAAATAACACGCACAATGCTGGTGTACCTAGGAGGAGTTCAGGCTTAATAGAGAACGATAGGAAGAAGAAAACTCAAAGACTGAGGCTGCGCAAAGTGCGTCAGCTATTAATTCCGATATATGTTACATAGTGTTACAAGTGCACACAGGTGCCTAATGGAAAACCAATCTCGCTTCTGTTAAAGTGAGATATAAACCACTGAAGAAGCAATAACTTACCAGACACGGATGAGAAAAGTTTTGGAAACATTGGGATTTTTAGTGAGGAGGCACCTGAACTTGGCAAGGCCAATTTGTACGGCTCATTTCACATACGACGTGGAGCCTGATGATACAGAGCTTATGAAAAATCTCATTATTTAAAAAATTCTAACTCTTAATTACTCTAAGCAAGATAGCAACAAAAACGATGCCATCATAAACATAGAAGCTCAGCCATGTTGAGCATGCAGATTTATTTCCATAGATAGAGGGACATAAAAACGCTACCAAGGGCGATACTTTTAACAAATAGCGCTAAATTAATCAGTAAGCTTGTATTAATTGCTATGGCGTAGGATACAGGTTGAAAGGGAACAATCCATAGCCAAAAAATTCCTCCTACATTAATTTGTGAGCATTGGAGATTATGACAATTTTTTTTAAGCAAGGATGATAGTCCCAATGTTTCAGATACTGACCCTTATGACTTCTATTGTTACTCATTAATCTCGCTAAGATGGCTATAAAACAAAAGCATGGAACATCGGTTACCACAATCGATCCTTGGCTTTGCCATTCAAATGAGCATAATTGGTCTGTATGTGCCACGGACCCATTATAGCCCATTGACAACTTTCCACGCAGTCTGGCTGGAAACAAATTGCAACAATCACTACTCTTGGCCGTTTTACAGATGAGAGTAGTGGATACAATGTAAAGAAAACTCTACCACACATCCACAATGTGGGTGAGCACAAGGAACTGAGTGCGGAGCTAGACATGACTGCAATTTATGGGCACCTAAGGCTATGTGCACACAGGAAGGTTTAGCAGCGGTTTAGCAGCGGAAACCGCCGGTCGGATTCCATGAGGTTTATGCAAATTTATGTTAATCCAAAAGCGGCTTTTGGGTTAACATATAAACCTATGGAAACCGACACCCGGTGTGCACACACCGGCGGTTTCCACATGCTCATCCGTTGCTAACCCGGCTGGGTTCCCAGCGGGTTAGCAAAGAATGAGCATGTTCTATAATCCGGCCGGTTCTGCAGCGGCTGCAAGCAGAATCATGTGCTGCTTCCAGCCGCTGCAGAATCGCCGGCGCTAACCCGCTGTGCACCGCCGCACACCGCCGTCTCCCGCAGCACGGACCCGACAGGAAGCCGGTGGACGGCTCCGGAGCTTCCTGTCGGGTCCCGCCCAGCCGCCGCCGCCACTAACCCGCCCCCGTGTGCACATACCCTAAACTTGGTCTAAGAATCAGCATGACTCTAAAGACCAGTGTTCCTTAACGCCAGTCCTCTAGAACAATATTCCCCAACTCCAGTCATCCAGGCCCACCAACAGTGCACGTTTTCAGGATTTCCTCAGCATTTGACAGTTGGAAATTTAATTACCTGCAGAGGAGATGATTCCAACTGTCAAATGCTAAGGAAACCCTGAAAACATGCACTGCTAGTGGGCCTGGATGATTGGAGTTGGGGAACTCTGCTCTAGAGCCACCAACAGTGCATGAAAATATAATCTTGGGAAATCTAAGAAATTCCTGAAAACAATCTCTTGTCGGTTCTTGAGGACTGGAGTTGGGGAACACTACTATAGCTAATAGGTTCTCATAGCTCTTTGCTTGTAAAGACTATAGCAAAGTTTATAGACCCACTGTTGGACCGTATTGACTCTTAGTGGGTTTTAGAAGAAAATAAGGGGGAGCGCACATAGGGTTTTAGCTTTATAATAAGTGTCCCGATGCCCCCAATCAGTTTGACTCACCATTGCCGGTTGTGTGAGCCACAACAAACTGGGATTGCCTATAAAATATGGTTGCTGCTGGTGCCCCGCTGGAAAAGAGATGAAATCCACAAAGGGAAAAAGATGGAACAGGGCTTGTCAAACCGCGCAGACCATTTAAGAGTCATCACAAACAGAAGAATGGTCAAAATATCTTCCTTTATTGCCTACGCGTTTCGTGGCCAAACTGCCACTTCCTCAGGAAGTGGCACTTTGGCCACGAAACGCGTAGGCAATAAAGGAAGATATTTTGACCATTCTTCTGTTTGTGACGACTCATTCATGGTCTGCGCGGTTTGACAAGTCCAGCTCCATCATTTTCCCTCTGTGGATTTCATCTCTTAGTGGGTTTAACAGATCAAAATGGCATCTCATCCTTTGAGGGTCCCCCGAATAAATAGTCTTAGTACTGTATATAGTTTGATCACAGAAAGGGTATGTTCATCAGTTATCTGTGTGTATTTTGTTCTAAAAAAAATGTTCACAGTGATTAGGAAAACCACATTGCCGTTCACATTGCTGGTTTTGCACAAAGAGGATTCCAAGTTAATTCGTCCACGAAACAGAGTAGTGACATCAGTATTAACCCCACTAAACGGGGATAATCCAAGTGTGGGTCCACCGCAAAAACTCTAGGGCACATGCCTACTGTAAATGTACTCAAAGTTAGAGTATTTCTGTTTTTACAGTATCTTTGTGGCCATCCCATGTGGACTTGCCCTTAGAGTCTCTAAGGGCATGTCCACATGCTATGGGCAAAAAATGCTATAAAACGAAAAAATGTTGACATACTGAAGACATCAATTTAGATGCAGATACTTTTTTCAGGGTGTGGATGAGCTTTTTTTTTTTAAAGTCTTGCCACTGTAAGTGGATTTGACTGGATTTTCTGTTAAAAATATAACAATGGCAGCACGGTGGCTCAGTGGTTAGCACAGCAGTCTTTCAGTCCTGGGGTCTTGGGTTCAAATCCCACCAAGGGCGACATCTGCAAGGAGTTTGTATGTTCTCATGTTTGCGTGGTTTCCTCCGGGGTCTCCGATTTCCCCCCCACTCCAAATATAATATCGATATGAGATTTAGGTTATGAACCCCAATGGTGACAATGATGATCACATTTATATAGCGCTATATAAGTGAGTAAAATAAACAATTTGCTGCATTACCGTTACGTGGGAACATCCCCCGAGGAATCGGGCAGTAACCAGATTGGTTACCCTAAAACAAACTTTCTCACACTCTAACAAGCTATACTTTCAGCAGACACGCACACAACCTCCAATGAGGATATCCACTACTAAACTCTATTAAAAAAAATCCTCCTAGATCGACACAGCCTATATCTGTTCTGTCCATCTGTGCCCATCTGATTTTTTTTCCTCAAGCAAAGATGAATGTGGCTTTAGCACTTTTTTTTTTTTTTAAATTCTCTGTTCAGTGAATATTGAGGTCAATTAGGAACGCTGTTTGCTTTCCGTACCCTGAGCAGATTAGACAGACGACCCCCCTTCCTCCCCATCCCCACAGCACCGCTGATCTCCATTGCGCTGACCCACATTTCGCTGAAAATCTGCTACTGTGCGCTCCGGCGCTGAACGCTAAAATCCTCTGCGGCCATTTCTTTTTTTATTTTTATATACCATGTTAATATATCCTTCCAAGTGGCAAATAATGGGTTATTGAATATTGCCCATTCTTCCATTTATTAATATTTATATGAATTTAATGCTTACAATATAGAGTAAAAGAAGACTTAGAAGGGAGGAGACTTAATATCCATATACTAGTTTTAATTGTTATTTTCCATATTAGAGTACATAAGAAGCCTACTCAATGCGTCTAACACATTTTTGGAAAATTTCATTGTACGTAGAGAGCAAAAAAAATAAAAGAAAAAAAACAACAGTGCATGAAAAATTAATCACACATGAAAATTGCACTTTCCAAGCTGCACTACGAGAAATAACTCAGAGCAAAAGAGATGCCCCAGAGCTTAAATTCCAAAGCTTTCTCAATCCCCCCCCCTCCCTAAACATTCACCCAAGAGGAAATAAAACTTCCTGCCATCTGCACATATTAACCAGTCAGACACCGAGGTGGGATAAGACACAGATGGTGACCATGTCAACGACCATGACTTGCACCTTCACAATTGCTAAGAGTCGATCAATACCTCGATATCGATGGAATGCTGAAATTAGGAAGCTGACCAAAATAAAAATTCAAAATATGTTCATACAATTTTTTTTTTATATTTTTGAACAAACCTTTCAGATCAGAGGTCAAAATATATTTTTAAGACTAAGACATTTTTGAACAATTTACAAGAAGTGATGATCTCTCCAACCATTAAAGCCATGACCATGTTAATGGCTACCTCTAGAGGTCCAGTGGTGCAGAAGTAGTATATGACATATATAAGACTGATGGATCAGTCATACAACAAACCCAAAAAGTAGCCCACAAAGCCCCACTGACTTAGAATGGGTTCCATGCAGGCATGTGGAGTTTGTGTCCATTATGGTGGAGTCAGATTCAGGGAAATTGAGGAGTTGAGTCGGATGTTTGGCTTACTGACTTCATAGTCCTGGTTGTGGAGTCCAGGGCAGAGAGTCAGTAAGGGTACTGTTAACGCAGCACGATGTTAGAACAATGTCTGCTAAGATCTCGCCGACGCGCAGTCGTTTTTTACATTTCAACATCGCTGGTGAGATGTCACACGTCTAGATATCATGGACGACTCACCAACGATGTTGTGAGCAGGGATCGTTCGCCAACCCCGCGAACGATTCCTGCTCATTGCTGTGAATGGGCGAAGTCGTCCATGAGATCGTTGTTGCGGTGTCACACACAACTTGCTATGAAAAGTGACAAACTGAGGTTGAGGCTACATGTCAAGATGTGTTGCAAGACATGAAGACTGCAGTGTTGCATTGTGTTCAATGATCATCAAGGAAGTCACGTTGTGACCGGCAATCAACTGCGACCACATTATGATTGTTCCAAAAACCCAATTCTGTTGCATTTTTGGTCGAGTTGCGGGTGACTCTGCTTTCATAGACTTTCAAGTCAAAGTCAGTCACATGCAATTGGAACTAATTTGCAACTTGCCCCCCCACGCACACTTTTTTTTTTAACAGCCAAATTATGGCTTTAAAACCATATCAATTCCTAAGCACAATCAATTCCAAGGCACTGAAAATGCTCCTTCTTAAAAACGTTATTGATCCCGATATACGTATATGATCAAAAATCTGGACGGAGAATTAATAGCGTCATATTTTATATATATATATATATATATATATATATACCGTATATACTCGTGTATAAGCCGACCCGTGTATAAGCCGACCCCCCTACTTTTGCCCCCAAAATCTGGGAAAACCTATTGACTCGTGTATAAGCCGAGGGTGGACCCCAGCACAGGTATACAGCCCCCAGCAGTGTGGTATACAGCAGCCTCCCCAGTGGTATATACAGCCCCAGTGGTAGTATCCAGCAGCCCCAGTGGTATATACAGCCCCAGTGGCAGTATCCAGCAGCCCCAGAAGTATATACAGCCCCAGTGGTAGTATCCAGTAGCCCCAGAGGTATATACAGCCCCAGTGGTAGTATACAGTAGCCATAGAGGTATATACAGCCCCAGTGGTAGTATCCAGTAGCCCCAGAGGTATATACAGCCCCAGTGGTAGTATCCAGCAGCCCCAGGTATATACAGCCCCAGTGGTAGTATCCAGCAGCCCCACAGGTATATACAGCCCCAGTGGTAGTATCCAGTAGCCCCAGAGGTATATACAGCCCCAGTGGTAGTATACAGTAGCCATAGAGGTATATACAGCCCCAGTGGTAGTATCCAGTAGCCCCAGAGGTATATACAGCCCCAGTGGTAGTATCCAGCAGCCCCAGAGGTATATACAGCCCCAGTGGTAGTATCCAGCAGCCCCACAGGTATATACAGCCCCAGTGGTAGTATCCAGTAGCCCCAAAGGTATATACAGCCCCAGTGGTAGTATACAGTAGCCATAGAGGTATATACAGCCCCAGTGGTAGTATCCAGTAGCCCCAGAGGTATATACAGCCCCAGTGGTAGTATCCAGCAGCCCCAGAGGTATATACAGCCCCAGTGGTAGTATCCAGCAGCCCCACAGGTATATACAGCCCCAGTGGTAGTATCCAGTAGCCCCAGAGGTATATACAGCCCCAGTGGTAGTATCCAGCAGCCCCAGAGGTATATACAGCCCCAGTGTAGTATACAGCAGCCCCAGAGGTATATACAGCCCCAGTGGTAGTATCCAGTAGCCCCAGAGGTATATACAGCCCCAGTGGTAGTATACAGTAGCCATAGAGGTATATACAGCCCCAGTGGTAGTATCCAGTAGCCCCAGAGGTATATACAGCCCCAGTGGTAGTATCCAGCAGCCCCAGAGGTATATACAGCCCCAGTGGTAGTATCCAGCAGCCCCACAGGTATATACAGCCCCAGTGGTAGTATCCAGTAGCCCCAAAGGTATATACAGCCCCAGTGGTAGTATACTGTAGCCATAGAGGTATATACAGCCCCAGTGGTAGTATCCAGTAGCCCCAGAGGTATATACAGCCCCAGTGGTAGTATCCAGCAGCCCCAGAGGTATATACAGCCCCAGTGGTAGTATCCAGCAGCCCCACAGGTATATACAGCCCCAGTGGTAGTATCCAGTAGCCCCAGAGGTATATACAGCCCCAGTGGTAGTATCCAGCAGCCCCAGAGGTATATACAGCCCCAGTGTAGTATACAGCAGCCCCAGAGGTATATACAGCCCCAGTGGTAGTATCCAGTAGCCCCAGAGGTATATACAGCCCCAGTGGTAGTATACAGTAGCCATAGAGGTATATACAGCCCCAGTGGTAGCATCCAGCAGCCCCAGAAGTATATACAGCAGCCCCAGAGGTATGGCTTATATTGGCAGCCAGCCTACTTACATACACATACCCATACATACACACATATATACACACACACACACACACACACACAATACACATATATACACATACACACACACATACACAGCTTCCTACCTTGTCCCCCGTTCTGCAGTGCTTTCCGGTGTCCTCCGTGCTCCGTTCCCGGTCTGCTGGGCCTTGTGGTTCCTCTGGTTCCTCATCCTTCGGTTCTATCATGGGGGCTTCCATCTTGGGTCTTCTCTCCGCCCCCGGCCAGTGATGTCAGAGCAGGCCGCGCTGTGATTGGCTAGCACCCGTGATCACATGTCACGGGTGCTAGCCAATCACAGCGCGGCCTGCTCTGACATCACTGGCCGGGGGCGGAGAGAAGACCCAAGATGGCAGCCCCCATGATAGAACCGAAAGATGAGGAACCAGGAGGAACCACAAGGCCCAGCAGACCGGGAACGGAGCACGGAGGACACCGGAAAGCACTGCAGAACGGGGGACAAGGTAAGAAATACTACGCAGCGCCCCCCCACCCCCCGCGCCCCCTCCCACCATAGGATTACCGTATTGACCCGTGTATAAGCCGAGGGGGGGACTTTTCAGCCCATTTTTTGGGCTGAAAAACTCGGCTTATACACGAGTATATACGGTATATATATATATATATATATATATATATATATATATATAATGTAGTATTAGTTGCAGGAAAGTCTCACCTTTGGTGGTTGTGCGAGTCACAACCTCTATATATGGGTATAACCGCTGCTGTGGACCCACGATGAAAGATGTTGGTAGAGAGTGATGAATAGGGTATGAACTGACACTGCTTTTTAAACAAGAGTCAATATCAGATCAGTCCATGTAGAGTGTATTGATTTAAGTCAACGCGTTTTGAAGCCACCACAAGCTCATTCTTAAGGACAAATCATATGTCCTGAAAAAGCTCATGGTGGCATCGAAACGCGTTGACTTAAATCAATACACTCTACATGGACTGATCTGATATTGACTCTGGTTTAAAAAGCAGTGTAAGTTTATACCCTATTCATCACCCTGTACCGATATACATATAAAAAGATGCAGGAAATTCAACGTTTCGGCCATACAGGGCCTATTTCCAGCCATTAGATGTGCATAGGCTTTGTTTAAAAAAGGCCCAGCATGGCCGAAATGTTGAATTTCCTGCAGCTTTTTGTGTATATCGGGATCAATAATGTTTTTTTTTTTGAAGGAGGATTTTTGGTGCCTTGGACTATAAGGAATTGGTCTAGTTCTGCAACTGTGTAGAGGGTTGTACAAAGTTGCACAAATTGTGGAGTGGTGTATAGAATATATCTGAATACATTAAACAGTCTATCGGCAGCATGTTACACAAATATTTTTGGTTCCATTATATCTATGAGATTTGCTTTTATGCACCACATTTTGCCATGTGCCCCAAACCTAATGGAACCACCAACGGAGTCTATTATTAAAGCCCACTCTTTTTGGTGCCAGCAGTGGTCATACCATGACATGGGTACAGCGGTCTACTGTTATGTGGTAGACAATGACATGTAGACAATCACAATACATATGGATAGAAGGGCACAACGGTTCCACGAAGCATCCATGCTCTGATCTGAAGTGACAGCTGGCAATGATCTGGAGCAGCCGGATGCTCCCTAGAGGGGCCCCGAGAGCCCAATACAGGGAGCAGAGTCTGTCCTAGGAGAACTGGGGGGAGCACAAACCATATTCTTCTATCCAGAGCAGCTGACACAGACAGATCTCATCTGGCTGGAAGCTAGTGCCATCAGGAAGGGTATAGACAAAACGATTAGCGGAAGGGGGAAAGACAAAAAAAGAACATGGGGTATATGAAAACCAGAGATACAACATGATAGCAAGTGCTATACACCAAAATAAAGCATTGATGGCTTTTTCCGTCCATACAAAAGAATATAATATTGTGCAGCATGTTACTCCTCAACCTAATTTTCCTCTCCATATGTATCCAGACGTGGAATTAATGCTAAACCATGCGAGAGACGGTGGGTTTGCTCTCCCTGCTCTGCCGCCTGGCTGCATTTGCTCAGCAACCATAAAATGAGGTCAGCGCTTGCACATATACGAGGCCTCTTAAACTTGAGCGTTGCCTTAAGAATCCCTCGTCACCTTAAACGACACTGGCCCCGTGCCATCACACACAATCTTTTACGAGTTTTCCGTCTCTTTTTTGTTTCCCTCTTGGCTGGGCTCCGGGAGGAGCGTTCATTTACATGTGGGGCAGTCACGTTTAATTAGGATGACTTGCCTTTAGGTGGAGCAGTTTTCTGGACAAGCCTCGTTCTCTGCATTTTCCATTTTGTAAGGCAATGTAATACATTTCATAAAAAGTAAAGGGCTCACTATGCAAAATAAATCACTGTTAAAAAAAAGCAAAAATCCTTAAGAAATCAAGCCCCAAGGAAAACTGCAGAAAACGCTGAAAATTCATATAGAATGTGCAAGCCCTGGAGTGGAAAAATATCACGTTTAATGGGACAGTAATCCTAAAGTTACCAGTTTAATAAAGGAATAAGGAAAGCCACCAACAATCTTGCACTTATGTCTATAAATAATTCTGGAACTTTTTAAATGCTGAAATTTGTGAGTAAAGGGAAAGATATTTTTGTTGTCAGCTTTGCAGAGTCTTGCTGTCTCCCACCGATCAGCTGTGGAACCGTGAGCAAGCGTTCATTATTACTGCAGCACTCCCACAGGACAAATGAAGAATTACACTTTGCTAATCGAAATCAATGAGCTTTCTGTGTAATTCATAGTAGTGCACTACCCTTCGTCCCAGACACCACCAGTAACAGAGGTGCTCCCTTTGTCCTAGACACCAACAGGATGCGTTACCTTTGCCCCAGACTCCGACACGTGGGTGTTCCCTTCGTTGCAGACACCAACAAAGGGTTTGTTCCTGACACAGGCAGGGGTGCTCATCTCAGATGCTGATAGAGATGCTCTCTTCACCTCAGCCGATGACAGGGGCACTCTTTTCACCCCAAACACCAACAGAGGCGCTCTTCTTCATCCCAGACACCGACAGGCAAACTCTCTTCGCCCCAAACACTGACAGGCAAGCTCCCTTCATTCCAGACGCTGACTGTGGCGCTCTCATGACCCTAAACTCTAACAGGGGGTGATTCCTTCGCCCCAGACGCCAACAAGAGCACTCCCTTCACCCCTGTCAGCTCTCTTTGCCCCAAACTCCAACAGGAAAACTCTCCTTGGCCCAGACGCTGACAGGTGTTCTCTTTTTGCCCCAGATGTTGACATAGGCACCTTCTGACCTCGGCCACTGACAGGGGCACTCTTTGACCTATACAATGACAGGGGTGCTCTCTGCTGACCAGCCACTGACAAAAAAACACCCTGGTATTTGTTAAACGTTTTTAAAGCCAATCAATCCAAACTGAACTCAGTAGGCCTGTTTCCAGCCCCAATTGTTCCATAAACCATAAGTTCAAAATTCTGTATGATGCAAATGATATTGCTTAAATTTGGTATAAGCATTTTGGTTAGACCTAATCACAAAATAAACACTTGCTTTCGGAACTGTGCTCTTTTGCAAACACTACCAGGAATGCGTAGACGATAGAAATAATGACTTGTACACAACTACATGCCCCATCATGTACAATTAAGTGGGGGATGGAGCACACGTTACCAGAGTGTACAATAGTGGTAGTGTTGGCAGAGTAAAGAAAGGCAAGGGAGTGGGAGCAGAGACAGAGTAACGTAGGCATCACCACAAGGAGTTCAAAACCCTAAAACAAATCTGGACATAGCATACAGCAGTATCTGTGAGGGTGTGTATTGCTTGCCATATTATTGCCTTCTTTCTAATCTTTAGAGCCTGCATGTAGCTTCAAAGCCAGGCCACACACTAAGGCAAAATTCAGCATCTGTAGTTTTGTTTTCTTTTTCTTGTGGTATTCGATTACCGTAGATTTCTTTGTACCAAATTCGGCACGAGGCTCATGAACTTTGCACAAAATCCAAAATTTAGTATATTATTATTATTATTATTATTATTACTTTTACAACTTTTTAGAGAGACAAAAATTTCTAAGCCAAGAAGTTCAAACACAAAATCATTCCAAGGAGGGGGGAGACCGGAGTACATGTGCACAAAAATGTGGTGACTTTTGAAAAAGGCACAATTAATTAACCGCATATATTACCATGTAGACTGGGTTGATATTCAGAGTGACGGCTATCTGTCTACATGGCAATGACTGGTGACTTTTCTGAATGAGGAAAGCCCCTTTAAGGCTGGTTTCACACTTGCACATTTTGCAATCCGTTTTTGTCTTCCATTGATTGTCAATGGTGATGGATTCATCTTGCGTGCGCTTCCAGTTGTCACCATTTTGTCATGGATCCGTTTGTCTGCATATTTTTCACGTCCCCAAAAACGCAAAATGTTGCATTTTTAGGCTTGCATAAAAAATATGCAAACAGAAGCTAATAGATCTATGACTATACACTGTGTGCAGAATTATTAGGCAAGTTGTATTGTAGAGGATTATTTTTATTACTAGCTGGGTGCCCGATGCAGATGCATCGGGATTCTAGCAGAGCGAGTCTCTGACTCGCAATGGCCGCTTCGCGGCCAATGCTTCGCGCTGCTAAGGCGACTCGCCATGGCCGCTGCGCGGGCATAGCGAGTCGCCTTAGAACTGCTCGCAATGGCCGCTGCGCGGCCAATGCTTTGGGCGTATCGACATGACGACACTGACTCGCAGCGTGAGCGGACTCAAAAGGGGCAAAAAACCCATTCGTGATTATATAATAGATTGAGCTTAATATTTTTTGAAGTTGGAGTGTTTTTTTTTAGATTTGGCTATCTTAGGAGAATATCTGTCTGTGCAAGTAACTATTACTGTGCAGAATTATTAGGCAACTTAATAAAAACCCCAAATATATTCCCATCTCACTTGTTTATTTTCACCAGGTAAACCAATATAACTGCACAAAATTTAGAAAAAAAACATTTCTGACATGCAAAACAAAACACGAAAAAATTAGTGCCCAATATAGCCACCTTTCTTTATGATGACACTCAGCTGCCTCCATCCATAGATTCTGTCAGTTGCTTGATCTGTTTACGATCAACATTGCGTGCAGCAGCCACCACAGCCTCCCAGACACTGTTCCCAGAGGTGCACTGTTTTCCCTCCCTGTAGATCTCACATTTTAGGAGGGACCACAGGTTCTCTATGGGGTTCAGATCAGGTGAACAAGGGGGCCATGTCATTATTTTTTCTTCTTTTAGACCTTTACTGGCCAGCCACGCTGTGGAATAGTTGGATGCATGTGATGGAGCATTGTCCAGCATGAAAATCTTGTTTTTCTTGAACGATACTGACTTCTTCCTGTACCACTGCTTGAAGAAGTTGTCTTCCAGAAACTGGCAGTAGGTCTGGGCGTTGAATTTCACTCCATCCTCATCCCGAAAAGGTCCCACAAGTTCATCTTTGATGATACCATCCCATACCAGTACCCCACCTCCACCTTGCTGGTGTCTGAGTCGGAGTGGAGCTCTCTGCCCTTTACTGATTCAGCCTCTGGCCCATCCATCTGGCCCATCAAGAGTCACTCTCATTTCATCAGTCCATAAAACCTTTGGAAAATCAGTCTTAAGATATTTCTTGGCCCAGTCTTGACATTTTATCTGACGTTTCTTGTTCAAAGGTGGTCGTTTTTCAGCCTTCCTTACCTTGGCCATGTCTCTGAGTATAGCACACCTTGTGCTTTTTGATACTCCATTAACATTGCAGCTCTGAAATATGGCAAAACTGGTGGCAAATGGCATCTTGGCAGCTTCACGCTTGATTTTCCTAAATTCATGGGCAGTTACTTTGTGCCTTTTTTGCCCAACACGCTTCTTGCGACCCTGTTGGCTATTTGCCATGAAATACTTGATCGGTGATCATGCTTCAAAAGTTTGGCAATTTCAAGACTGCTGCATCCCTCTGCAAGACATCTCACAATTTTGGACTTTTCAGAGCTGGTCAAATCTCTCTTCTGACCCATTTTGCCTAAGGAAAGGCATTTGCCTAATAATTAAGCACATCTTATATAGGCTGTTGATGTCATTACACCACACCCCTCCTCATCACAGAGATGCACATCACCTGGTTTACTTAATTGGTAGTTGGCTCTCAAGCCTATACAGTTTGGAGTAGGACAACATGTATAAAAACTATCATATGATCAAAATACTCATTTGCCTAATAATTCTGCACAGTGTAGGCCATGAATTAAAATGGAACTCTATGGAAAACAGATCCCTTTCAAAATGGATTAGTTTGCTTTCATATGCACAGATACATTTTGGTGGACTGAGGATGCTCAGAAGCAAGGTATAGCACCTCTCATCCCTATTTCTTGAAACTGATGACAGATCCGTTAAAAAACGTTGGTGCACATCCATTTGAATCGGTGTGCACGGATGTGCCGATGTCCATATGTATCAAGGGAGTTGCATGAATTTCATGCAAGCAAACGGATTGCAAAATATGCAAGTGTGAAACTAGCCTAAGGCAGGGGTCCCCAACCGCCAGGCCGCGAGGGTCTGTGTGTCTGTCTGCGCTGCCGCAGACCAGCACTACACATAGTGTGCTGAGCTCTGCAGCGGCTTAGAGCGGTGGATGCGGCCCGCCTCCCGGGGTGATGTCACCACCCCACGCCCCTGCAGCATTACGTTGTCTCGGCTCTTTTTCTCAGCTGTATGCATAGATGTATGGGAGAAGCTCTCCTCCCATCACAGCGCAGACGCCTGGCCAATCACGGTGCAGCACCCAGGCCCTGATTGGCTACTGGCTGTTGCACTGTGATGGGCGGCGAGCTTCTCCCATACATCAATGCATACAGCTGTGGAAGAGAAGAGGCGACATAATGCCGCAGGTGCAGCGGGGGCCAGTTACTGCTGGTATGTGTGTGTTGGAGATGGTGGGGGCTGGTAGAGGATAATAGGGGCAGGAAGAAGAGGATACTGGGGGCTGGAAGAGGGGCTGCATGAGAATTGTGGGGACTAGAGGAGGAGGATACTGGGGGGCTGGAAGAAGAGGATACTGGGGGCTGGAAGAGGAGGATACTGGGAGGCTGGAAGAAGAGGATACTGGGAGGCTGGAAGAGGAGAATGGTGGGGGCTGGAAGAAGACGATGGTGGGGCTGGGAGAGGAGAATGGTGGGGGCTGGAAGAGGAGAATGGTGGGGGCTGGAAGAGGAGAATGGTGGGGGCTGGAAGAGGAGAATGGTGGGGGCTGGAAGAGGAGAATGGTGGGGGCTGGAAGAGGAGAATGGTGGGGGCTGGAAGAGGAGAATGGTGGGGGCTGGAAGAGGAGAATGGTGGGGACTGGAAGAGAAGAATGGTGGGGGCTGGAAGAGGAGAATGGTAGGGGATGGAAGAGGAGAATGGGGGTTGCAAGAGGAGGATGATGGGGCTGCAAGGGGATTATGATGGGGGATATGATATTGGGGACTGAAAAGGGATGATGGGGATATTGTACGCTGCAAGGGGATGATGGGGATATTGTGCGCTGCAAGGGGATGATGGGGGCTGCAAGGGAATTACATGGATACCATATTGGGGGCTGCAAGGTTGATGGAAGAATAAGACATCCCCTGAAAATAGTACGCAACGCATCTTTCGGTGAAGCAGGGTGCTAAAACTCCACCCATTATCCATGGCCACGCCCCATATGACAAAGCCCCGCCCCCACCAGGCCATGGAAAAATGGTCTTGCATGAAGAATGTCCCCGATGTAAAAAAGGTTGGGGACCACTGGCCTAAGGAGTAGCTGTTACCGTAAATATGGAATTGTTTTTACTTTGTGTAAATGCCACTGATCTCCTGAACTCTGTGATGTTTTTCTTTTGTTCCTGTGCCTCTCCATTACTGAGATATGGCCTCCACCATCCCCGAGATATGGCCTCCACCATCCCCGAGATATGGCCTCCACCTTCCCCGAGATACGTAATGGTGACCACTCTCTGCTTATTCTCCTTGATCTCTCTGCAGCTTTTGACACTGTCGACCATCAGCTCCTACTCTTTATGCTGCACTCCATTGGCATAAAGGACACTGCTCTCTCCTGGCTCTCCTCCTATCTTTCTGACCGCTCTTTCAGTGTATCTTTTGCTGGCTCCACTTCTTCCCCTCTTCCCCTCACTATTGGAGTCCCTCAGGGTTCAGTCCTTGGCCCTCTCCTCTTCTCTCTCTACACGGCCCCGATTGGACAGACCATCAGCAGATTTGGCTTTCAGTACCATCTTTATGCTGATGACACACAACTATACACTTCAGCCCCTGACCTTACCCCTGCGGTAGTAAAGAACACCAATGACTGTCTAGCTGCAGTATCCAATATCATGTCCACTCTCTATTTGAAACTAAACCTTTCCAAAACTGAACTTCTTCTGCTCCCCCCATCCACTAACCTCCCTAAATCGGACATCTCTCTCTCAGTATGCGGCACTACGATAACGCCTAGGCAGCAGGCTCGCTGTCTGGGAGTTATGTTTGACACCGATCTCTCCTTCTCCTTCCACACGCAATCTCTCGCCCGCTCCTGTCGCTTACACCTGAAGAATATCTCTAGAGTCCGCCCCTTTCTCACCCTGGAAACAATAAAAACCCTCACCGTGGCCCTAATCCATTCCCGCCTTGACTATTGCAA
>JARQOC010000008.1:47982201-48043829 GCA_033576535.1 Allobates femoralis | reverse complement strand
ATTTATTTTCATCTCCCTGGAGTACCCATTTAAGTCTACCTTGAACTTTAAAAAGTGTGAAACTTGTGCTAGGTCAAATGTGCCACGTTTTCTGATCCCCCTGCTCCCTAGAATTTATTTTAAATCTGCTATATGATCCCAGAGATCTGGATATTGTTATTTAAGTGCAAATATTTATGGTCCATCTAAAAACACGCCCTAAGAGAATCTTGTGAGAAATGCCCCCTTGCCATTGAGGTATATTGTATCTACACAGTGGCTTAGAACTGTTATTGTGCAACGCTGGGGTTCTGCATTCAAATCCCACTAAATCTGCAATGAGTTTGCATGTTCTCCCCATGTTTACATGGGTTTCCTCCCACAATGCAAAGATATACTGATAGCAGGGCCGGTTTTAGGCAAAATGGGGCCCTGGGCAAAAGGTTAAAGTGGGCTCTAAATGCTCACATATTGCACCGTCACACTCAGATATTAGGGTTACATGTACAAATGCCGAATTCAGACTGGTGAATGAGCGCGATTTATAATATTCAAGTCATTCAGACCTTGTTTCCTTCCTTTTTACACAGGATGATGAAGAATGATGGCACAGAGCAATCACCGGTAGAGCAATCTGTCCTCTACAGTATCTTGTTATCGGCAGCACTTCTGCAGTTTGCAGCAGGTGATGTGCTGTCGAGAGCAAGGATTTTTGTTCCTCCATAAACATCCAATCACCCGATGATGAGACGCATTTCGCTCGTTTGTTGGGCGATTGCCGACCTGTTTACACCTAGGAACTCTTGTCTGTGCTGCTGGGATTTATAAATGTGGATGTTACATACACACAACACACGGTATGTGACACAAACCCTATATATTACACGTATACACCGAGTACACACACACTACACACGGTATGTGACGCAAACCCTATATATTACACATATACACCAAGCACACACACATAGACACACACATCCATTCCCATCATTGTCTGTGTCACACAACCCGGCTCCTCCAGGGAGAGTTGCTCTTTCTCTTATCCTCTGACCAAGAGATGTGGATTGCGAACACAGGACTCCTTATATTGATTAAAAATTACCTACAAGTGTTTAATAAAATAGGATTTACAAACTGGAGAGATAGTAAGGAGAATATTTCCATATAGGATCATCTACTTAAATGTCATCTTTAACAAAGATCTGCTATATTTTTCATATTATAAAACAAATACATTTGAATTAAGCCCCATCCTGGTGTCTTGTGTTGTTCTGAGGTCACTGGGGTTGATGAAGGCAATAGGCCTCAAGGGCCAAACAATTATGAAGCTAGGACTACTAGCACAGTAGTTGTAGTGCCCAAGGTCCAGACATAGCCATAGTGTCTCCGAAAAGTAGCCCAAGGTGCTGTATTATGGTTGATGAAGGAAGGAGGGTTTCATCACAAGTGCCTCCGATGGGAAATATTAATTAACGGAATATTGTTTTTTGTTAAATCAACGTTTATTGATTTTTTATCATGTATAAAATCACAACATGAAAGTAAATAAGAAATAAAAATACTCAGAAGGTAAATGACCAATGAACAAGAACCTCTATGTTCAATATCTAAAGCAACCGGGTACACAGATCTGAGGATCTATACGATATCCATTCTTGGATCTGAGACTTATATGTTACATTCATATGGCTCATTCTCAATTTTCAATGGGTCGATTGCTTAGCAAAATGAAAAGAAGGCAAAACATATAAGTCACATGAATCCCACGCACTGGGGGATGGCGTCAACTGGAGGTATTTATCTATAACTAGAAGGTGACCGCACCAGAACATTGTTTTTAGCTTATTGACCATGAGGTACATGTGGCAGAAGCAGGAGTTGAAACCATGTGTAAGAAGAAGAAAAGGGGTTTGTATGGGAAGGGATGGGCGTGATCACCAGTTGCCTAAAATTTAATTTTGGGTGACTTTAGGTTGGGATGCTGTCATCAGAAGGGCTTAAATATTCTTGAGAAATCCAGTCCTTGTTAAATTTTATCAGAGTCAGCCTGTCTGCAGTCTCTGTAGTCAGCCATGTGCGTGTATCTGTGATGATTGCCCCAGCGGCACTGAAAAACATGCTCTGACATCACACTTGCAGCAGAGCAGGCCAGCACCTCCAAGGCATATAAGGAGAGGTCTGGCCAACTATGCAGCTTGGATACCCAGTAATTAAACGGAACAAGCCTCAGGAAGGATGCAGATATGGTCACTTAGATAGTCGTTGACCATCTTGTGCAACTTCCCCCTCCTTGACATTGTTACCGGTCTAGCTAGCCCTTGCTGATGAACCGTTTTATTGAAGATGGCCCAGTTTGCAGATGTTTTACCACCGCCCCTTTTGGACCTGCTGGGCATGTGTTTCTCCCCATTAATGCATGCTGTTGCACAGAGCTGGTACCTCTGCTAGCAGCGGTGTCTGAGGGTGATGTTGCCATCAAATGATTGAGAATGGCCCTCTTGAAGGATTCAATTGTGAAACCCCTTGATGACTCCAACAATAGCAATGTGCCGTGACAGAGATGTATCATCCCTGTCCATAAGTACTTGTCCACGTGTGTGTTGTAACGTGGACCCTTCCCAGTTACGGCGTTGGTGAGAGCATACTTTAGATTGTTTAAGACGTGCTGGTGTAACCCGTGGACAGCACACCGGGAAAAATAGTCCTGGCTGGGAACCAAGTATCATGGGGCAGCCACAGCCAACAAATCACAGAAAAACTGTGACCCCACAAGCCTAAACGGCAACATCTCCACGGCTAGCAACTTTGCAATGTGCGCGTTTAGTATTTGTGCTTGTGGGTGTGTGGCTTGGTATTGACGCCTCCTTTCATAGATCTGGGGCATGGGCAACTGGATGCTTGGCTGGGAAAAACAAGTGGATGAGCTTGTTGTGTCCTGCGTCTGTGCAACTGCAGCTTGTGAGCAAGAGGTATGATCACCTACTTCCTGCCCAGCATATTGGGAAGGACGGATCACAGGCAACATGGCAGTGGTTTTATCCGCAGACACCAATTTGGTACCCTGTTGTTCCACCCACCGACTAGGGTGCTTGTTTGCCATGTGTTTCCGCGTACTGGTAGTGCTTTGGTTGCCTTTGCCCTGGCCTTTGCTCAGCTTCATATGGCAGATGCTACAGATGACAGCATTTGGTTCAGAAGAACTATCTGAAAAAAATTCCAGACAGTGGCTGAACGCACCCTTGCATTGACTTGGGGCACAGAGGGATTGCTCTTGGCAACAGTTGACAACACTTCGCACTCTGCTCAAACCAGTAGCCCTTGGTGCTTTGTTGGTGCTACGTCTCCACCTTCTTCCTCTGTGCTGCTGTGCTGGTTAAGCATGCCAGCAGTCCAGGTCGCATCGGTGGTCTCATCATCGACCACCTCCTCGTCCATGTCATCCTCTTTCCGTGTTGATATTGTCGGCTGGCCAGATGGCAACTGTGTGTCATCACTATCAGCCTCCACCTCTTCACCCAGTATATCATGTGGATGAAAGTGGCTTTCTTCTGGCCGTGGGTTTTCAAATATCTGGGCGTGAACAGATGGAACCTCATTACGTTCCTCTTCAGTGTCGCGTGGTGAGAGGCCAGAGGCAACGAAAGGATATGGACCAAACAGATCCTCGGAGTGGCCAAGGTTGGGGTCAAATGTTTCCTGTGACTGTTGAAGGGGTGATGGACTAGGAACAGGTTGAGAATAGGATGACCCAGCGTTCTCTGTCCATACATGGGCTACTTTTTGGAGACACTATGGCTATGCCTGGACATTGGGCCCTACAACTACTGTGCTAGTAGTCCTAAGCTAGCTTCATAATTGTTTGGACCTTGAGGCCTGCTTCCTTCATCAACCATGGTACAGCCCGTTGGGCTAATCTCTGGAGACACTATGGCTATGAATGGACATTGGGCACTGCAACTACTGTGCTGGTATTCCTAGCTTCATAATTGTTTGGCCCTTGAGGCCTGCTTTCTTCATTAACCATAATACAGCCCTTTGGGCTAATATTTGGATACACTATGGCTATGCCTGCTCATTGGGCACTGCAAAAAACTATGCTAGTAGTCCTAGTAGGCTCAGCTTCATAATTGTTTGGCCCTTATGGCCTGATTCCTTCATCAACCATGATACAGCCCCTTGGGCTAATTTTTGGAGACACTATGCCTGCACATTGTGCAGTGGCAGTGGAACAACAATTCCAGTAGTCCAAGCTTTACAATTGTGAAGCCCTTGTGATGATGATGATGATGGGTGGCTTCTTCCTGCATTAGCCATCACACAGGGGCAGACCGCTCTCTTTACACCACTTACACACTGAGCTGTCAGAAGATCTCCTCCATCATAATTCACTCTTACGGCAATCATGCACCCATTTCAGCCTTTTCCTCAGCCCCAGACTGCTTATTTGGGTCCAGCAGACAATTACTTGCATTTCCCATTGACTAACATTGGACTCGCTACTCGCACAGAATACCCGAGTATTACGATCTACTCGGCACAAGTATAACGAGTCCAACTATTTGACTACTCGCTTATCCCTATTTAAGATTATTCATCAGTCTCATTAACAGCAAAGACAATATAACAACTTACACCTCTGCATACAGTGGATGTAACACACGATTGATCATACATACATAGTGATATCACAGCTCACCTCCTCTTCCCTTCACAATATTTTTTGCCCTGATCTCAGCATACTTTGTTAGAAGCCTAAAGGGGAACGCCAGGGTGAAATGTTTTTTGTATGGTCCCTGCAAGTGATATACTATAATGCTGAGCTGGCTGTTACAGTTGTATAATGTTTAGAAAATAAATCCCTTATTCACTAACCAGTCATACCCAGTAGAGTCAATAGGTCATGCCTGATTAAACAGCTCTCCTCCTCCCTCTGCAGTGAGTATCTGTGGGTTTGAGTACAGACACTTCCACATGCAATCACATGGGCGTGCTGTCACTGCAGGTCCTATAGACACACAGGTGTCACCACTGCTCTCTGAACAAAAAAAGATCTCCAGACACCAGGAGCTTCAGTGATGTCACGCCCACGTGATTGCATGAGGAAGTGTTTATACACTGGAGCTGACCGAGGGAGGGGGAGAGCTGCTCATTCAGGCGTGACATATTGATCTCACTGGGTGTGGTGACTGGTTAGTGAATAAGGGATTTATATTATTTCTAAACATTATACAAATGTAACAGGCAGCTCAGCAATATAGTCTGAGTGCAGAGACCATACAAAAATATTTTATTCCTGGAGTTCCCTTTTAAAGGCTTTCATAAAAACAAATAGAACAGCTACCCCCTTACATGTCGGACTCCTGGGCCATTTCACCAATAATATGTCTGCCACTAAGACAAGGTTTGAGTCAATTCATTGTTGCTAATGTGTCAATAGGAAGCAGAGGTCTTAAAGGGACTCGGTCAGGTCATTTTTCAGTATGATACTAATACCACTCTTGAATAGTGCCTGGGCAGACTTTTTAAAAATATGTAAAATCATTACTGTACACTTTCTAGTTTCCATTCTATAAGCATTTTCACACTCTGCAGGAAGCTGGTACATTAGTCCTCTCCATTATATTTACAGCTGAATAGTCCGGCTGCTGTGTGTTATTTAAATATCCACACCCACCCAAGCTGGTGTTCTGTCCCTCCCCTCTGTGTTCTGTGCTGGGAGGGGGGAGGTATTTTGTCCTGCACTGTGTGCTGTCTGTAAGATTTCTATCATATGAACAATGGTTCTCCTGCAGACATGTAATGTTTGGATCTGCTGAGAAAATGATCACATTTTCTTAGCACTAAAATATCTCAGACTATACACATGCCTCAGATACACACAATAAAGATCTCTAAGATCACACACACCTCCTCCCTCTCCTGTCTGCTATGCAATGAGTGACACACACAGCAGACAGATCAGAGAGGAGGCAAGACAGTGTAATAATGCATGAATATTCTTTCCTTGGGGAGTGGGCAGCAGAGAACTCACTGTGATTGACAGATGGAATGAATCTTTTATGTTGAAGTTTACAGAGGATAGGAGGGAAGAATAAAAAATAAAAATACATAAATAGAGAGAGTTTACAAAAAAGAATTACAAAATGATGGCAGTTACACATGGATTCATTGACCTCACAGATTCCCTTTAAATAAGGCCTAATGCACCCACCCCTACAAAAAAATAATAATAAAAAATACAAACATTAATAAGTTTAACCTGGTTTATCAGTAAGTTATTTTCAGCTGGCACTTTCTTATTAAGTGACTGGAGCCTATTGAACCGCCCTTGGAAGAGCATCTCCTAATGTAACCCTGCAGCTCCATTTGCTTCTCTTAAGACAGTTCTACACTGTGTGCAGAATTATTAGGCAAATGAGTATTTTGATCACGATACTTTATATACATGTCCTACTCCAAGCTGTATAGGCTTGAGAGCCAACTACCAATTAAGTAAATCAGGTGATGTGCATCTCTGTAATGAGGAGGGGTGTGGTGTAATGTCTTCAACAACCTATATATTGTGTGCTTAATTATTAAGCAAATGCCTTTACTTAGGCAAAATGCGTCAGAAGAGAGATTTGACGGGCTCTGAAAAGTCCAAAATTGTGAGATGTCTTGCAGAGGGATGCAGCAGTCTTGAAATTGCCAAACGTTTGAAGAGTGATCACCAAACAATCAAGAATTTCATGGCAAATGGCCAACAAGGTCGCAAGAAGCATGTTGGTTAAAAAAGGCACAAATAACTGCCCATGAATTGAGGAAAATCAAGCGTGAAGCTGCCAAGATGCCATTTGCCACCAGTATTGCCATATTTCAAAGCTGCAACGTTACAAGTGTATCAAAAAGCACAAGGTGTGCCATACTCAGGGACATGGCCAAGGTAAGGAAGGCTGAAAAACGACCACCTTTGAACAAGAAACGTTAGATAAAATATCAAGACTGGGCCAAGATATATCTGAAGACTGATTTTTCAAAGGTTTTATGGACTAATGAAATGAGAGTGACTCTTGATGGGCCAGATGGATGGGCCAGAGGCTGGATCAGTAAAGGGCAGAGAGCTCCACTCCGACTCAGACGCCAGCAAGGTGTAGGTGGGGTACTGGTATGGGCGGGTATCATCAAAGATGAACTTGTGGGACCTTTTCGGGTTGAGGATGGAGTGAAGCTCAACTCCCGGACCTACTGCCAGTTTCTGGAAGACAACTTCTTCAAGCAGTGGTACAGGAAGAAGTCGGTATCGTTCAAGAAAAACATGATTTTCATGCAGGACAATGCTCCATCACATGCATCCAACTACCCACAGCGTGGCTGGCCAGTATAGGTCTAAAAGAAGAAAAAATAATGACATGGCCCCCTTGTTTCCCTGATCTGAACCCCATAGAGAACCTGTGGTCCCTCCTAAAATGTGAGATCTACAGGGAGGGAAAACAGTACACCTCTGGGAACAGTGTCTGGAGGCTGTGGTGGCTGCTGCACGCAATGTTGATTGTAAACAGATCAAGCAACTGACAGAATCTATGGATGGAAGGCTGTTGAGTGTCATCATAAAGAAAGGTGGCTATATTGGGCACTAACTTTCGGGGGTTTTGATTTTGCATGTCAGAAATGTTTATTTCTAAATTGTGTGCAGTTATATGGTTTACCTGGTGAAAATAAACAAGTGAGATGGGAATATATGTGGTTTTTATTAAGTTGCCTAATAATTCTGCACAGTAATAGTTACCTGCACAAACAGATATCCTCCTAAGAGCCAAATCTAAAAAGAAAAAAACACACTCCAACTTCCACAAATATTAAGCTTTGATATTTATGAGTCTTTTGGGTTGATTGAGAACATAGTTGTTGATCAATAACAAAAATAATCCTCTACAATACAACTTGCCTAATAATTCTGCACCCATAATAAGTCTGGGATCTAATTGCAGGTGTGACGTGCACCGTGTGCAGCTTATCTGCATAGTTACTGCCATATGCTAGTCTGGTCTATTTGAGGAATTATTGTTGTGCACAACCATACAGGAAGTACCGTATAATTGGATCAGTGTGCTACCTGCTGAGCACACCGACAGCACACACTGACCTAAAATACATCCATCTGAAGAAACCTTAAGACTTAGTTCAGGTAAAGCATTTGTGTTCCTTTCATTCTTTATCTCTTTTTGGTTCAGTTTCTGCACCAAAAACGGATCATCTTTTTGCAAAAAAAGTATCACAAATACATCATCCATTTGTGCTGCATTTTTACTCCATTTACGGGAGGCACAGACAGAGACACACATACTTTCTTACCCTCCCCATGATCCTATGGTGGGCCCTGGCAATGTCTTCCTCCTGGGCATCAGCAAGTCTGTGAGTAGTACAAGTACTTACAGGACCTAGGTCATGTGATTCAGGCTGAGTCACATGGTAGTAGGACCTGGAAGTACTATACTACTCACAAACAGGTCCTGCTGATGCCTGGGAAGAAGACATTGCCAGGGATCACCGTGGGATAACAGGGAGGGTAAGTAATTGGAGGTTAATGGTGCAGAAAGGGCAGTAGAAAAACGGAGCAATAATTGACGCTCATCATTTTCTGGATGCGCTTTCAGCACAAGTAACACAGCAGTAAAAAAACACGGCTAAAGCATTTGATAGCGTCGAGTGGGAGTATCTGTGGGCAGTTTTGAGGTGCAAGGGATTCGGTGTGAACTTCTTGGCCTGGTTGCAATTACTGTATATACAGCCTGTGACGAGATTGCGAATGAATGGGGATCTCTCTGATAGTATTACACTGGCGAGGGGCACTAGACAGGGCTGCCCGCTATCTCCCCTCCTGTTTGCTCTAGCCATTGAGCCACTGGCTATTCAGCTTCGTTCCAGTAAAGATATAACGGGCTTTCAGCATGGGGAGGTGGAGGAGCGGGTAGCGCTATATGCAGATGATCTTTTGCTATTTTTGGGAGATACAGAGCGGTCCTTACAGACGGTCATGACACTAATAGGGGACTTTGGGGATTACTGAGGCCTCAGGATAAATTGGGGAAAATCTGTCCTCATGCCGGTGGATGCTCTTACCCAGGATACTAGGATGGGTGATACTTGTTTGCAAGTGGTGAGAGAATTTACGTACATGGGGATTCAGGTGACTCCTGTTGTGAATGATTATGTCACCATGAATCTGACAAAGTTATACTCAGCATTTCAACAAAAAGTCAATACATGGACTAAGCTTCCGTTGACAGTGGTGGGCCGTACCAATTTGGTCAAAATGATGCTGATGCCCCAATTACTCTACGTCCTTCATAACTCACCAGTATGGATCCCTATGAGAATGTTTTATAGATTCCAGGCTATATTCAGAGAGTTGATCTTGAAGAAAGGCACCTTACAAAGACCGAAGGATGGGGGAGGATTAGCTGCTCCGAACCTGTGGATATACTTCCTGGTGTCTCAGGCCCAACAGCTCAAACTGGTTCAGGGGAATTTGGATAAACTATTACATGAATTCACTGAAGGCCTACCAATTATATCTTTTTTGGAGATTGAGCTCTTGGAGGGGGATAGCCGGAGACGTAAACCCACGTTTATACTTATGCGGAAAATTTGGCAAAAGACAAAAGTCATGGTGAATATTATGGGACGTACTCCGTTTACACCATTGTGGCGTAACCCGGGCCTTCCTGAGGTATATAAATTGGTGGGTTGCGGCCCTTGGAGGGGACTGGGTGTTACTCATGTAGAACAAATTCTAGAAGGGGATGTGCTCAAGTCATTTCAACAACTGAAGGAGGAATTCCCACAAAACAATTTTTACTTTTATCTTCAGCTACGCCATGCCTGGCTGTTACAGCCGAGACAGTTGCATTCCAGAATCCAACATCATTTGCTCTTTAATACACTTCTGAGCCATAGCGGTGGGAAGGGAGTCATATCTAAGATATATGGGATCTTAATGCAGCAGTTTCAGTGGGACAGCCCACTAGCAGTTAAAGAGAAATGGGAGCGGTTGGTGAGGTTGGTGAGCTTTTTTTGGAGAGTGTTCCTCTCTTATCAACTTGCGAGGCGCAGAGGCTATCCCAATTGTATATTATACATAGGGTATATAGAACTCCTAGATTTTTGAAACATATTGGTGTTAGAGAGGACTGTAAGTGTCTGAAATGTGGGTTGGATGATGCGGGAATATCACATATGCTTTGGAACTGTTGATGTATCGAGCTGTTTTGGAAGGAATGTGTGAGATATATAAACACCTTGTTTGCCTGTGAGGTGCTAATGAACCAGATAGCTTGTGTGTTGGGCCACATAGGGGTAGGACAGTGGGATCAGAATGGTGAAATTGGGAAGGGGAGGTGGGGTGGGTGGGAAGGGGAGGTGGGGTGGGTGGGAAGGGGGATATTGGGAGTTGGGGGTTTTGGATATTGTGTTGTATGTTCAGAAAACTTCAATAAAAATGATCTGATTGAGAAAAAAAAATAAATGTCCAGTGTGAACTTGGCCTATATGTTTTTCAGTCTCTACATAGTTACTTTCATACACCTTGAAGAAGCAGTTATCTGCAAAACATGTCAGTAAAATACTCGTATTCCGACATCACATTGATAGCGCTGCAGCCAATCAGCGGCTCTGAGGAGGGCAATCCATCGGCAGACAGAGCCACTGAGCTCCATGATTGGCGGTCGCACTGTGAGCGTGCTCTCAGCCCTGCAAACAGACAATGGGCATAACGGTGGAGACTCAATGGTGGACCCAGTGAGGGTGGGAAAAGGCAATTTTTTAGTTTTCTTTGTGACTAAGCCTGTGGCCCTATATTTTCTGGAAGGGGACAACACATTTCATTCTTATTTTTAACTTTGATTGTTAACAGCCTCTTTCTACGGTAATTATAGTTATCATTCATGCCAATTTTACACTATCCCCATTGTGGACTTTTTCTGCCTGCTTCACATTGTAAAACCTCTAACAAGAGTATTTGTTATATTAATAAAATTCAGCTGAATCCTAAAACAACAATCTAATCCTCAAGTGGCTAATAAACTTTTATATAGGACTAGTCAAGAAGTGCATAACATCCCGAAACCCAAGCAGTTTACACAGCTCTGGAGCTCCCACTAGTGGCCAAGGATAGAAACAACAAGAAAAAATAAGTGATAACATAAGCATTATAAATGAATAAATTATATATTGAAAGTATATTTATTTCTGTGATCATCCAACAAACAACTTCATTAAGACACAAGACAATGGAGAACTGGACAAAAGAGAGAAGGAAAAAGAAGACAATCAATTAAATCTGCCCACACGGCCCCCTATCTGGCACCTGTCAGCCGACTGTCGCACTACATCAGTCTTACTTACCGCCCAACGAGGTCATCATCAATCCGTCAGGCGGAAGGTCTGATAGATTTCCTGCAAAAGATACAAAAAAAATAACCTTTTATTTGAAAGTGAGTCTCTAAAACAAAAAAATGGATATGGTAATGCGAGAGTAGATATACCACCTGGTGCTAGTCATTATTATCCCGGCCCTGAACGGGATGCATGGTATGTTAGAAACGCCGCTTAAAAGGGGTTTTCCTATAAAATTAAAGTTCATTATAATCTATAGATCTGTAATAATAATAATTTCCTCTATTGGATGTTAAAAATGTTCATGTGCCGAGATAATCTTATATGTGTGTCCTGCTATGTACTGTGTAATGGATGTGTCTGACCGTACAGTGACATGGTCTGATCATACCACATCTCCTGTGCTGAGATAATCTTATATATGTGTCCCTGCTGTGTACTGTGTAATGGATGTGTGACTGTACAGAGATATGATCTGATCATACCACATCTCCTGTGCTGAGATAATCTTATATATGTGTCCCTGCTATGTACTATGTAATGGATGTATCTGACTGTACAGAGACATGGTCTGATCATACCACATCTCCTGTGCTGAGATAATCTTATATATGTGTCCCTGCTATGTACTGTGTAATGGATGTGTCTGACAGTACAGGGATGTGGTCTGATCATACCACATCTCCTGTGATGCGATAATCTTATATATGTGCCACTGCTATGTGCTGTGTAATAGATGTGTCTAACCGTACAGGGACATGGTCTGATCATACCACATCTCCTGTGCTGAGATAATCTTATATATGTGTCCCTGCTATGTACTGTGTAATGGATGTGTCTGACTATACAGGGACATGGTCTGATCATACCACATCTGCTGTGCGGAGATAATCTTATATATGTGTCCCTGCTATGTACTGTGTAATGGATGTGTCTGACCATACAGAGACATGGTCTGATCATACCACATCTGCTGTGCTGAGATAATCTTATATATGTGTCCCTGCTATGTACTGTGTAATGGATGTGTCTGACCATACAGAGACAAGGTCTGATCGTACCACATCTCCTGTGCTGAGATAATCTTATATATGTGTCCCTGCTATGTACTGTGTAATGGCCATGTTTGACTGTACAGGGACATGGTCAGATCATATCACATCTCCTGGGCAGGGGAGGACACAAAAGAGTATACAGATATTACAGCCTGATCACTTAATTAACCATCTGTTTTCTTGCTTTTGCAACTGATCTTGCAAGCAGAAAGCAGATGCTTTATAAGTAATAGAAAAACGGATGCATAAATAGCAATAAGTTAGATATGCTTTCCTTAGACTCCCATGGTTAAAACACCTAGATCCTGCAAAAATCTATATATATAAATATTTTTTTTAAATGGACAGAGGTTGTGTTTGCAGAACTATTTTGCCAGTGGATCTCTGCAGGATCCGTTCTAACGGATGATTATTGGACATGTGAACTCGGCCTAACATGTACATTGATGGTCCATCCACAGCTGTATTTTTCCCAGCACACTTATTCTGCAATTTTCCAAGTTCCCATAAAAGTGCACTGCCATCACCTCTCCATTCCCACATAAAGGGACCCGTTCCCCAGGTGGATGTGGCGACCCCTCATTTATCAGATATTTCAAGCCGATCCCATGAATACTAACAAATACATCAGATGGGACAATCATTTTGGAAGGAGGACTCTTATGGTGGGGTTACACGTCCCGATATCGGGACGATATCGCATACAACGCCGCGGGAGCGCGCATTTCGGGAGCGCTTTTCCCGATATCGCATCGCCGGTTTACACGCTGCGATATCGGGAAACAACGTCCCTCCGATGTCTACGCCCACCAACCCAGGAACGACCATTTAACATGGGAGTGAATGGGTGACGTGAGCGTAGACATCGGAGTTGGGCTGTCACACGCAGCGATGCTGCTACAACGGCCATGCGATATAGGCGAGTTGAATAGCTTTGCTATTCAACTCCGATATCGTTTTGGCATCGTTCCAGCATCGCGTTGTACTGTCAAACAGTACAACGCGCACCCGATATCGGCTCCAACTCGCAACCCACGTGACTTTTTGTCGGAGTTGGGTCGGAGTTGGACGCCGATATCGGGACGTGTAAACCCACCATTACCCTGTTTCCCCGAAAGTAAGACACCCGGTATTTGTCAAAATGTCATGCACACAGACACTGATGAAGTGCTGATGTGTCCATCACCTCTTATGTCTCAAGTGAATAACAAAGAGCGAAAGCCAACATGGGCCATCTTTGTCTTGCCCCCAGAGTTGGCTTTCCCCTGTATACATTACATTATTTATACTGTTTTCAGTTATATTCTCTGATTTCAGACTAGGTTTTGCCTGTCTGAAACAGTCTTTCCATTGCACAGTAACAAATACTAAAATCTAGACATTTTGTTCCAGATATTGCAAAACTTTGGGAGTTTCCCTCTCGGCTGTCAAGTAAGGGTTAATGATGGAATTGTGACAATGGTGGATGAGAATCTTAAAGTATACAGTAAGGGCTGAAAGCACTCAGAAGGATGGCTTTCTAATGTTTAACCTGGCATGGGTCAACTCCTCCTGCCCTGCAGGAGGTTGAGGCAGAGGTCAGCAGATGGTCAACTTGTAGCATACCTGCTCCACACACTGCCCACCGGCCACCGAGCTGCCAGATGGCAGGACCTCCATCTCCCAGCACAACTTTCACAGTCCGTGATCACTAAATAGAACTTCCTTATAGGAGACACTTACACCTGCATACATCTGGAAACATTCAAGGAAAGACGTATTACACCGACGTGATCCTGGGGTTATTTAGAACAACAAACAGAACCCAAAGGTCCATGGGCGAGATGGAAAGAAAATAATGGTAAATGTAATGTCTCGTGTGTCATTTATCTCCAGCCTCTAGTGGAAATGCAGATGTCCCCAAAAATATAAGCGTAAAACCATGGCCAAACATTCGACTCGGAGTCCTCAATTTCCCTGAATCTGACTCCACGACTCCGACAACAGAGCCCTAGGTAAAACTGGGCCAAAAGAGAACATTCGTCAAGCAATCCATGGGACATAGAAGACAACATGAATGGTTTTACGTCTATAACGTCTTTGTGAATAGAGGCCAACAAAGCTTTCTCATTTTATTACAAGATTGTAGGAGGCTTCAATGGCAGCTTTCTTCACTGCAACTGTATAAGGCCCCTTTCACATCAGTGTTTTAGCTGAATTGCGGCAGATCCAGCAGATTTACTGCATCTGCCGTGCAGCGATCGCAGTTGCGGCACACTTGTGGCACGCCCCATCCTCTCTCTATGGGCTTGCGGTCCGGTGCGGCAAGTGCGGTTTGCCGCATCCAGCACTTGCGGTAGGTCAAAAACTCGAAGCTAGCAGCGTTTCTGTCCCGCGCCACAAGTGCCAGATCTGGCAAACTGCACTTGCTGCACCGGACCACAAGCCCCATAGAGAAAGGATAGGGCTTGCCACAAGTGTGCCGCAACTGCGATCGTTGCGCGGCAGATGCGGTAAATCTGCCACAAATCAGCAAAAATGCTGATGTAAAAAATACATAAATCAGGGGAAAAAAAGTATGTAATGAGATGCAAAATATGAATTTTGTACTTTACGCAACATTATACCAAATGTGCACGGAAAAATTATCATTCTTATGAATGTTCATCTCGCGATAGGTAGCTTTCCTACACTGAATAGCTAGCGCCTAATGAAACACTCGTTTCAGCTCGGAAAATCATCTCGTGCTGCTCAAAAAATAATTGTTCTTGGCAGCACATTGTAAACAGGACTCACACTGCCGAGAACAATGGCAGCCTGTATGACCTGAACGAAATCTTACACAACTCTCAGCGTCTGAATATGTAAATAGGCTATTAAAGGGCAGCTTATTAGTGAAGATTTACCAGTAAGCAGTCCTGCAGTGTTGCCAATGTGCCAGTGTATATGGAGCTTAAAGAGGTTTCCCACTACTAACAGGACAAATGAAAAGAGGTCACAACTATGCCCAACTATCACTTTCCCAATATACTTCAGCTATCTACCCTGCTACTGTAAGCTTATTTCTAAGAAGCTCATAAACACCCATTTTGTTGTTCCAGCTTTGATCTTCCAAACTGCAGGCCAGAAATCGGACCAACTGAGCAGGGCACATCACTGGTGGGGGTATAGAGAAGAGTGAAGTATGATCTAGGCATGCGTCTCCAGACTGCTGTCACTCACAGAGAGGCAGCCCCACCAGTCACGTGCCCTGCTCAATTAGTCTGAATCCAGTCTGCAGACCAGAAGATCAAAGCTACAACAGCAATAACATGAGTGTCTTAGAGTCCTTTCACATCAGCGTTTTTCGCTGATCGCGGCAGTTACCGCATAACGGCCACACTTGCGGTTCAATTGTGGCAAGCCACATACAATGTCTATGGGGCTTGCGGCAGGAGCGGTTTCGGCACTTGCAGCAGGTGCTGCCGCGAAAAAAACGTGGCATTCCGCGTTTTTTTCGCGGCCGCACTTGCCACACCTGTCGCACACGTACTGCAAGCCCCATAGACATCGTATGGGGCTTGCCGCAAGTAAACCGCAAGTGCAGCCGTTATAAGGTAATTGCGGCAGTTGCGGGTTTTTCACCGCAATTGCCGCGATCAGCGTTTACCACGGATGTGAAAGGGGCGTTAGGCTGGTTTCACATTTTCGTATGTAAACGCAGCGTACCGAAAGCAGCATAACTCATGCGCATTGCGTTCCTATGTTTATCATGAAAGAAAAAGGGGGAAGGGGAACAAGAGGCGCAATAGTGCCTTATCACTTAGACACTGACAATCAGGTGGTATAAAGGAACCACTCACCTATTTCAGTTGTGCGACCCACAACTGGTATGCAGACATGTAGTGTTTTATCCGGATGGCTGCTGCTGGACTCCCACCGACCACTTGCACGTGGAATCACACAGTAAAAAATGGGAAAGGAAACGGTGTTCACCAGTCCGCGCTGCCAGGATCCACTTATTCCAGGGAAGAAACTCACGATCAGATGTGATATGATCAAAGCCTTTTATTGCATCCAACGCGTTTCAACGCCTTTCCTGGCGTCTTCCTCAGGGATCCCTGAGGAAGACGCCAGGAAAGGCGTTGAAACGCGTTGGATGCAATAAAAAGCTTTGATCATATCACATCTGATCGTGAGTTTCTTCCCTGGAATAAGTGGATCCTGGCAGCGCGGACTGGTGAACACCGTTTCCTTTCCCATTTTCTACTGTATGTTTAACATGGGAACGTATGGTACCTGCGTTTGGCTGTGTTCGGATGCGCATAATTTGTGCGCCCTCCTCCGCCCTCCAAAACGCAGCCTGTTGCATTTTTTTGTGCGGTCGCTTGTTTTCTCAGCAATCACACAAACAATGCATGGAAGTCAATGGATCCGCAGTGTCCTCCGTATGACAGCCCAGGAGAACGCTGCGGATCACATTGAAATCTCTGTCAAATCAGCCGTTTCAAATCTCCCGCACCGACATCACCTCTTCTTTGTCGGCGCGGGGGATTTAAACAGCTGTCAGATTATGTTTCTCCAAATCTCCCGTGCCAACACCACCGGGAGATCAGCGGTGGCCGGGAGGAGGAGATCTCTGCCTCCCGGCTGCTGCCGAGACCGCTTATTGGCTGGCCGGGCACCATACTGATGTGAATGCATGCGGAGATTCTTCGCTGCTTTCACATCAGTATGGCAGTGTTTGCACTGCGTTTGAGTCTTCATGCCCTCCGCATGCAGACACAAATGCTACTGTGAAACCAGACCTAGGCTGCGTGCTCACGATCCGGAGGATCTGCGTGTTGGACGCAGCTCATCAGGACCTGAGTGAAGCCGTGAGTGCCCACAGGGAGACCGCAGCCGCCCTGTACTCACGATGTGCAGCGGGTGCAGGGCGGCTTCTCCCTGCAGTCACCCGATGGGAGCCGCTCTAGACTCTGCAGTATGAAATGAACATGCCGCGGGGGAGCGGAATGGCGGCAACCCACACCGCAGCTGTCAGATCGCTGTGGTCGGGTTAAGTATAGTGAGGATGGGATTTCTAGAAATCCCATCCACTATACTTATACTGTACTACGCAGCGCTTTGTATGCAACGGCAAGACGCTGCATCTAAAACGCTGCGTATAATGATAGTGAGTATGCAGCATTAGAGGTGACCTTACAGGAGTAGAGTAGGTAGCATAAGTATTTTGGGAAAGTGATAGGCATAGTTAGGACAAAAGGAGAAAGGAGGTCCATTAGTAGTGGAAAACGCTTTAAGGCTACGTTCACATGTTCAGTATTTGGTCAGTTTTTCACATACCGTATATACTCGTGTATAAGCCGAGTTTTTCAGCACAAAAAATGTGCTGAAAAGTCCCCCCTCGGCTTATACACGAGTATATACGGTAATAATAAAAAAAAAAATATATATATACCCGGCTGTATACAGCCCCCCCCCGTGGTATACCGGGCCCCCCCTGTGGCAACCTGTAAAGGAAACGATGATTATACTTATCGGGTCGCTGTCGCCGCCGCTCTGTCACCGTCCGTCACCGCGCTCCTCCTGGTCTTCATGCTTCCTTCACCGTCGCACAGGAAATGACGTCATTTTCTGTGCGCCGATGAAGGAAGCATGAAGACGGGAAGGAGCGCGGTGACGGACGGTGACAGAGCGGCGGCGTCGGCGTCGGCGACAGCGACCCGATAAGTATAATCATCGCTTCCTTTACAGGTGGCCACAGGGGGGGCCCGGTATACCAGGGGGAGGGCTGTATACAGCCGGGTACCGCTGTATACAGCGGGGGCTGCTGTATACAGCGGGGGCTGCTGTATACCCCTCTGGGGCTGCTGTATACAGCTCTGGGGCTGCTGTATACAGCTCTGGGGCTGCTGTATACCCCTCTGGGGCTGCTGTATACCCCTCTGGGGCTGCTGTATACCCCTCTGGGGCTGCTGTATACCCCTCTGGGGCTGCTATATACCCCTCTGGGGCTGGGGCTGCTGTATACCCCTCTGGGGCTGCTGTATACAGCTCTGGGGCTGCTGTATACCCCTCTGGGGCTGCTGTATACCCCTCTGGGGCTGCTGTATACCCCTCTGGGGCTGCTGTATACCCCTCTGGGGCTGCTGTATACCCCTCTGGGGCTGCTGTATACCCCTCTGGGGCTGCTATATACCCCTCTGGGGCTGCTATATACCCCTCTGGGGCTGCTATATACCCCTCTGGGGCTGGGGCTGCTGTATACCCCCTCTGGGGCTGCTGTATACAGCTCTGGGGCTGCTGTATACCCCTCTGGGGCTGCTATATACCCCTCTGGGGCTGCTATATACCCCTCTGGGGCTGCTGTATACCCCTCTGGGGCTGCTATATACCCCTCTGGGGCTGCTATATACCCCTCTGGGGCTGCTGTATACCCCTCTGGGGCTGCTGTATACCCCTCTGGGGCTGCTATATACCCCTCTGGGGCTGCTATATACCCCTCTGGGGCTGCTGTATACAGCTCTGGGGCTGCTGTATACAGCTCTGGGGCTGCTATATACCCCTCTGGGGCTGCTGTATACCCCTCTGGGGCTGCTGTATACCCCTCTGGGGCTGCTATATACCCCTCTGGGGCTGCTATATACCCCTCTGGGGCTGCTATATACCCCTCTGGGGCTGCTGTATACAGCTCTGGGGCTGCTGTATACAGCTCTGGGGCTGCTGTATACCCCTCTGGGACTGCTGTATACCCCTCTGGGACTGCTATATACAGCTCTGGGGCTGCTGTATACCCCTCTGGGGCTGCTGTATACCCCTCTGGGGCTGCTGTATACCCCTCTGGGGCTGCTGTATACCCCTCTGGGGCTGCTGTATACAGCTCTGGGGCTGCTGTATACAGCTCTGGGGCTGCTGTATACAGCTCTGGGGCTGCTGTATACAGCTCTGGGGCTGCTGTATACAGCTCTGGGGCTGCTGTATACCCCTCTGGGGCTGCTGTATACAGCTCTGGGCTGCTGTATACCCCTCTGGGGCTGCTGTATACCCCTCTGGGGCTGCTGTATACCCCTCTGGGGCTGCTGTATACCCCTCTGGGGCTGCTATATACCCCTCTGGGGCTGCTATATACCCCTCTGGGGCTGCTATATACCCCTCTGGGGCTGCTATATACCCCTCTGGGGCTGCTGTATACAGCTCTGGGCTGCTGTATACAGCTCTGGGGCTGCTGTATACCCCTCTGGGGCTGCTGTATACCCCTCTGGGGCTGCTGTATACCCTCTGGGGCTGCTGTATACAGCTCTGGGGCTGCTGTATACAGCTCTGGGGCTGCTGTATACAGCTCTGGGGCTGCTGTATACAGCTCTGGGGCTGCTGTATACAGCTCTGGGGCTGCTGTATACAGCTCTGGGGCTGCTGTATACAGCTCTGGGGCTGCTGTATACCCCTCTGGGGCTGCTGTATATACCACTGGGGAGGCTACTGTATACTACCACTGGGGAGGCTGCTGTATACTACCACTGGGGAGGCTGCTGTATACCACTGAGGGGGCCTGTATACCACACTGCTGGGGGCTGTATACCTGTGCTGGGGTCCACCCTCGGCTTATACACGAGTCAATAGGTTTTCCCAGGTTTTGGGGGCAAAAGTAGGGGGGTCGGCTTATACACGGGTCGGCTTATACACGAGTATATACGGTAATTTTTTCTACAAAAAACCAGCAGTGGGTGATAAATACAGAAGCGGTGACGTGTTTGTATTATATTTTTCCTCTGATTGTTCCACTCCTGGAATTGGCTTGTAAATATTGATGTAAAATACTGACCAAATAATCAACATGTGAATGTGACATAATAGAAAGAAGTGGCTTACAAAAACTGATGTGAAAAACTCACCAAAAAAGGAACGTGTGAACGTAGCCTACATGCACCAATTGTATGTGTGTGCAAGAAGATTATGTGCAAAAGTAACTGAGCACAGACTCAGGGATAGGAGGGCAAAAACATTGAGAACAAGGAAATGGTATTAAGGATTTTAGTTTTGATTCCAAAACACTATGACATGAAAGGGTGATACAGTCATTCAAAATGTATCTATTTAAAGGGATCCTGTCACCCCCAAAACACCTCTAAAGCTATTAAAAGCTGTCCCTAGAGCATAGTAACACTTACCCTACACTCCTTTTAGCTCCTAAATGCAGCAAGTGAAACTGAATCTAAACGTTATAAAAGTACCTCATTACTGATGTTAATGAGTGACTATGGTATTCATAGTCACTCAGCCAGGCTGCCCCTCTTCATACTATCACGCCTCAATAGGCGTGATCTTCATGATACATTCAAATGCGCGCCTCCCTGCGCGCCTCCCCGCTCTCCTCTCGGCCTGGCGCTGCTATGTGGGGGCTGTATGACACGATTCGCGTCATTTCCGGCGCCGGGTGACGTATTTACACCCGCGCCGCTGTTAGCTTCAAGTACCGTACTGCGCATGCGCTTGAAGCTCTAACAGCGTCGCGGGTGTAAATACGTCACCCGGCGCCGGAAATGACGCGAATCGCGTCATACAGCCCCCACACAGCAGCGGTCCGGAATAGGAGAGCGGGGAGGCGCGCAGGGAGGGAGCTAAAAGGAGTGTAGGGTAAGTGTTAATATGCTCTAGGGACAGCTTTTAATAGCTTTAGAGGTGTTTTGGGGGTGACAGGATCCCTTTAATGTGGGATAATCCAGCTAAGTATACAATGCAAGGGCTGAAGTGATGATTGGTCATTCCTACCTGCACTAATAGAATTTGGCTCAAGTTGTTTCAGCAGTTGTCATACGATGTCAAATATGGGATTTGCATACTTGCGGTCACATGCCAACTAGCGCCCCAGTTATCACTAATAATCTGCAGGGAATTGTGGCGCCCCGCAACGAGTGCGTCACAGGAGGGTATTGCAGCCATAAATGCAGCCGCAATATTCTCAGACCCAGCAGTCATATGGTTAACTTAGAGATCCAAACCCTGCATGCATCACTTAACATAGAGGGCCAATCTAAGGTCCTGGTGGGCGGAGTGTAAGGGTAGTGTAGGAGAAGTACAGTTAGTCTAGAGTAGTGAGAGTGACATAGACTTGAACTTGGAGTAAGAGCGGGGGCTCTGCACCGTGTGCAGCCCCCGGGCCGTCACCGGTCAGGTGTTAGCACCTGAGGCCTGAACAACCGGGATCGGGCATCACCAACCACGGGTTCCAAAAGACCCCCGTGCCCAACTCACAGCCAGTTCACTGGTACCGAAGCTGGCAGCAGTTCACCTCTACTACGCGAACCAGAAGCGTGGAGGAGCAGCTTCACAGGAGCACCCCACCACCAGCCAACTTCCAGTCGTCTAACCAGCGGTGTACCCACCGAGGGACCCAAGGCTCCCCAGAACATCCATAACGTACATCTTGGATAGGGATTGAAGCAGCCTCCCCGTACCCGACCTGGTATTCCTAGGCAACAATGGCAAATACTTAGCTAGAATGGAGGAACACTACGGATCTCTGAGGGACACCTATCACTGCTGAGTCCGCCCGGTCAACTACCCGTTAACTGTATACCATGTACTGCCTGCTGGTTACAGTAAAGACCCGTTACAGAGACTTACAGTGTCCGTGCTTCCTTATGATTGCATCCGTCCGCACACAAGGTAACCGCAGCTGCCGCACCACATCTTAAGCAGCTCCAGCCTCCGGGGATCACCGCTCAGCCTGTGGGGAGCGTTCCATCTTGCTGCTATCCATCCCCCGGAGACTCCGCAGTGTTGGTAAGACTTACCAAACTACTCATAGGTGGTGTCACGAATAAATTAACCCCTTAATCTGTTCCCACAAGACGTCTTCAACTTTTGATCTGCACTCAATCGGGCCTCACTACCGGCAGGCGCGGCACACCCGTGACAAGGAGGAAAGAGCTACAGCCTGTCTAAACCGGAGTCCCCGGCCACGGTGAGTCAGAATCCTGGCAGGATATGGCTACTGGGCGGCAGAGGTATGGCTCATGGACAACAGGGGGGTACGGCTCCTGGGCGGTGGAGGGGGCACGGCTCCTGGGCGGCAGGGGGTATGGCTCCTGGGCGGCAGGGGGCACGACTCCTGGGCGGCAGGGGTGGGGTACGGCTCCTGGGCGGCAGGGGGGGGGGGGGTACAGCGGGCAGTGGGGGGGTACGGCTCCTGGGCGGCAGGGGGGGGGGGGGTACGGCTCCTGGGCGGCAGGTATATGGCCCATAGTGTATGGCTCCTGGGTGGCAGGTGTATGGCCCCTGGGCGGCAAGGTTGTGGCTACTGTTGCAGCGGAACATAAGAAGTATTGCATTATAACGTTCTCAATGAAAAAAATGGGACAATATGCAATACACAAACACACAAGGTCCTTGTCCTATAACTCTAGTTTGTTCTACCTGATTAATGGATCCTCCTTTATAAGAACAAAATGCAAAATATGGAAAGTTAAATGGGTTTTCTAAAAGAAAAAAGTACAAGTGAAAGGTGAACATAGAATAAACCAAAGTCAGTTAATCTGAACCTTGAACGAAACTAATTTTAATAAACATTTAGTTTAGACAGACGACACACCAAAAGCCTAGCCAAAAAAGTGCAAGAAATAACGCAACAAAAATGCAACAAAAAACGCAGGAAAAAAAGCAGCAAAAACACAACATGTGAACAGAATCAAACACTGCCATAAAGAATATGTATTTTACCTGCACTCCAGGTTTAACACTTCCTAGGTTCCCCATCAACCTCTGCACTTCCTATCGCATTGAGACAAACGTGATCACAGCAGCCGATCATTGGCACAAGTGCTGCCAGCGACTGGCTACTGCAGTCACATGTCTGTTCAAGTGGAGCAGAAAGTACAAAGACATAGGTGGGCCAAGAACGCATGGGGAATATTACATCTTTTACATAATTATGATTTTTCTTTTATTGAATTCTAAATGTCCAAAAAACACCTTTAATGGAATAGGTCAGACCATCCACAGAGATAAAGATGGCTATAAGACCTACATTCACACACCAAGGTACCGTAACATGGCAAATTAGAAAATGTAATGGGTGAACATTTATAGAAAAATATTGTTATACCTCCAGATTCCCAAGCAACTGTTTCCCTGAAAATGTATTCCCCCCGCTGACCCCTTTCTCTAAGTCATACGTGAATGGTTATCAATTGTTATCACAGTGTTTACCCTGAATGAAAGGGATTAATAATTCAGCCCTTATAAGAAGATGACCTCTATTAGGGTACCAAGCCTTTGCGGTCCAGATATCAAGGGTAAAGCGCTGCTGTGAAACTCCAGGGTTTCTTTTTGTGGTCTTCATTTTATAGCTTAATTACACTTGCAAACATAAATCAATTATTTCTCCTGTTTTATGCAACAATGCAGCTCATTCTTATGTGGTGGCTTTCTTGGCCCAGAGGTACCAAGGATCCTTGTTCTTCAGAGTTTTATGACTGTGCAGTAAACAGCGCTGCTTACAGAAGCTTCCTAAGCATTTGGAGAGGAGGTTATGCTTTCTTGAACTTCCACTGACCTCTGACCGCCCTTGTCCCTCCTCGCTGGGTGTTGTGGAGAGGGCAACATCCTCAGCTAGAAATGAACTTCGCCTGAACCTGCGACATAGCATTGGACTCTTCAACACACCGACCAGAGGAGAAGGTCCTCAACTTTCCCATGTCGTGTTGGGTTACCGCTGGGGTTAGCATGTATTTTGACCATGAGGCCTCAAAGGACAAAAAAAGGATTATTTTGTGATCCAATTCCCAAAGCATTCCTGCACTAACCTTCAACTCACAAAAGGACACAGAAGAAAAGGAACTGTGCATCTAAAGTGTCCCCCATAAATATTAGACTAACCTCATCTGAACCCGCCGATATCAACAGGTTCAGCAGACAGTCTAATGCCGGGCTCTCAAAAACATGGCCCGCAACCACCATTGTGCTGCCGATGCCCATGCTTTAAATCAGTTGTATTGCAGGCACCGCCAGGGACAAGCTCTGCTCAGCTATACCAATAGCAGATGCCAGCCAATCATAGGCTAGCGGCTGACATCATAGAGTATGATGTCAGCTGCTGGACTCTGATTGATTGGCGGCTGGTATTGCAGATGTGCTGGAAGGTTGTCTCTGTGTGTGCCAAAAATGCAACTGAAGTAAAGCGCAGGCGTCGATGGACCCTTGACCGGACTAAAATCCTCTAGGGTTCTATGATACAAGCGGGCCGAATGTGCAGAAAAGAGGATACTGAAGGCACAAGGAACAGGTGAGAAGAATCTCAAATTTGCACAAACAACTACATTTATGTTTTTTTCAGTCAAGATGGGGTGCAGAGTGTACATTAATGAGAAAAAAAATAAACTTTTTTGAATTTACCAAATTGCTGCAATGAAACAGAGTGTCAAAAATTTAAAGGGGTCTGAATACTTTCCATACTCACTATATATCTCGTATATAAAGATGAGTGTGTATGCATGTATGTATGTATGCATGTATGTATGCATGTATGTGTGGCAAGCCCTGCCCACTCCAGATAGCCCCACCCACTCCCCATAACCACATCCCTCCATGTGGGCACACCCATTTTGCAGCCAGCATCTCCACATACTCCCGCCTCCTCCACTTAGTCCTGCCCCCAGAACTATGTGGATGGGTGGGCGGGGCTATACTGGGATGGGGATACAGGGAGGGGTGAGGCTATATCAAGGGACTGGGCTTCTGGGAGGGGGGCTCTGATACTTACACATACATACAGCGGGTATGGAAAGTATTCAGACCCCTTTCAATTATTTATTCTTTGTTTCATTGCAGCCATTTGGTAAATTCAAAAAAGTTAATTTTTTTCTCATTAATGTACAGTCTGCACCCCATCTTGACTGAAAAAAAAGGATTTGGGGATCCTCTGCCACTCTTCCTTGCAGATCCATTCCAACCTGACGGAACATATGGTGAACGTTGGTGGACAGCCATTTTTAGGTCTCTCCAGTGACGCTCAATTGGGCTTAGGTCAGGGCTCTGGCTGGGCCAGTCAAGAATGGTCACAGAGTTGTTCTGAAGCCACTCCTTTGTCATTTTAGCTGTGTGCTTAGGGTCATTGTCTTGTTGGAGGGTGAACTTCTGGCCTAGTCTGATGTCTAGAGCTCTCTGAAAGAGGTTTTCATACAGGATATCTCTGTACTTTGCCGCATTCATGTTTCCTACAATTAACCCAAGTCATCCAGTCCCTGCAGCTGAAAAACACCCCCATAGCATGATGCTGCCACCACCATGTTTCACTGTTGGGATTGTATTGGGCATGTGATGAGCAGTGCCTGGTTTTCTCAATACATACCGCTTATAATTATCACCAAAAAGTTCTACCTTCATATAATCAGACCAGAGAATCTTATTTCTCATAGTCTGGGAGTCCTTCATGTGTTTTTTGCAAACTCTATGCAGGCTTTCATATGTCTTGCACTGAGGAGAGGCTTCTGTTGGGCCACTCTGCCATAGAGGCCCGACTGGTGGAGGGCTGCAGAGATACTTGACTTTGTGGAACTTTCTCTCATCTCCCAACTGGATCTCTGGAGCTCAGCCACAGTGATCTTGGTGAGAGAGGTAAAGAAGAACCCCAAGGTTTTTCTCCCATGATTGCTCAGTTTGGCTGCGCAGCCATGTCTAGGAAGACTTCTGGTGGCTCCAAACTTCTTCAATTTATGGATTATGGAGGCCACTGTACTCTTAGGAAACTTGAGTACTGCACAAATTCTTTTGTTACCTTGGCCAGATCTGTGACTTGCCACAGTTCTGTCTCTGAACTCCTTGGGCAGTTTCTTTGACCTCATGATTCTCATTTGGTCTGACATGCACAGTGAGCTGTGAGGTCTTATATAGACAAATGTGTGCCTTTCCAAATCAAGTCCTATCAGTTTAATTAAACAGAGCTGGACTCCAATGAAGGAGTAGAACCATCTCAAGGAGGATCACAAGGAAATGGACAGCATGTGATTTAAATATGAGTGTCTGATCAAAGGGTCTGAATCCTTATGACCATGTGATATTTCAGGTTTGTTTTTGGTTTTTTTTTAATAAATTTGCACAAATATCTACATTTCTGGGGTTTTTTTCAGTCAAGATGAGGTAAAGAGTATACATTAATTAGAAAAAAATGAACTTTTTTGAATTTACCAAATGGCTGCAATGAAACAAAAAGTGAAAAATTTAAAGGGGCCTGAATACTTTCCGTACCCACTGTACATTACCATATATGAGTGATATTGCCATATATGGGCGATATTACCATATATGAGCATTACGACCATATATCTAATATATAAAGCTGAATGTGTGTGTGTGTGTAAGTATGTGTGTATGCATGTCCGGGATTGGCATCTACACCGTCGCAACTACAGCCACAAAATTTTGCACAGTCACATGTCTGGACCCCGGGAGCGTCATAGGCTATGTTGTGAGGCGAAATTTTAACCCCGCGCATTCCAATTCACCAAACAATTTTGCCCCTATCTACATAATGGGGAAAAAGGGAAAGGAAAAGTGTTGGAGGAAAATCGACAGCTGTCAGCTATAGCCACAAAATTTTGCACAATCACACGTCTGGACCCAGAGAGCTTCATAGGCTATGTTGTGAGGCGAAATTTTAACCCCGCGCATTCCAATTCACCAAACAATTTTGCCCCTATCTACATAATGGGGAAAAAGGGAAAGGAAAAGTGTTGGAGGAAAATCGACAGCTGTCAGCTATAGCCACAAAATTTTGCACAGTCACACGTCTGGACCCCGGAAGCGTCATAGGCTATGTTGTGAGGCGAAATTTTAACCCTGAGCGTTCCAGTTCACCAAACAATTTTGTCCCCATCTACATAATGGGGAAAAAGTGAAAGGAAATGTGTTGTAGGCAAATTGACAGCTACCAGATGTGATCAAGGGGGACTTAAAGAATGAGAGCGATGCCGCTAAAGAGTATATACAATACAGTTGCTAAGGTGGGGCCCTGACATAGGATACTCGCCACACACGGGGATATGAACACACACACAAAATGTGCCTCACACTACCACGTGATTGAACACATATACCACCCTCAGCACACATTTCACCACACATACACCAACCTCACCACATAATCGCCCTAAAACACACACAAGTCTGGTATTATTCTTCAACAATAAAAATCTGATTAATAAGCAGCAAAACTACAAGAGAAACAAATGTACCATATAGGAAATATGGCAGCTGTCAGTCACATGACCTGTCTATTATGTGTATGTCTGAGCTAATATATACTGTCAGGGGGGAGGGTTTCCTGTTGCCTGGGGATTTATCAGGCTGCCAATAGCAACGAATCACAGCTCTGCTTCTATTTTGCTACTGTTAATCTGAGCTCTGATTGGTTAATATAGACAACAAAGGACATTCTCAGTAAAGCTTCTGTGAGGTAATAGGATGTCTGTGAGGTAATAGGATGTCAGTTAGGGTGTGTTGGTGGAAAGGCTGATGTCAGTCACATTACCTCTATGTGAGAGGATATAGAAACTGCCAGTTACAGACTATTTTTACCACAATAATGCCTCATAAGAAAAGGAGTTCCTTGGCACGAATGTCAGCTGATGCAAAAAGAAAAGCTGCATTACGGGTGAGTGAAAAATGTGAAGACCGAGAAACAAGGCTGACACACATGAGAACAGCAGCTGCTTCCTCAAGGGCCAATGAACTTTCTGAGGAGAGGGAAGCGAGGCTTGCAGACAAGAGAACAAGAGCTGCTTCCTCAAGGGCCAATGAACTTTCTGAGGAGAGGGAAGCGAGGATCCACCAAAGCTGTGTAATGGAACAAGACTCTTGATTAAGAACCTGTTTCCACATGTAATTGAGGCAACCATTTTGACAGGATGTGCCACAGGAGAAGATGTTTTCATTCCAACAATTCCTCTTATTCCATCTGATTTGCCTTTTGATTTTAAACGCCTCCAGTTTCCTGTTCGACTGGCATATGCTATGTCCATCAACAAGGCTCAGGGACAGTCTTTGAAAGTAGTTGGAATTGATTTACAATCTCCATGCTTTTCTCATGGTCAACTTTATGTGGCCTGTTCAAGAGTTGGAACAGCCAAAAATCTGTTCATCTTTGCACCTGAAGGAAGAACTAAGAATGTCGTCTATCAAAAAGCTCTCGAATAAGGAGTAGAAGATTACTTCACATTACTTGGCCAATTTAGTTAAATCTGTGTGGAATATCTGTGGTGTTGAAATCAGGGCTGTGGAGTCGGAGTCGGAGTCGTGGAGTCGGAGTCGGAGCAGTAGTTTTGGCCGGAGTCGGAGTCGGAATCGGTAGAAATGTACCGACTCCGACTCCAGCTTTAAAAAAATGTATTAATATTTCATAATTGAACTTTCATATTAATTTTATAAATGTTACTCAAATATTTATGTTCTATCAAACTATGAACAACAGTGATAAGCAGTTCTGCTGGAGATAGAGACATTTCTTACTTCTTGTGTGTCACTGTTCTCCACTGCCCTTATCTATTCTTATACTTGGTTAACTTCATGCTGCCCTAACCCCCCTACTTACAATGTATGAAACTGAAAGTGAAAATGTGTTGCAAATTCTTAGTAGTAACTTGGCTCCTCCTCGTCTAGACTAGATCATACTAGCCGGTGTGCATCTTCCAAGCATCTCACAGCTGCCTGCTACTAAGAAGAAGAGGAAGACTGTAAGAAGTATTATCCACAAACTTTGCATCAGTTAAAGGGAACCAACCACCTCGGATGACCCTCATACACTGTTAATATGTGCCCCTGCAGCCTAGTAAACCATTTGCAGCACTGTTTTTGTGTGAAAAGTGGCTGCAGTAGAAGTGAGATAATGATTTTATAAACTTACATGCCTGCGTACTTGAGGGCGTCTCCCTGTGTGTGCTGGCACTTGTGAGCTGTGCTCGTCATGCCTGCTCTCCCCTCCCTTATGCACGCCCCCTCTCAGCCTGCTATAGTAATGTGAGGCTGATTGCGTCATAAAGGGGCGGGGCTAAATCGCGGCATCCCGGTAGCCCCACCCCCTTTATGACGCAATCAGCCTCACATCACTATAGCAGGCTGAGAGGGGGCGTGCATAAGGGAGGGGAGAGCAGGCATGACGAGCACAGCTCACAAGTGCCAGCACACACAGGGAGACGCCCTCAAGTACGCAGGCATGTAAGTGTATAAAATCATTATCTCACTTCTACTGCAGCCACTTTTCACACAAAAACAGTGCTGCAAATGGTTTACTAGGCTGCAGGGGCACATATTAACAGTGTATGAGGGTCATCCGAGGTGGTTGGTTCCCTTTAACTGTGAGTACATGAGGAATAATAACAGTATTACTGACCAGTATATCAGTTGTACGACCTGGCAATAATTTTGTACAATTGTTTTTAGGAAAAACAATTGTCATTTGGATTGTGAATGCAGAATTAAAAACCTGAGAATGTCAAAGAAGCATCACATTAAATCAGCTGTATTTGAACATTTCACCATCACTCAAGATAGAAAACATTATGTCTGTCAGTGTATGACAAATGATCCAGACGAAAACAAAAGCTGTGAAGCGAAGATAAGTGCATTTTCAGGCAAAGATAAAAATGCTCCTACCAGAGCTTCTAATCTAGAGAGACATTTAGGCTGCGTTCACACATTCGCGTATTTTATCGCGTTTTTTTCCGCGCGTCTTTTCAAGGGAAAAACGCGCGTTTAAAAACGCGATAAGAATACGCGAGAGAACAACTCGCTTCTACTTCAATCGCGCATTTAGACGCGCGTTTTTATAATGGGGCCTATGGAAACGCGCGCGTAAAAAAACGCAAAGAATTGACATGTTCATTCTTTTTACGCGCGCGTTTTTTGCTCCAAAAACGCTGCGTTTAATTACGCGATGTCTGTAAGGCACAAAGTGAATGTCCATTCACTTTGCTGTAAAACGCAGACGCACATGCGTTTTTGGAGCAAATACGCGCGTAAAAAAACGCGCAAAATACGCGATGTGTGAACGCAGCCTTACAGCGCTTCCATCCAGAAGTACTGAAAGCAGTGGATGAGAAAGACTGCATCCAAACCAAAGAACCAGTGCCCAGCTCTTCCAGCCAAACAAAGGAGCAGAGAACTTTGCAGCCATCAGTTGCAAGATATTTTGTCAGTGACAAAGTTACTGTGACAATGACAGTAGATACATTTAAAAAACAGATCATAGAGCTTGTTGTAAAGGATAGTGTGCCTATTTCATTATTTTCACGACCAGCTTTTATGTGTTTGAATGGAGAAATGGCCCGCAAGCTTGGGAGAGAGAGAGTATTAGAAAATTAGTAATCGAAGAAGCTTTTAAACAAAAGGAAGAACTTAAAAAAACTCTCAAGGGACGCTTTGTGTTTCTTAAAATGGATGCCTGCACACGTCACAGAGTGAACTATTTTGCCATCAATGTCCGGTTTGTTTGTGACAAAAATGAAATAATTACCAAAACATTGGCAGTAAAAGACACCAAAGCTCATCACACCAGTGAGTTTCTCCAGGCCTTGGTGGAAAAGGTTCTGCAAGACTATGAACTTAAAAAAGAGCAAGTTCTTTCTGTTGTAACTGACAATGCTTCAAATATTATAAGTACTATTAAGCTAATGAATGAGAGTAATGATGGTGACCAGCAGCTAGAAGAACATTCTGGGTCCACGGACACAGAAATGTTTGAAATAGAGGAACACAGTATAACTGAGGAGCAAACTGAAGTTGCTTCAGATGATCAGCTACATGATAGTTTAGATAATCTTGTTGAAACTGTGTCAATGCGATCTTTCATTCATCACATGCGCTGTGTTGTGCATACGCTACAGCTGGCTATAAGAGACAGTCTGCAAGAAGGACATGCTGCTGCACTGATTGGCAAGGTGAGAAAATTGGCTACTGTTGCCAGAACCCCTAAAGTTGACTCAATTTTGAAGAGACGTGCTGGAAAAGGGGCAATTATTGATCAAGCCACACGATGGGGCAGTACTTACTTAATGATTCAGCGCTTGGTTGAACTGAAAACCTTTCTTGTAGACATGGCTAACCCTCAACTGACGCTAAATGAAAGTCAGTGGAATCAGGTGACTGAGCTGGAAAAATTGCTAGAGCACCCATTTACAGTGACTAAAAAATTACAAGCAGAGGACTTAACTCCAGGTATTTTCTTAAAGGAGTGGAGGAACCTGATGCTTCGCCTGTCCCAAAGAGGAGGGTTAATTGCAAGTGGCATTGCTACATCAATGAAACGGAGAGAGGAGCTACTATTACAAAATAACATTCTTTTGGCAGCTGTTTATGTAGACCCAATGCATTGGATTCTTCTAGATGATCAACAGCTGAGTAAAGGAAAAGAAGCTCTGTTTGAAATAGCAGTAAGGATGAAAGGATTGCAAAACAGTCAGGAGGAACAAGAAGAATTTGATCGTCCTGCCACATCTTCACCCTCACCATCAACTGATGAATTTAATATCGAAAAATATTTGGATCACAAGGACCGTGCAAAGCGTTCCCGCATGGAAGAGTCATCCCCATCAAAGAACACAGCCAGTACATTTCAGCAGAATTTTTCATGTGCACTAAAAGAGATTGAGAAATTTGATCGTTCATCAAAAATAACAGTGCAACAAGCGATTCCCCTGTATCCTGACATTGTCAGAGATGTTGCCCGAGTGGTTACTGCTTTGCCACCAACCCAAGTTAGTGTAGAGAGGTTGTTCTCTGCTCTCAAAATAATTAGATCAGACTTGAGGGCATCCATGAAGGAGGATCTGACAGAGGCTATACTTTTTCTGAGGACAAATGTATAGATTTCTTATTAACAGAATAACAGGGTTTATTGAAATTTACTTACAGTTTTGAAAAGTTTATAAAAGTTATTTGGTATATTCTAATTGTATCTAATAAATATAGTGTTTGCTCTAAGTGGTCTGATTATTTATATGATGGTGAGAAACTGAATAAGCTCCATGTTAATATTTTACAACAGTAAATTTATTGTTACGAAGTGGCCATTTATGAAGGAGTCGGAGTCGGAGTCTGAGTCGGAGTCGGAACCTGATAAAATCCAGGAGTCGGAGTCGGAGGTGCAACTGTGTCTTACCGACTCCACAGCCCTGGTTGAAATATATGTTGTGAAATGCTTCTATTAGCTTAGTTTTTGCCTTTTAATAATTACATTTCTATCGATTTGTTTTGTGGTTTTTGTGTGCTGAATACATTTTTGTTAACACATTCTATTTTGTTAACAGCAGTTATTAACACGGGCGAAGCCGGGTAGTACAGCTAGTATTATATATACAGTTAGGGCCAGAAATATTTGGACAGTGACACAATTTTCGCGAGTTGGGCTCTGCATGCCACCACATTGGATTTGAAATGAAACCTCTACAACAGAATTCAAGTGCAGATTGTAACGTTTAATTTGAAGGGTTGAACAAAAATATCTCATAGAAAATGTAGGAATTGTACACATTTCTTTACAAACACTCCACATTTTAGGAGGTCAAAAGTAATTGGACAAATAAACATAACCCAAACAAAATATTTTTATTGTCAATATTTTGTTGCAAATCCTTTGGAGGCAATCACTGCCTTAAGTCTGGAACCCATGGACATCACCAAACGCTGGGTTTCCTCCTTCTTAATGCTTTGCCAGGCCTTTACAGCCGCAGCCTTCAGGTCTTGCTTGTTTGTGGGTCTTTCCGTCTTAAGTCTGGATTTGAGCAAGTGAAATGCATGCTCAATTGGGTTAAGATCTGGTGATTGACTTGGCCATTGCAGAATGTTCCACTTTTTTGCACTCATGAACTCCTGGGTAGCTTTGGCTGTATGCTTGGGGTCATTGTCCATCTGTACTATGAAGCGCCGTCCAATAAACTTTGCAGCATTTGGCTGAATCTGGGCTGAAAGTATATCCCGGTACACTTCAGAATTCATCCGGCTACTCTTGCTGTTATGTCATCAATAAACACAAGTGACCCAGTGCCAATGAAAGCCATGCATGCCCATGCCATCACGTTGCCTCCACCATGTTTTACAGAGGATGTGGTGTGCCTTGGATCATGTGCCGTTCCCTTTCTTCTCCAAACTTTTTTCTTCCCATCATTCTGGTACAGGTTGATCTTTGTCTCATCTGTCCATAGAACACTTTTCCAGAACTGAGCTGGCTTCTTGAGGTGTTTTTCAGCAAATTTAACTCTGGCCTGTCTATTTTTGGAATTGATGAATGGTTTGCATCTAGATGTGAACCCTTTGTATTTACTGTCATGGAGTCTTCTCTTTACTGTTGACTTAGAGACAGATACACCTACTTCACTGAGAGTGTTCTGGACTTCAGTTGATGTTGTGAACGGGTTCTTCTTCACCAAATAAAGTATGCGCCGATCATCTACCACTGTTGTCATCCGTGGACGCCCAGGCCTTTTTGAGTTCCCAAGCTCACCAGTCAATTCCTTTTTTCTCAGAATGTACCCAACTGTTGATTTTGCTACTCCAAGCATGTCTGCTATCTCTCTGATGGATTTTTTCTTTTTTTTCAGCCTCAGGATGCTCCGCTTCACTTCAATTGAGAGTTCCTTTGACCGCATGTTGTCTGGTCACAGCAACAGCTTCCAAATGCAAAACCACACACCTGGAATCCACCCTGACCTTTTAACTACTTCATTGATTACAGGTTAACGAGGGAGACGCCTTCAGAGTTAATTGCAGCCCTTAGAGTCCATTGTCCAATTACTTTTGGTCCCTTCAAAAAGAGGAGGCTATGCATTACAGAGCTATGATTCCTAAACCCTTTCTCCGATTTGGATGTGGAAACTCTCATATTGCAGCTGGGAGTGTGCACTTTCAGCCCATATTATATATATAATTGTCTTTCTGAACATGTTTTTGTAAACAGCTAAAATAACAAAAACTTGTGTCACTGTCCAAATATTTCTGGCCCTAACTGTATACTAGATGAGAGCCCGATGCTCTCGCATTGGGTGGGTGGTGACATCACGATGGGGGTGGTCTCTGTGTTGCTGGGGACAGCAGCTGTCTCCTGTCTTTTTCACACGCTGACCCCCCTGTGCTGCCTTCCTGCCTTCCCCCCTGTGGTCGCACTCGTGCCCCCCAGTAACTCTCTGCCCCCTTCTGCTGCTTCTCTGCCCCCCACGCATGCTCTTGCCCCCCCCACCCGGTCACTTTCTGCCCTGCATTGTGCTGCCTCTCGTCCTCTCCTCCCGTGCACTTTCTTGCCCTCCACGTGCACGCTCCTGGTCCTCCCTATGGTCACCTGCAGGTGAGTGTGTGCTGAGGGTGTGTGTGCGGTCAGAGCGGGGGAGAGAGGTGAGTGAGCGTGGCCAGAGGGAAGGGTGTGTGTGAGAGAGCGCGGCCAGAGGAGGGGGGTGAGAGAGTGCAGCCAGAAGGGGGGGTGAGAGCGCGGTCAGAGGAGGTAGTGAGAGCGCGGCCAGAGGGGGGGGGTGAGAGAGCGCGGCCAGAGGGGGGGTGTGAGAGTGCGGCCAGAGGTAGTGAGAGCGCGGCCAGAGGGGGGGGGTAGTGAGAGCGCGGCCAGAGGGGGTAGTGAGAGAGTGCGGCCAGAGGGGGGGTGAGAGAGCGCGGCCAGAGGAGGGGGTGAGAGAGCGCGGCCAGAGGGGGGGGGGTGAGAGAGCGCGGCCAGAGGGGGGGGGGGTGAGAGAGTGAAGCCGGAGGGGAGGGGTGAGCGAATGTGGGGCGAATGTAGGCTGAGGGTGGTGAGTGAGGGCTGAGGGTGGTGAGTGACTGCGGGTTGAGGGCGGGTGAGTGAGTGCAGGCTGAGGGCGGGTGGTGAGTGCAGGCTGAGGGCGGGTGAGTGAGTGCAGGCTGAGGGCGGGTGAGTGAGTGCAGGCTGAGGGCGGGTGAGTGAGTGCAGGCTGAGGGCGGGGAGTGAGTGCGGCTGAGGGTGGTAGTGCACAGGCTGAGGCGGGGTGGAGGTGAGGGGGGGGGTTGGGGGGGTGAGTGAGTGCAGGCTGAGGGCGGGTGAGTGAGTATGAAGTGCAGGCTGAGGGCGGTGAGTGAGTGCAGGCTGAGGGCGGTGAGTGAGTGCAGGCTGAGGCGGGTGAGTGAGTGCAGGCTGAGGGCGGGTGAGTGAGTGCAGGCTGAGGGCGGGTGAGTGAGTGCAGGCTGAGGGCGGGTGAGTGAGTGCAGGCTGAGGGCGGGTGAGTGAGTGCAGGCTGAGGGCGGGTGAGTGAGTGCAGCGCTGAGGGCAGGTGAGGGTGAGTGAGTGCAGCTGAGGGGTGATGAGGCGGTGAGGTGAGTGAGTGCAGGCTGAGGGCGGTGAGTGAGTGCAGGCTGAGGGCGGGTGAGTGAGTGCAGGCTGAGGGCGGGTGAGTGAGTGCTGAGGCGAGGGCACAGGTGAGTGAGTGCAGGCTGGGGCGGTGAGTGAGTGCAGCTGGAGGTGACGGGCTAGGGGTGAAAGAGGGGGCAAGTAAGGGGGCTGAGTGAGGGCAGGCTGAGGAGGGGTGGTTGAGTGCAGGCTGATGGCGGGTGAGTGAGTGCAGGCTGATGGCGTGTGAGTGAGTGCAGGCTGATGGCGGGTGAGTGAGTGCAGGCTGAGGGCGGGTGAGTGAGTGCAGGCTGAGGGCGGGTGAGTGAGTGCAGGCTGAGGGCGGGTGAGTGAGTGCAGGCTGAGGGGAGGGGTCAGTGAGTACAGGCTGAGGAGGGGTCAGTGAGTACAGGCTGGGGATGGGTCAGTGAGTACAGGCTGAGGGGGGGGTGTCAGCGAGTACAGGCTGAGGGGGGGGTCAGTGAATACAGGCTGAGGGGGGCTGAGTGCAGGCTGAGGGGTGCAGTGAGCGCAGGCTGAAGGGGTGAGTGCAGGCTGAGGGGGTGAGTGCAGGCTGATGGCGGGTGAGTGAGTGCAGGCTGATGGCGTGTGAGTGAGTGCAGGCTGAGGGCGGGTGAGTGAGTGCAGGCTGAGGGCGGGTGAGTGAGTGCAGGCTGAGGGCGGGTGAGTGAGTGCAGGCTGAGGGCGGGTGAGTGAGTGCAGGCTGAGGGGAGGGGTCAGTGAGTACAGGCTGGGGATGGGTCAGTGAGTACAGGCTGAGGGGGGGGTGTCAGCGAGTACAGGCTGAGGGGGGGGGTCAGTGAATACAGGCTGAGGGGGGCTGAGTGCAGGCTGAGGGGTGCAGTGAGCGCAGGCTGAAGGGGTGAGTGCAGGCTGAGGGGGTGAGTGCAGGCTGAGGGGGTGAGTGCAGGCTGAGGGGGTGAGTGCAGGCTGAGGGGGTGAGTGCAGGCTGAGGGGGTGAGTGCAGGCTGAGGGGGTGAGTGCAGGCTGAGGGGGGTGAGTGCAGGCTGAGGGGGGTGAGTGCAGGCTGAGCAGGGAAAGCACCTGGCTGCTCTGTGCTGCTTACAGGACCTGTGGTGATGTCACACCAGGCTCTGTCAGGTCAGAATTGGCAGCAGGGGGTGTCCGGGGATGGTGCAGGGGCATCGTATGCAGCGGGGTGGGGGGGGAGCAGTGTTGGCTTGCGGGTGGCAGTTGCGGGGGTCTGCAGGCGGTGTGTGCAGCGGCGACTTCGGTTGTGCGTCATATTAGCACTACCATCACCGTGGTGTCTCAATATGGCATGCAGCGAGGACATCGGGATTGGTGGACATTAGGCTGGAAGCTGATGATACACAGGATTAACTATATATATATATATATATATATACATATATATATATGACATAGATATATATATTTAATTTTTTTTTACATATATTTATATATATATATATATGTGTATGTGTATATATATATATATATATATATATATATATATATATATATATATATATAAATGGTGATATCAACTTCCTGTTTGTGGCTGGCGTCACCAAGGCATAGAGACTAAATGTCCTTAGTTATTATAACGTAGAATGATGATTTTTCACATGAAAGCCACAAAGTTAATGGACAGAGAATACAGCTAGTATAATGCCACCTCTGTTGATTCAGGGAACATCATAGATTATGTTTTGAAGGGAAATTGTAACCCCACACTTTACAGTCAGTAGGCAAAAAAAAGGCATATTCACTGTTTGTGTGTGTGATGTAATTGATACTGTTTTGACAGGTAGCCTGCATATTTATCAGGTAACCTTACAATATGTGGCAAAGAACAAAACAGTGATGTCACAATAGAATGTTAGCCTATAACATTCCACGTGATGTCACTGTATTTGTGTGGTATTTGTGTCTCCTGAGTTCTACATGTGGATTTGCGTTTGATCCATTCTATTGAACTTTGTTTTGATTTGAACAGTTTTGTTTTCTTCCATGTATGGTATATTATAGGTCACCTAATAAATATGCAAGGTAACTGTCAAAAGAGTATCTATAACCTTACACATACAAAGAGTGAATAGGCCTTTTTTTGGTACTATGAGGTGCCTGGACATAGTAACTTAACTGTTCTTAGTTATAACAAAATAGACTGATTATTGTGCACATAAAAGTCACAAAGTAAATAGACAGAAAATACAGGTAATATAATACAATGCAGCCTCCATATATATGTATGTATGTATGTCCACACATAGCCCTGCCCCCTTTATAGCTCTTCCACCTCCACACACCCCCTTCATAGCCCACACCCTTCATGGATACATATGACTCCGCCACCTCCAGTTAGCCCTGCCCCTTTGGGGAGGTGCAGGGCTATGTGGAGGGGCGAGGCTATGGAGGGTGAGGGCTATATGGAAGGGGTAGAGTTTTGAAGGGGTGGACACTATGAGAGGGCAGGGATATCTTGAAGGGGTGAGCACTATGAGGGGGCGTGCCTATACATACACTCAGCTTTATAGAGTGTGTTTGTGTGTGTCGGCACAATAGGAGACATTACTACAGTATGGGAACCAAGATGGGGACAATTACTACAATATGGACTCTGGGGTAAAGACACTACTAGAAAATGGGGACCAGGAAGGGGGCATTACTACAATGTGAGGACCAGGAGGGGGATATTACTACAAGGAGATCAGAATGGTGACATTACCACAGGATGGGCCCAAGATGGTGACATTACTACAAGATGAGGACCATAATGGGGACATTACTACAAAAGGGGGACCAGAATGGAAATGAAAATTACTATATGGTACTAATTGTAAGATGGTATTACATACAAGAAGGGGATAAAATGTAAAAAAATTTAAAAAAAAATTCAAAAGGGCATGATTTGTTTTAGAGTGTGTGCACACGATCAGTATACGCAGCATTTTGGACGCAGCGTCTTGCCGCTGCGTCCAAAACGCTGCGTAGAACAGTATAAGCATGGTGGATGGGATTGTAAGAAATCCCATCTTCACCATGCTTAACCCACCAGCAGCGTGTTTGGAGTTGCGGTGCATGTTGCCAGCAGTCCGCTCCTCCTCTGCGTGTGCATTTCATGCTGCGGAGTTGGAAGCAGCTGCCATCGGATGACTGTAGGGAGAAGCCGCCCCGCACCTGACGCACACGGAGAGTACAGGGCGGCTGCGGTCTCTCTGCTGTCACCCGCCTCTTCCCTCAGGTCAGGAGGAGCTGCGCCCAACACATACCTATACCACTAAAAACGCTGTTTTAAATATACACTAACATAAACAAAAAAGTGCACATTTCTCATTGCCACATCCGTAACGACCCAAGCTATAATACTGTATAACACCCATACCATAAATGCCAATTAAAAAATAAATTAAACAAGTGAAACATGTTTTGAAAAATAGTTATCAAAAAGGTGTATAGAAAAAATATGGTTTCACCAAAATTGGCACTTTGTCCTTCAAAGAATGTGCAGACCTCCCCCCCCAAATTAAAAATGTTTCTATGTGCAGCTCGTATAGCCAGCCGAGTTTGAGACTCCTAGTTTAACGTATATGGGGCCTCTAGACAAATTATCAGAGACGTTAAGGACCCAGTATGTCCAATTTCAGACTGCAGAGACAGATGCCAGCCACACTATCCTTAGCCCACAGTCATATAAGGTGTAAAGGGGCTTCAGAAAGACAACGAGACTTCTCAATATACAACAATTATATGGTAAGCTTTTGACCTACTCTGCCAAGATGTATCCCAGTATGTATGTAGAGAGCAAGATATGTCACCTAAAGGGTCACATTGTAGAAAGAATGTGTACAATAGCTTGCAGAATATATTTTAATACTATACACATATCCTTTGTTGGGCCACATATACTGTATACTGGTCCAACAAAATCTACATTTGGCAGGTCTTATTTAAGTCAATGGGGTCCTATGCATAATGTTGCAGGGATGCCGACTCCTCAATTTCCATGAATCTGACTCTACGACTCCGATTCCACAACCAGGGCTGTGAAGTCAGCAAGCCGCATATCTGACTCAGACTCCTCAATTTCCCTGAATCAGACTTCAACTCTACAACTGTGACTCCACAGTACTGGTTGCCAAGAGCATGTACATGTCAAGTGCAGATCCATTACAGGGCTTTACTATGAACCTCTTAAGATTTTAGCAGACTAATTGGGGTGCTAAGACACCTGTGGGGGCTCTGTGTGCCAACATGGGAGGGGTCTGTGCCAGCATGGGAGGGGTCTGTGCCAGCGTGGGGCGACCGTGTGCCAGCGTGGGGCGACCGCGTGCCAGCGTGGGGCAACAGCGTGCCAGCGTGGGGCAACAGCGTGCCAGCGTGGGGCAACAGCGTGCCAGCGTGGGGCAACAGCGTGCCAGCGTGGGGCAACAGCGTGCCAGCGTGGGGCGACAGCGTGCCAGCGTGGGGCGACAGTGTGCCAGTGTGGGGGGTTCATGTATCAGGATGGGGGACATATACTTGATTTGTAAGACAGACACTGGCATTATAAGACGGACCCCATTTAACATTAATTTTTTTTTTTCTCTTTTCCTTCATCAAATTTGGGGGTGCATCTTATAATCAGTCACATCTTATAAAGCGAAAAATACGGTAATAAGTTTACATTAAAACATAAACACCATGAAATCTCCTGACATAGGCCCGTGACCAATACTATATAGTGGCACAAGTCAACGGTAAGTTTCCATGGTCAATTGTTTCTTTTTCTTTGCTGAATACCACTGTATTTAGGACTATGTTCTACAGGGTTTTTGCAGCATGTTTTCTCTCTTTGTTTTTTTTTGCAGCTTAAACCTGTTTTAGCAATTAAAACATTACGTTAAAAAAAGATTTTGCCACTTTATTAGGGGGCAGATTATATGGGATTTGGCAATATATAGTATGTTTAATAAAATTAGTTTAATCCACCAAAAAAGCAAAAACAAATACCCTGTAAAATGCAAGTTAAACCTGTTTGCCGTTTTTTTTCACTTTATTATCGCTTTCTATGGCTAAAAATACACTGAGAAAATGTTGAAGGTACTGACATGCACCAGAGTTAAAAACTGGTTAAGGCTACGTTCACACATTGCATAAGCAGCCCAGCCAAACCTATGGGTTTTGACAAAATCCATTCACACACTGCGTATTTGTGCTTTTTTTTACATGTGCGTTTTCACTGCAAAAACGCGCACGTAGAAAGAATCAACATGTCAATTCTTTCTGCAGTTTTTCTCTGCGTTTCTCCATTGCCCACATGATAAATGGGCTCTGAAAAAGCGCAGAGAAAAATGCAGAGAAAAATGCAGTGTGTGAAAGGAGCTGCGTATTTCACAAAATACGCGCGTAAAAAAGCGCAGCTGCGTAAAAATATGCAGTGTGTGAACGTAGCCTAAGTTTGCAAATATAGACAGGACAAAAAGCGTGCGCATGAGATTTTTGAAATCTCTCACTAAAGCCGGTGCTGTAAAAAGCTGGTTCTTTTCTGCAGAAAAAAAATATGCTACAAAACTGCCATGTGTGAACAAAGCCTAAAGGGGCAAACCACATGTATATAACCACATGAATGGGAGCACACTGATGACTGTAGTGCCGGTGATGTCATCAGTGTGCGCCCAATCACATGACCAGCTTCTCTGAGACCTCGGAGAGAGATTGCGGCAGTCAGGGAGAGAGGCACTGAGAAAAGGAGGCAAGCGCCGGAGAGGTAAGTTGAAAATAATAATAATAAAACTTTATTTGTATAGTGCCAACATATTCCGCAGCGCTTTACAGTACAATGGTACATATAAGAAAAATATACGGTACAGAAAGGTAATGCACAACAGTAGTTACATACAATAAACATAGAATCAACTTAGGAAATACAATAAAAAGGCAAAAAATGAAGGTGACCCTGCTCGAAGGAGCTTACAATCCAAGACGGGATGGGAACACAAAGTACAGGGGCTTATAAAAATGAATATCTTATGTCTAAATGACTACGGTTAGGGAGCAGGATAGGCTGCCCTGAAGAGGTGTGTTTTTAGGGAGCGTCTGAAGCTATGCAAGTTGTGGATGGTCCTAATTTCTTGGGGTAGAGCATTCCAGAGGATTGGTGCAGCTCGAGAGAAGTCTTGGAGTCGGGAATGGGAGGTTCGGATTAATACCGATGTTAGTCTGAGGTCACGTTCAGAGCGAAGGGGACGGGTGGGGTGGTAGACAGAGATGAGGGTGGAGAGGTAAGGAGGTGCCGCACCATGAATAGCTTTGTGGGTGACAACGAGCAATTTGAATTGGATTCTATAGTGTACGGGTAGCCAATGTAGTGACTGGCACAGAGCAGAAACATCTGAGTAACGGTTTGCTAGATAGGTGATCCTGGCTGCTGCATTGAGGATAGACTGGAGAGGGGAAAGCTTACTGTGGGGGAGGCCAGCTAATAAAGAATTACAGTAGTCAAGGCGGAAATGAATCAGGGCCACAGTGAGGGTTTTAGTTGTTTCCATGGTGAGGAAAGGGCGAATTCTGGAGATATTTTTCAGGTGCAAGCGACAGGAGCGGGTGAGAGATTGTATATATGGGGTGAAGGAGAGATCAGTGTCCATCAAAACACCGAGACAGCGAGCCTGCTGACTAGGCGTTATCGTGGTGCCGCACACCGAGAGAGAGATGTCAGGTTTAGGGAGGTTGGCAGAGGGTGGGAGCACAAGAAGTTCAGTTTTGGAAAGGTTGAGTTTCAGATAGAGAGCGGACATGATATTGGAGACTGCGGTTAGACAGTCATTGGTGTTCTTTATTAGAGCGGGAGTAAGGTCAGGGGCTGAAGTGTATAGTTGTGTGTCATCAGCATAGAGATGGTACTGGAAGCCAAATCTGCTGATGGTTTGTTCGATCGGGGCTGTGTAGAGAGAGAAGAGGTCCAAGGACTGAACCCTGAGGGACCCCAATAGTGAGGGGAAGAGGAGAGGAAGTGGAGCCAGCAAATGATACACTGAAAGAGTGGTCAGAAAGATAGGAAGAGAACCAGGAGAGAGCCGTGTCCTTGATGCCGATGGAGTGCATCATAGCGAGTAGGAGATGGTGGTCAACAGTGTCAAAAGCCGCAGAGTGGTCAAGAAGGATAAGCAGAGAATGGTCACCATTATGTTTTGCTGTCAGAAAGTCATTGGTCACTTTGATAAGGGCAGTTTCTGTAGAGTGTAAGGGGCGGAAGCCAGACTGCAATGGATCTAAAAGAGAGTAAGTGGCGAGGTAATGAGTGAGGCGGGTGTAGACCAGGCGCTCCAGAAGTTTAGAGATGAAGGGGAGATTGGAGACAGGTCTGTAGTTATTTGTGCAGGATGGGTCAAGGGATGTTTTCTTTAGTAGTGGAGTAATAATATTAATTAATTATTAATTATTAAAATGTTTGTTATTTTGTGCCCAGCAGCATGGGGGGCCATATCCAGGATGGGGGGACTACAGGAACATTTAATATGCCCTGCTTCCCTGTCCATACCTCGGCATTAGCTTCAGCACCGAGGTGATGGACAGCGGCAGTGCAGTGCATATTAAATGAGTTAATGAGCAGGGGTCACGTGACCTCCCACTGCCTCCTGCAGCCCGCAGCCAGCCCAACCCAGGCCCCGGACACACTCCAGAGCTGTCCCCACCCTCCCCTGCAGTATAGGACCGTACATTTGTCTTTTAAGACGCACCTCCCACTTTCCCCCAAAATGTGGGGCAACAAAAGAGCGTCTTATAAAGCGAAAAATACGGTATTTCTTCACATTTCTTCCAGAAAATGATTACACGTTTTGTTATACACATATTTAGTACATTTGTGTGTGTATTGGGACAACACAAAAAAACACAGAAATAAAATCAAAGTGGACATAATTTTACTTAAAGGGAACCTGTCACCTGATTTTAAGTGCCTACACTATCTCTAGCTGTCCCTACACCTTCCTAGCAGCTCCCTATCTATCCCTTTCTCATCTAAAGTGACCCTATTAAACATGTGTAAATGAAGTATAAACTTACTGCAGTCCCTGTGGTTGGGGGACTGGGTAGGAGTGGCCACGATGCCTTCATCACTCCTCCATGCTGTAATGCACGCCCCGCTGGGCGGCATTATTCTGGGTCCTCTCTGCCCCCATTCTTTGGAATTTCCCACCCTCTGTGTAGTTCCATGCACCGGCCGATCGTCACATCCGGCGCGGTGCATTATGGGGCCGGTCACGTGATCGGCCCCAGTGCATTATGGGCTTGATCACGTGATCGGCCCGGCTCCGTACATGCGCAATGCGCTTACTGAAGCAGGGCCGATCACGTGATCAAGCCCATAATGCACTGGGGCCGATCATGTGACTGGCCCCATAATGCACCGTGCCGGATGTGACATCCGGTCGGTGCATAGAACTACACAGAGGGCGGGAGATTCCAAAGAATGGGGGCAGAGAGGACCCAGAATAATGCCGCCCAGCGGGTTGTGCATTACATCCCAGAGGTGTGCTGAAGGAAGCGTGGCCACGCCTACCCAGTCCCCCAACCACGAGGACTGCAGTAAGTTTATACTTCATTTACACATGTTTAATAGGGACACTTTAGTTAAGAAAGGGATAAATAGGGAGCTGCTAGGAAGGTGTAGGGACAGCTAGAGATAGTTTAGGCACTTAAAATCAGGTGACAGGTACCCTTTAAAGCCCCAAAAGTGGGCCAGAATATTGTTGCACCCTCAACTTAATATTTGGTTGTCCATCGTGGAATAAACAAAACGGCTATCTCTTCCTATAACCTCCACAAGCTTCTCACCTGGAATTTCAGACTCTTCTTTATAATCTGCTCCCGGTCGCTCATGGATTTCAGCTTACCCATGTACATTTTAACCAACAGCAGTCTAAGTTATTTTATGTCTGTCAGCAGTGGGGTCCTCCTGGATCTCCTCCATTGCATTTCATTTACATGTGGACGGGTATTTTGCGCTGACACTGATGCACCCTGAGCCTGCAAGACTGCGTGAATTTCTTTGGTACTTGATTATGGTGTATTCACCATACGGACTATCCTGCGTTGCAACTTTCATCACTTTTTATCTACTGTCCAGATCCAGAGAGATTAGCTACAAGGTCACGAGTTGTAAACTTTTTGATTATGTTGCGCGCTGTGAAGAAAGGATCATCAAGTTCTCCAGAGGTGGACTTGTAACCTTGAGACAATTGTTATTTTTGAACAATTTTGGTTTTCAAGTCCTCAGACCAGACAGTTCTCTTCTCCTCTTTCTGTTTGTTACACTTAGTGTGTCACACACAGACATACAAAGCAAAGATTGAGTCAACTTCTCCCCTTTTATCTGGTTTCAGGTGTGATTTTCATATTGCCCACACCTGGTTATTTGCCACAGGCAAGTTTGGATGCTTGTAATAAAGTTGTTTATGCAAAATTTTAGAAAGGTGTCAACAATTTTGTCCGGCCCATTTTAGGGGTCGTGTGTGAGATTATATGCAATTTTCCTTTTTTTTTTTTCCTCTTTTTTTGTGTTGTTCAAATACACAAAAAGGATATGAACATGTATATGACAAAACAGGTGTAAATGCAAATGTTTTCTGGGAGAAATACTTCATTTTCTGGAACAATTTCAAGGGTTCCAACAATGTTGGCCATGACGATGTGAGAGAAACACAAACTTCAATAATTTATGCCAATTTTCATTTGAGGACCACTAACCCTTATGTGCAAGGACATATGCTGAGTGTCTCATGTACTCAAGCTACTCCATTAATTAAAAGAGCAGAGGTTGAAAAGGCAAGCCCCGAGGCCAAAACACTTAAGAATTTGGACACGCTTTATATCCATTCAACAGTATCTTCTTTAATAGAAGCAATGACAAACCCAGAGCAATCATATCTCTAAATTAAGGTGGAAATTGCCCAAGGCCAAGGCAGAATGAAGAAAACAAGTGACACCCATGTATTGTCCTTGGCTAATTACAGTGTAATGGTATATGAATACACGTGCAGAACAAAATTAGATGCTATAATGAAAGACTTGCCCTAATGGTAGAGATAAATATATACTTACTGAGGCGCCATAACATTAGTTAGGCCAATTTTTGGTTTTTTTGCCGCATTGATTCAAAGAACATTCACTTTTTAGTTTTTCTGCATTGCATTTTTGAAAGACACCATTCACTCTGCGTCATAGTGTATAAAAACAATCCAAAAGAAGAGAATTGGTGAAAAAAAAAAAAAAATTTCACCATAGTTTTTGAAATTTTTTATGGTCTTCAGGTTAACATTGTGCGGTACCTGGCAGCACGACACTCTGGGTCAGTACGATTATGGCGATACTGAACGTATGTTTTATTCTTACTATTTTAGTGGCTTAAATAAAATACATATATACATATCAACAGGTTTGGGCGACAGTAACGTTTAGAGGGTCTCACGGCTCTCCCCCAACAGTCAATGTAGGAGGAAATAAGAATCAGACATATACAATTCCTACCAGGAGAGCGCTCCTGTGTATGGAGGAGTCAGGAGAGAACACTGCCAGCCGACCGACCGAGCGACCAGCCGGTCCATCTATTGTGTATTTATAGAAAAACACGAAAGAAGAGTGTGATAGACGAGTGCAACGTCTTGAGAGAAAGAGGTTACTGGAATTTGTCTGAACTACAAACTTCCTGAAAGGACGAGTGGTAAAAATTCCAAAGCAGCAATTGAAAAAAACAAAAAATGGAGCATGTTAAACCAGGGCTGTGGAGTCGGAGTCGGTAGAAATGTACCGACTCCGACTCCAGCTTTAAAAAAATGTATTAATATTTCATAATTGAACTTTCATATTAATTTTATAAATGTTACTCAAATATTTATGTTCTATCAAACTATGAACAACAGTGATAAGCAGTTCTGCTGGAGATAGAGACATTTCTTACTTCTTGTGTGTCACTGTTCTCCACTGCCCTTATCTATTCTTATACTTGGTTAACTTCATGCTGCCCCAACCCCCCTACTTACAATGTATGAAACTGAAAGTGAAAATGTGTTGCAAATTCTTAGTAGTAACTTGGCTCCTCCTCGTCTAGACTAGATCATACTAGCCGGTGTGCATCTTCCAAGCATCTCACAGCTGCCTGCTACTCAGAAGAAGAGGAAGACTGTAAGAAGTATTATCCACAAACTTTGCATCAGTTAACTGTGAGTACATGAGGAATAATAACAGTATTACTGACCAGTATATCAGTTGTACGACCTGGCAATAATTTTGTACAATTGTTTTTAGGAAAAACAATTGTCATTTGGATTGTGAATGCAGAATTAAAAACCTGAGAATGTCAAAGAAGCATCACATTAAATCAGCTGTATTTCAACATTTCACCATCACTCAAGATAGAAAACATTATGTCTGTCAGTGTATGACAAATGATCCAGACGAAAACAAAAGCTGTGAAGCGAAGATAAGTGCATTTTCAGGCAAAGATAAAAATGCTCCTACCAGAGCTTCTAATCTAAAGAGACATTTACAGCGCTTTCATCCAGAAGTACTGAAAGCAGTGGATGAGAAAGACTGCATCCAAACCAAAGAACCAGTGCCCAGCTCTTCCGGTCAAGCAAAGGAGCAGAGAACTTTGCAGCCATCAGTTGCAAGATATTTTGTCAGTGACAAAGTTACTGTGACAATGACAGTAGATACATTTAAAAAACAGATCATAGAGCTTGTTGTAAAGGATAGTGTGCCTATTTCATTATTTTCACGACCAGCTTTTATGTGTCTGAATGAGGAAATGGCCCGCAAGCTTGGTGTTTCTCTGGAGAGAGAGAGTATTAGAAAATTAGTAATCGAAGAAGCTTTTAAACAAAAGGAAGAACTTAAAAAAAACTCTCAAGGGACGCTTTGTGTTTCTTAAAATGGATGCCTGCACACGTCACAGAGTGAACTATTTTGCCATCAATGTCCGGTTTGTTTGTGACAAAAATGAAATAATTACCAAAACATTGGCAGTAAAAGACACCAAAGCTCATCACACCAGTGAGTTTCTCCAGGCCTTGGTGGAAAAGGTTCTGCAAGACTATGAACTTAAAAAAGAGCAAGTTCTTTCTGTCGTAACTGACAATGCTTCAAATATGATAAGTACTATTAAGCTAATGAAAGAGAGTAATGATGGTGACCAGCAGCTAGAAGAACATTCTGGGTCCACGGACACAAATGTTTGAAATAGAGGAACACAGTATAACTGAGGAGCAAACTGAAGTTGCTTCAGATGAACTGCTACATGATAGTTTAGATGATCTTGTTGAAACTGTGTCAATGCGATCTTTCATTCATCACATGCGCTGTGTTGTGCATACGCTACAGCTGGCTATAAGAGACAGTCTGCAAGAAGGACATGCTGCTGCACTGATTGGCAAGGTGAGAAAATTGGCTACTGTTGCCAGAACCCCTAAAGTTGACTCAATTTTGAAGAGACGTGCTGGAAAAGGGGCAATTATTGATCAAGCCACACGATGGGGCAGTACTTACTTAATGATTCAGCGCTTGGTTGAACTGAAAACCTTTCTTGTAGACATGGCTAACCCTCAACTGACGCTAAATGAAAGTCAGTGGAATCAGGTGACTGAGCTGGAAAAATTGCTAGAGCACCCATTTACAGTGACTAAAAAATTACAAGCAGAGGACTTAACTCCAGGTATTTTCTTAAAGGAGTGGAGGAACCTGATGCTTCGCCTGTCCCAAAGAGGAGGGTTAATTGCAAGTGGCATTGCTACATCAATGAAACAGAGAGAGGAGCTACTATTACAAAATAACATTCTTTTGGCAGCTGTTTATGTAGACCCAATGCATCGGATTCTTCTAGATGATCAACAGCTGAGTAAAGGAAAAGAAGCTCTGTTTGAAATAGCAGTAAGGATGAAAGGATTGCAAAACAGTCAGGAGGAACAAGAAGAATTTGATCGTCCTGCCACATCTTCACCCTCATCATCAACTGATGAAGAATTTAATATCGAAAAATATTTGGATCAGAAGGACCGTGCAAAGCGTTCCCGCATGGAAGAGTCATCCCCATCAAAGAACACAGCCAGTACATTTCAGCAGAATTTTTCATGTGCACTAAAAGAGATTGAGAAATTTGATCGTTCATCAAAAATAACAGTGCAACAAGCGATTCCTCTGTATCCTGACATTGTCAGAGATGTTGCCCGAGTGGTTACTGCTTTGCCACCAACCCAAGTTAGTGTAGAGAGGTTGTTCTCTGCTCTCAAAATAATTAGATCAGACTTGAGGGCATCCATGAAGGAGGATCTGACAGAGGCTATACTTTTTCTGAGGACAAATGTATAGATTTCTTATTAACAGAATAACAGGGTTTATTGAAATTTACTTACAGTTTTGAAAAGTTTATAAAAGTTATTTGGTATATTCTAATTGTATCTAATAAATATAGTGTTTGCTCTAAGTGGTCTGATTATTTATATGATGGTGAGAAACTGAATAAGCTCCATGTTAATATTTTACAACAGTAAATTTATTGTTACGAAGTGGCCATTTATGAAGGAGTCGGAGTCGGAGTCGGAACCTGATAAAATCCAGGAGTCGGAGTCGGAGTCGCAACTGTGTCTTACCGACTCCACAGCCCTGTGTTAAACTACCGGTATTCTCCCCAAAAAACAATAACATTAAGGCTAATTTCACATCACGATTTTTTCCTGTCCGTGGTGATCCTGTTTTTTGCCGGACCCGACAGACAGGAATGGACATGATCGGATGTGTGCCTTGGATGCCATTTCTGTGTCCAGGTCCGTGATTTTCACGGATCCGGACACAGAAAGGAGCCCAAGCCTGCAAAGCGCAGGCAAGCGGGGCACTTTCTTTTCGCAATGTATATACATACATTGCGGAAGTGAAGCAAGGGTTAAAAATAATTTAGAAAAAAATCCTCACTTCTCCGACGTGTGTCCTGCGATGTGCAGCATCGATCTACAAGAGCTTAAGGACCTGTGTATCAGCTGACGGGGTGGGGCAACCTGATCAGCTGATCGGTCACATGACTGAATCAGCTGAGCGGTTTAAATCTCCCGCCTGCCGATCAGTTTTGGCAGGCAAGCTATTTAAACTGCTCAGCTGATGCGGTCATGTGATCGATCAGCCAATCATGTTGCCCCACCCTACGCGGTCAGCTGATACACAGGTCCTTAAGCACTCGGAGATAGATGGAGCACACAGAGACACACACGCCGGAGAGGTGAAGATTTCTTTTTTAACCCTTGCTTCACTTCCGCAATGAATGTATATAAATTGCAAAAGTAAAAATACATGCTCAGTACACTAAAATCGGGTCCAGTAAACGATCCAATGTTTTCTCGTACCCACGCTCTAAAGGCCACCATGTTAATTGCCGCGGACTGCGCCGGATTCAATTGTGTCCAATTTGATCCGCTGTGCCCAAAATCGGAGCAGTCTCCGTTTCTGGGTACAGCAAAAAAATCGGACACAATCAGATCCGTCACAAATCGGATGGCAATAGAGCACGAATCCGTGCTCATAGGAATACATGGTGGCCAAATCAGAACTGTGGCTGTCAGTTTTACAAAGGACAGCCACGGATGGCCAAAAATAGCGAGGTGAAAGCAGCCTAACAAACCTACTTAACTTTTAAAATATGTCATATTACAATTTAGCCCCTAAAGAAGTTGTGCTAATTTTTTTTTTACTAGCAAATCAACATGTAGTGTTTTATGTTAAAATTAGACAGCCTGTATGTTATCTTTTTTCCTTTACCTTATTGAGATGGATACATTCCTTGTCCATTTACTTTAACAAGCAGCAAGGTTTTTTTGTACAACGCAAAACGCTAAATTAAAAATGATCAGTTTTTAGCATTTTTGATGATTCATTTTTTTTTGGGTGTGAATTGATTTTTTAAATGGTACATGTCTAAGGCCCCTTTCACATCAGCGGTAAATGCTGATCTCGGTAGTTGCGGTGAAAAAAAAAACACAATTGCCGCGATTTAGCATAATGGCCGCGATCGCAGCATACTTGCGGCAAGCCCCATACAATATCTATGGGGCTTGTGGTAAGTGTGCATCGGGTGTGGCAAGTGCGGTTTCGGCACTTGCGGCAGTGAAAAAATGCGGCATACCGCGGTTTTTTCGCTGCCGCACCTGCCTCAAGTGCCGAAACCGCACACTTACCGCACACTTACCGCAAGCCCCATAGACGTTGTATGGGGTTTGCCGCAAGTGTGCCGCGGTAATCACGGCAGTTGCATTTTTTTCACCGCAACTGCCGCGATCAGCGATTACCGCTGATGTGAAAGCAGCCTAAGGGCCCTTTCACACTTGCGTTTTTTTCCTGATTTGGAAGATCAGGAAAACACCTGTTCACTTTTATTCACCAAAAAGGCTTCCAGAGCGCTGCAAAAAACTATTGTGTTTTTTTACTTTCTCATTGATTTCTACAAATGAAAAAATGTTGTAGAAATGCTGATGGTGGGATTACACGCTAGGATATCCTGAACGATATCCTAGAAACATCACAGATTTGTGATTGTTGAAAAGATATCGTTCGGGTGTCGCTGCGTGTAAACGAACGATATAGGATGAAAAGATCATTGGATCATTCATCCCAGATTTGAGATCCTGACCTGAAAACATTCGTCGTCCCCCCCCCCAGTCCTCAGATTTCTCTGCCAGCACCCCCCTTTCCCCCCCCGGTCCTCAGATTTCTCTGCCAGGCACCCCCCCGGTCCCTACATGGGGGGCCTGGGTGCAAATCTTGCCCCCGGGCCCGGAGCAGTCTAGCTACGCGCCACTGGTCAGGGGGAAAAAGAAAACAATTGTGTGCATGAGATTTCTCGTGGCTTTTGTTGGTACTGGAAAAAACAACTTTTAATCTGTATGAAAAAAAACAACACACTGTAAATAAGGCAACGTGTCAACAAAGCCTAAATTGGGAGAAAATACTTTTTCTTTTTTGGGGGACAAATCTTTTCTAAAGATTGCCGAAAATTATTAATGGGTATAGGCAGGAGTAAGATAAAAAAGAGAATGTCCCAAAGCAATATTATCCAAATAAGAGTCCGTGGAGCCTCGACTGGTCTCCCTGAGATCAGTGAGTGCTTTCCAAAGCAATAATAGGCAGGAAGTTGCTACCTACCTGCCTGTTGTGCTCAGTGCCAATCAATGCCGGCACAGAGCGGTCACAGACCGCTCCTGCCAGCAATACAATGGCTTGGCCAACAGAGCGGAGGCATCTTCTCTGATTTACTCTGCAGAAGGGGCAGGGCTGCTGACGTCATGCTGATTGACAGCTAGCTCCCCACCATCTAACTGTGGCAGCTGGCAATAAACATGACATCAGCTGTGACGCTTGTCAACAAAGCAGAGAAGCTGCCTCTCTGATGTTGGCGGAAACTACAGAATCGCAGCCAGGAGCCATCTTGGGCCCCTTTCACACTAGCATTTTTTACAATTTGCAGCAGATGCAATAGATTTACCGCATCTGCTGCATAACGGCCACACTTGCGGCAAAGCTGCGGTTCCGACACTTGCGGCCACGAAAAAAACACGGTCAGCAAGGTTTTTTTTCGTGGCCGCAAGTGCCGGAACCGCGGTTATACCGCACTTGCCGCAAGCCCCATAGACAATGCATGGGGCTTGCCGCAAGTGTGCTGCAAGTTGGCAAATGCAGCATCTGCGGTAAATCTGCCGCAATTTGTAAAAAATGCTAGCATGAAAGCAGCCTTAGGCTGCCCCGTGTCGGTGGTGCTAGGCAAAATAGGCAGGTTAGGTAGGAACTACCTACCTGTTGGAGATTTTTTTTGAAAATTCCAAATATTCCCTTTAAATTCAGAAGACTAGCCTATATATTATATATAAAACAACATTTTTTAGCATTTTTTTTTATCAATATTCATACAGGTGTAATTAACCAGCATTGATTTTAAAAAAATAAAAAACATGTGTGTGCATGTGTATGTATATATATATGTAATGTTTTATATAATTTTCAAACCATGCAGAAAACAGTAGAATTTTCCAATCCGAGCATAAATAATGTTCCTTCCAGTAGACGTGTGACTGTTTAGCTGCATGGAAGTTGGCCGGACAGTTCACAAAGACGACGCTTCAGATGCATTGTTGCACTTAATTTATCCAGCAACACAGTCATGAGGGTCATTAGTTCAACCTTTCATCGGTGGATTATACATTGATGCCTACAATCTTTAGGAAGCCTATTCAGCTTAAAGGAAACTTCCAATTTTACTGGACGTCTTTGTCATCTATGATTTATTGGGGTCTTACAGCATTTTCATTCTGCAGAACATCTCTTCAAATGAAAGCAGTTAGTGAAAAAAAAATAAAGGTGAATTAAATCTCTATCCGGTGAACTGAAGGCAAAATGAGACGAAAAGGGCAGAAATGTAACTTACAAGAATATGATGGCGCCTCTACAAGGCCAATATTCTCACCAGACATTTATTAAGTGCCGTAGGGTAAATACCAAAATTAGTATATCCTTAAAACACTTCAAACAAGCAGCAAAGAGCAATATGTCTTACAGGGGTTGATTACCATTGCCAAAATTGCAATTCAGGTGTCTGAAAAAGTTCCGGTTAGCCAGATTTGTGACCAATTTGGTTCAGTAGCAAAATTTAATTTTTTTTGCAAAATATTAGTGCCAACTGTCATCAGAATTCAGATTAGTTAATGTTAAAGTAGGATTTTCTGGACAGTAGGTTCAACTTTGTAGAAGAGGTGGTAGAAACACTAACAGGAAGTTGAAGAAACATATCTAGCATAGACACAGATCACTAATAAAAATCCAAAAAAAGTGGAAAAGATGGACAAACATGATCTATTTTTGCCGTCACTGCTCCTCCTCTGTAAACGCACAAGAGGTGAGGGGGCAGTCGGTTACTAGTTACAGTAAGAGCAGCTGAAAAGCTCCTTTCATTGAGGATTATGGTTGATTGATAAATCTGTCGACACACAATGGACAACCGGGCAGGTGGCTCAAAACAAGGGATAAAAAGGAAACGCTCCCGTGGTCAGGGTGGGCCAGATGTGACTGATCACAACTGTCTTTGTGGTAATGACTAACTACTAGTTACTTATACATTACTACTAAGAAACTTCCACTTCTGCTGAATAAACCTAAATCGGAGGAATTTATAAGTATGACGTTATCAGCTAAACTAATCCTAAATATATAGGTACGCGGTAATTGTGGCTGAAAGAAAAAATTAAGAGCTCTAAACTCAAAGATTACAACTCCAGGGGAGGTCATTAGTATTCATACACATGTACATTGTCCATACAGACGGAGACAATACATACATCGATCTGTAAGTGGGTATTCCAGTACAATATGGTACACAATTATGGTACAAAATGGAAAAAAAAAAAGAACAATAACTTATGCCTCCTTTTAACCAAGAATAAAGTGTCAACACGAGAAGGATTTGAAGTTAAGACTTTCTTTATCTTTCTACTTTGCACCAGATGTCAAACATAGAGCGCTTCGGAATAAGCAGAAGTGTACACAGATCAATAAGGGACCATCTTCACCTCTTTCCAAAATGACCAGTCAAGCTAAATTAGATTGGGAGATCACTTGGTTGCAGAGCGGACCTCTCCAATTAGGTTTTTCTCCAACATCTGCTGTCAGGTCAGGGGTGTGGATCCAAACACCATGGCTCCTGCCCCCGGCCCACAAATTTCTACTTGATCCCCTATTAAAGTTTTAAATAACATTGTACCCTTTAGACGTCTATCTGCAGTCTTATCTTATGCACTGGGAGGCTTTTGAAATTTGATATATAGAGGAACTGCAGCAGGGACATGTATACATGTATAAGACGGAGAGACTAAAAAGCACAACATGCGAGGTTCAGAATGGAATGTCCGACTCCTCTCTGTGCAAATCTTTGAGACTTCAAGACGATAGAAATCTTTTATATTACATGGATTCAAAATAAAGTGCTGACTTACGACTTTTGCTTAATAATAATGTCTCTTGCATTGTGCTGCTAAACCAACTCAACATATTGTGCACATCTTCAGGAGTGTCCTGCTTTCCAGTGGGTGGTATGCTCCTGAAGATTGACAGATCGAGCTAGCGGCAATGTTGTGCGGTTGTCTGGACTGTACGCACTCCGATGTTGCTGGAAAAGGCAGCATTGAAAAAGCTCTGGGACACTGAAGCAACCAGATGAAGCAATCCAACCAGTTACAGGCCTTACCAGTGGAGATGAGCGAACCCATGGAAGTTCGGGTTCTTGAGTGTTCAGCCGGATTTTTTTATAAAGTTCTGTTCTGGACCCAAACCTCATTGGAAGTCACCGATTGGGCAGCTCTGCTCTGCGCCCACATATAGCCAGCCATATCCAAAGCACTTCTGGGGGAGGTTGGTTGGGTTTTTCCATTTCCTTTTTTCGCACACCCTACATCCAATATCGTTGATTTTCCACACAGTGCGAGCTGATCAAACCACTGCAAGCGGCGTGCACTATGCCGAGCACCTAGTGTACCCAGGCACGGCAATTCTTACTTACGAAAAGCACCCGAACTTCGAACCCTGACATTTTTTGTAAAGTCTGTGTTTGGTACAAACACCAAACCTTATAGTCCACTTCACTCATCCCTACTTACAAGCTGTATAGCAAAAAATCTTGTAAGAGCGTACTCTTTGCCTAGGAGACCATGGCAAAGAGCTGTAAACTACAGAATTATAACATACTCCAATGGAGAGGAATTTCAATACAAGTACATTCAACATTCGCTTGTTTTTCTACCATCATTAAGCATGAGACAACCCCTAAATAATAATGTTTATTCATTTATATAGCGCTATTAATTCCATAGCACTTTACATACATCAGTAATGCTGTCCCTATTGAGGCTCACAATCTAAACATCCTATCAGTATGTCTTTACAATGTGGGAGGAAAGCGGGGTGCCTGGAAGAAGCCCACGCAAACACGGGGAGAACATACAAACTCTTTGCAGATGTTATCCTTGGTGGGAATTGAGCCCAGGACCTCTGGACCTCAGTGATGCAAAGGCTGCTGTGCTAACCACTTGAGCCACCGTGCCGCCCCTTTATTGGGGTTGTCTAGTGAAGAAATGTTATCACCCATCCATGGGATAAGTGGTAACTTATAGATTAGTGGGGATCCATACGCTGGCTAGTGCAGGGAACACTCATAGAATGCTCATGATTGGCTGCCGCTCCATTCATACACTATGTGGCTACCGGAAAAAGCAGAGAAAATGAAAAAAAAATGGCGGGCTGACACATGCACTGCTGATCTGTGCTAATGTGGATGAAAGTGCCCCATTCTTACAATGTTTGGGTGTCCTAGCTGGCGGAATCGCCCCTTGATTATTATCCGGTGGATAGGCAATAACTTCTCTTCATCGGATAATGCCTTTAATACTGAATTCTGAAATGTGACTTGTTCTAGTGATTGGTTTTTACATCCTGATTTAATCCTTTTCGGCTTTTGGCATTTCAGGATTTTCCACATAACAGATGAGGCGTTCACCCATGAACTTTTCAATCATCATATAACTGTCTGCAGCCATTCATGAACATCCACTTCAGGTCGGCCTTTTGCTCGGACTCTCCTCTAGGCCATGTGTAAGAATTTGCTAAATGTCAATGTAACCACAACTCAGGACAAAATCTTCAAAGTCTTTGTCTGCTGGAACAGCATTGATACATGGATGCAGGTCTTAGTTAACCCCGTGCTTATTTGATGGTACTTTTTACGTTTTACATTGATTCTCTGCTTAGTGTATTGGATTTTTTACATTGATCCTCTACTTTACTTACTATATTGTATATTTTTTATTGTTACCATATACGAACCACTGAATTGTAAAGCGCTGCAGAATATGTTAGCGCTATATAAAGATGTATTATTCCCATCTTATATACGGTAGTTATAAAGAATTATTATTGAAGATATTGCATGGTGCGAATGTTCATGACTGGTCATCATCAGAGAATCCCCAATTATTAAAATCTTAATTTGAAGGGTTTGTCTGCTTGTTCGTAAATCATAGAGTTCTTCAACTTCCCACAACCATCTGTATTGTGTGTGTGTGAACCTGTTAGTAAGAGTGAAGAAAAGTTGACAGGATCAGACAGCCGTGTAATCTTTATAGGTTCCTCCATAAGATCGTCTGACAAATAAAGTCAGGGAAAAGAAAGATCAGCCATGTCAAAATTCAACTCATGATGCTTAAGCCATAATGGATGGATGACCAGCTATTAACGGAGAATGGAGAAATTAGGCATTTAAACAACATATATATCATTTTGGACACCTTACTCATTACATAAAGTTCACATTCTCATCTACTTCAATTCTTTGACATGTAGAAAAAAGATTGCAAATTGTCAAGCCAAAGAAAAAGTTGAGAAACTCTAGTGCTGCATATTGGAAGTAGCAATCCTAAAAGGCATAAATGACTCTTTAACGAGCCCTTTAATATTACTTAGGACTTAAGCCAGATCAGGGCCCCAATCTGCAGATGCTGCGTTTCAGGATGATTGCCCCTCATCAGTGCAGTGTATGGGATCTGATCTGGCTGTATGAGAGGCTAAGGGAACCGTCACACTTGGCGACGCTCCAGCGATCTGGACAACGATACGACCTGGTAGGGATCACTGGTGCGTCGCTATGTGGTCAGTGGTAAGATGTCAAACAGTCAGATCTCACCAGTGACACAGCAACTTTATTTATTTGAATCTATGTCAGTGCATAGTAGGCAACCCAAAGGCTTCCTGCCCATAAGCCATGGAATACCGATTTAGCGTCCAGACCAGAGTCCCGCACAATCATTTATTAACCTCTAAGATATAGTTTATGTAGTTGTGTTTTCCAAGGAGTGTGGATCTGTGACATTTAGCAGACAAATAAAGAGATATTCATAACTTGTAAAGTGATGGCATATTGCTCGGATATAAGTGATGGGGACCGAGGGGGCCAACCAGCTGTGCCCCTTTTACTGGTATTGCGAATGGGACCCAAATGCAGATCCCAAATACTGCAGCTAATTTAATAGGGTTAAAACACAATGACTAAAAGAAAAATAAAAAGATCTGACCTTGTCCCAGCCCTCAAGTCTAAAGTTACAGAGCTTTTAGAGTAACTGTAAACTATACTGAAGTATTCCAGGCTTATCTCTGGATTACGCCACACATCATTGTGAACATTTCGCCTTGCTCCTACACTACCGCGTTTGTCAAACAAAGCCCACATAGTAAACATGATCTACAACATGACTTATTTCTCACAGCTCACCAGCTTCCGCTTGCCACCAAAATGAATCAACGACTTACCAGCCTGTTCATTCTCCTCGGGAACGTCTGTATAAAAACCTAGAAAATATATGGAGAAGGGCTTTAGTGACAACACCACATAAAAACAAATGACGTAAATTCAAGTTAGACATGACTTTCCACTGCAGGGCGAGAATCCCTCTAGAAAAGTAATATTTATTAGAAAACAAAATAAAGAAAAAACCTTATTTTAAATTGTGCAAATTCTGGTCATAACATAGGGCTGTGGAGTCAGAGGTGTTGAATCCATTTCCATTTTGATAGAGGTGGAGCTGGAGTCGAATTCAGTGAAATTGAGGAGTCGGGAGGTTTGGCTTACCGATTTCACAGCTTTCTAAGGACTCTCCCATTGGTTGCCAAAACTGAATTAACAACAATGGTCCCCATACAGAGCAGAAAGCTATGAAACAGAACGAGCGTTAAATGGGTTGTCCAATACATTTCACCTATGTGCGAATAGTCCTGAGGTCACAGGACAATGTTACAAAATATAACACCAGGAGCACCCCTCTGTATTCGGTACATTTCATACCCAAGAAAAGGGGCTGCACAAGTCTGAGCAGGAGATAGCAATGTTATTATACATGAATATTACAACGGTCATCTGTTTTCCCCTGTTCGAAGAGAAAGCCAGGAGACCAAAAGATGAAACAGCACACAATATGAAATAGCTAAACAGATAAGTATGGTATTTAGTTTTTACTAGCTCTAGAGCCCAGCGTTCCCCAGGGATAGTAACTAACTATTCTTAGCTTTAACAAAATAGAATGATTATTTTGCACATAAATGTCACAAAGTAAATAGACAGAAAATGTATTATTATAAATCAAGACCTCTAGCTCCTCTCCCTCCATAGAATGTTGTCTTTTCTGCCCCTAGCTCCTCTCCCTCCATAGAATGGTTCTGCCTTTAGCTCCTACCCCTCCATAGAATGTTGTCTGGTTCTGCCTCCAGCTTCTCCCCCTCCATAGAATGTTGTCTGGTTCTTCCTCTATCTTCTCCCCCTCCATAGAATGTTGTCTGGATCTGCCTCTAGCTCCTCTCCCTCCATAGAATGTTGTCTGGATCTGCCTCTAGCTCCTCCCTCTCCATAGAATGTTGTCTGGCTCTGCCTCTAGCTCCTCCCTCTCCATAGAATGTTGTCTGGCTCTGCCTCTAGCTCCTACCCCTCCATAGAATGTTGTCTGGATCTGCCTCTAGCTCCTCTCCCTCCATAGAATGTTGACTGGTTCTGCCTCTAGCTCCTCCTCCTCCATAGAATGTTGTCTGGTTCTGCCTCTAGCTTCTCCCCCTCCATAGCATGTTGTCTGGTTCAGCCTCTAGCTCCTCCCTCTCCATAGAATGTTGTCTGGTTCTGCCTCTAGCTCCTCCCCTCCATAGAATGTTGTCTGGATCTGCCTCTAGCTCCTCCCCTCCATAGAATGTTGTCTGGATCTGCCTCTAGCTCTTCTCCCTCCATAGAATGTCCTCTGGTTCTGTCTCTAGCTCCTCCCTTTCCATAGAATGTTGTCTGGTTCTGCCTCTAGCTCCTCCCCCTCCATAGAATGTTGTCTGGTTCTGCATCTAGCTCCTCCCCTCCATAGAATGTTGTCTGGATCTGCCTCTAGCTCCTCTCCCTCCATAGAATGTTGTCTGGTTCTGCATCTAGCTCCTCCCCTCCATAGAATGTTGTCTGGTTCTGCCTCTAGCTCCTCTCCCTCCATAGAATGTTGTCTGGTTCTGCCTCTAGCTCCTCCCCTCCAAAGAATGTTTTCTGGTTCTGCCTTTAGATCCTCCCCCTCCATAGAAAATTGTCTGGTTCTGCCTCTAGCTCCTCCCCTCCATAGAATGCTGTCTGGTTCTTCCTCTAGCTCCTCCCCCTCTATAGAATGTTGTCTGGTTCTGTCTCTAGCTCCTTCTCCTCCCAAGGATAGGCAAGTATAGGAACAACTCAGAGCTAGTTGAGTATAGATGGGTTTCAGATTGGACCCCTCTATGAGTTATAATCGAGGTACTTTATAATCTATTGGCACTGTTTAGGCCATTTTGTGAAAGTGGTTGGTATCCCATATATGAAGATCTATAGGGGATATCTACCAGAAATATGTGGGATATACCTTTGTGTTCTATACCGGTATGGTCTAGGAGCTTTGCCCCTGGATAATAAGCACCAATATAGATCCTCTCTCCCAGGATTGTGATCTGTTCTGGGGTGCCACATTGTATTTTACATTGTGTGATGTGACACTGTCTGGGACCTATCACAACTGTGACCAATGGAGGATTGCGATAAAATCTATAACCTAGTGAGAAGATAGTCAACAATATCATATGATATCACTAGTTGAGTGCTAATGACTATGTCTGCGGCATATATAGACTGTCTATGATAGTGGGGAATTCGGTCTCCCACATGCTTTAGCACCAAATGATTTATAGTGCCCGCATATAATCTGACAAATATTGTATCTATATATAGCGCCATCAACAAGGTAATCACCTACAGTGATCATGCCGCAGAGTACTCTGCTTGGAGACACAATGGATGCCTCCAACTGCGAAGTCCATGTGACAGATGAAAACAAATGGTCACATGACTTCAGTGGGCGGAGTTACTATAGACATGCGCCGGCCGTCCGGAGAGATGTGGCGCATTTAGATGATGATACGGTCATGTGACCGGCGCGTCACATGTATGCGCCCGATCACATGACGCTGATGGGCGTGCCTATATTTGTGTGGGGCCGGACTGAATGGATGAGGCTCTATCACTATCAGGACGCTATGTGCCACTCATAGGAAACCCCCATGGTCACATGATAGGAGGGGGGCAGAGTTAGGACACTAGCTACAGACCGCATTGATATCGATCATCATAGCAAACAGCTGTGAGGGTGGTCACATGATATGAACACCGAACTTGATTGGCTGAGGGATCCTTTTTAATGCACACAAGTTCTCACTAGTATCACGCCCCCTGATGAAGGAGGACCGATATGCGCATTGGGGCGCACGCAGGGCCGGCTCCAGCTTTTTGTGGGCCTTGGGCGAAACAGTCTCAGTGGGCCCCTTTAACACATACTATGATTCATGAATATAATATAGAAGCTGCAGGCTGTGTATATGTAATATAGAGGCTCCTAAGTGGGCTGTATATATAATATAGAGGCTGTTCAGGGTTGTATATATAATATGGAGACTGCCGGGCTGTATATATAACAGAGAGGCTGCAGGCTGTATATATTATTTGGAGGCTGTGCTGGGCTATGTATACTATTTGGAAGCAGTGCTGGACTGTATATATATATAATATGGAAGCTGTGCTGGAATATATATATTTTGTGGAGGCTGTGCTGGGCTGTATATATTATTTGGAAGCTGTGGCAGCCCAGCAGCAGCCTCCAAATAATATATCCAGCCCAGCACAACCTCCAAATAATATATATAGTCCAGCACAGCTTCCATATATATTCAGCACAACAGCAGTCTCCATATACCTCAGCAGCAGCCTCCGTATACCCCAGCACAGCCTCCGTATACAGCCATCACAGCCTCCGTATACTGCCAGCAAAGCCTCTGTACACCCCAGCACAGCCTCTGTA